>VZTG01000601.1:97779-267031 GCA_013397845.1 Melanocharis versteri | reverse complement strand
TGCTCGGGCGGCCCTCGGGGACCGCGGCTTGCCCGGCGCTGGGGCCGCGGGCAGAGGACGGAGCCGGTTCTCCGCGAACCGTAAGTGCATTTTGTACCCTTGTACCTCGGAAAGGGCCTTAAACGTGCGCGTCCTGCCGGTGCTGGCGGCCGTCCCCGCGGCTTCGCGGCGGCCCGGACCGGCTGTGCCCGGCCCTGCCTTGGCGCGGAGCGAGCGCTGGGTTTCGCTCCCTCAAGACCATGTGCATCCTTCCCTCCGCTTTCACTTTCAAAAAACACATCTGTTTTCTTTTTCCTTTCCTTTTTTTTTTTTTTTNNNNTTTCTTTTTTTTTTTTTTTTTTTTTTTTTTTTTTTTTTTTTTTCCTCTAAATAAATCCGGTCGCATCCATGCGGAGCGGCCGGGCTCCCGGGAATTCTCCTCTTACTCACCTAAGCGTTTTTACCACCCAGCATTCCGGAGTTCCTTATTATTTGTCGGATTTCGATTCGGCACACTGCACGTCTGCAGACGCTGGTTTGTGCTCCTTCTTTGGGCACGGTGTATATACAACTCCGGGTGTGTACATTACTCTTGGCTTGTATAGCGTCGTATTTATAACTTCTGTGCCCTTCTGCGTTGTGTTACATTACATTTTAAGTTCTTAGAATTATTTTGAGGGTCCTCATAATTTTTTGATTTATGTAGAGATGTTTTTACTTCTCGCTTGTAAAAAGTCAATGTTATTGACCTCCAGTAAAGAAAAAGGCCAAGTGGCAACAGTATTCTCATGGCTAAGGTCTATAAAAGCAAATGGAAAATTAAAATCTTCCTGTGTGTTTTTTGAGCCACTTAGAATTTCATTTTCTCTCTGATGTAGCATTGCAGGAGTCTACATTCTGTGTGTGTGTGTACACAGACTCACACAACTTTTATGCTCTGTTCCCATGAAATTTTTACGAACGAACTGGGTTTTCAGTGCAATTTTCTGTAGCAATTGCCCATGAAAAATAACAACGTTAATTCTTTCACAATTCGGTGAAGTTTGCAAATGCTGTTACAGACCTCTGCGTATATTTTTTTCCTTCAGCCCTTTATATCCAAACACTTGTGTGCAGCACACTAACATGTGTATTAATAGCTATTGCTCTGACACATGTTGGGACATACAGACCCTGACAGATCAGAATTATTTCCTATGTGTGGTCTTTCAGGTGCTTCTTTTGACCTGGGGGACAGTGGACGCAGTCAGGTCTTACTTGGGCCTGTTCTCTTCATGAACCTGTTCTAGTAGGGAGCTTTCTTTGAAACCAAAATTTCAAGGGGAGCTTTTTGCACATTTCTTTTCCCTATATGCCTGTTTTTCCAAAGGACTCAGTCCAGTGGCCACAAAAAGGGAAACTATGTGAAAGTACGGAGTAAATGCGAAGATACTGTTACCCGTTTAGGAGAGAGCCCCTTGGAGCCCGCTCTGCCGGCCTGTTTGCAGCCCTCTTCTCCCTGCAGATCTGCAGCCCTTAACGAAATTAATCTGCAGTGAAATCACAGAAATCTGATTCTAATCATCCGCCCTGGAACAAGTCGGCGCTACAAGAAGACGAGCATAGTGTAAAAATACTTTAGGCACGCGGAGCCGTATCATTAACATTAAAACCTGATGGTGTGAAAGGGGGGACGGGAACAGATGCCTGTGCCTGCCTAGCCTGCTCCTTCCAACTTGTGCAACTTCTTAGGCATCTCTGGCGAGCAGCGATTTTTGTGGAGGTTGGTTGTGTTGCTGGTCGGGCTCCTGGACTTGCTGGTGGGCTGAAGTTTTCCCTTTCACAGGAGAGTTTCTTAACTGTGCTGTGCTTTGTTAAGCTGGGTAAACAGCTGAGTTTAGCTTTTGTCAGGTTTAACATAATCTGGATTCTTTTTTTTTCCAGCAACAATTGGTTTCTTCCTGGCTTTAAGTAGCTCTGGCAAGTTTTGTCCCCCTGAAACCTATTTTGGAGCACTATAGAGCATAATTTGAGTTACTACCTTTTCATTTGAGTGCACCAGTCAGGATTCAGTGGAAGCCTGGCTTCTGTAGGGAGTGAGTGCTCAGCATTTTATGGTCACCAGGGCTTGTTAAATGTGTACCTTTGAGCTTCCAACTCCCTAGTCACTTTTAGATTTTTTTTTCTTAATGGTATTTGCCAAGGTGAAAGGACACATTTTTTACGCAATATTCATCTGTTTGCACTAGTGTGGATATAGTTGTCTATAGCTGCGAGAACTCTGTTGACAGACTGGCTGGTACTAGGAATGTGGGTTTTTCTCCATTCATCTACATTATTAGGATTATTTAGATCGTAGCCACACACACTGCATTGACAGGCACTTTCCAACTTCTGTCTGTGCCCCAAAGAACATACAGTACAATGCTGATGTACTTCTCAGCATCTGGTTTACACTGTGGAGTTTAAACATTCTCTCTGAATTAAAGTTCAGGCTGGAGGGGAACATTCCCTCATGCCCCAAATGACTTTTTGTGGGTCAAATTACCAAGTAAAAATATTTTATTTTTAAATAATATTGCTCTGAAGGCTGGGTTGGGGGTAGACCATGGTTTAGCACTTTCCAAATGCTAAAGAAGATGGTTCAAGCTTCTGCTGCAAGTTGTGGACAAGCTCTTGAATTATTGTTTTAGCTCTGAGGCTTTCATAATGTTCTGTGCTCTCTGGGATGCAGATTCAATTATTCCCCCCTCCCTGGTTAATAATGGGGCTTTGTTTTATTTTCACTTATAAACTTTATGCCTCTCTTGCTAATCTTTCTGTGTGTACAAATATGCTTTCTTTGTCAGTCAGACTTGGCAATACTTAGGCCACACTAAACTAGTTCTGGGCAGTACAGCAAGGCTTTCTATTTATCAGGGCCTTTCCGGGGAAGTTTATTACACTGTAGGGGTGACATTTTCAGCCTTCTGAAAGAGTTGGTAAATATTTGGCAGGTTTTACTCCTTCAGCAAAAAAAAGGGGCCATATTTTATCTGTGATAAGGCCTGAAAGAAAACTATCTAGGCATTAAGGCTTGAGTTGTTGGGCAGAAGGGTGGGGTTCGTGCAGGATGTTCTTTGAATTGCCCTGAGTGAAGTCAAATGTTTGCCTGCAATTTAAGAACCACTGTTCCTCTATGTTTGCAAATAGAGACCTTCGAGCCAGGGCTGTATTTTAAGTTGCAGGAGGGCACAGAGCAGAGCAAGTCTGTGGTGTCTGGGTTACAGATACATGTAATCAGGGGCAGGTTGGAGTCAGATCGTGCCTGGGATCTGCTCTGTTGTTCAGTACAGACCTTTCCCAGGATCCTGGACACGCTTGTGTTCGAGCCTTGCACCCTTAGAGAGGACTGAACCTCACAGGAGTGGAGCAGAGAGTGTGTGCCCAGCTTGCAGACACTTTTCCCTCTGCTCTTGGCTCCATCTGCAGATGGCAAACGCCGAGCTCGGGCTGTGCTCGGTGCCAGCTCCCGCTCCAGGCCAGCTCTTCAGCACACAGAGGCAAACCAGACGTGGAAGGGAATGTGCTTCTCCGTTCCCACTGCTGGCCTACTTGAGAAAATCCTTCCAGCTTCTGCTGATTTCATCACTTCCCTTCCTGAGGACCCAAAAGTGCCAGGTCCCAGCGGGGAGGGGAAGAGGGGAGGAGAGCCTGGAAGAGGCTGCAGGGTGGCTGGTGCTGGCCCACAGGTGGGGACACACCTCTGAGGCTTTGGCTCCTTGCCACGGTCCGAGTGACACCCCTGTCCAAGGAAAATTGGTGGCACCTGCGTGACTTCCCCAAAGCACTTAGCTGTCTCCTTTTGCCAGTGTGATCCTTGCTTGGTAGAGGGGTTTCTCTTGGGCTTGATTGCTCTGGGGGAGCGAGTGAGAAGAAGGAGGGTCTGTGTGGTGGTACTACCAGGAGGGTTACAACTGCTCGGGTCCCAAAGAGGGGACTTTCTGGTGCTGGGATAGGGAAACCCTTCCTTGCTGAGGGCAGAATGCCTCTTTCAGACCCCATCGCCAGCCTGGGCGTCCGCCTGAACCTTGGTGTGAGCCAGCAGCGGGGTGGAAAAGAAATCATGTGGCTGCAGACTAAAGAAAATGAGCCAGGGTGATGCTGGTCTGGGGATAGCTTCCCCTTCCCTGCCTAACTCATGGGCTTTGGATTCATGGCACATTTCTTTAGCATTGAAGAATCAAAATATTTCCAAGACATTGCTTGGTAGATTTGATTTTGGATAGACTTCTTGAATTTTATTTGGGTCTCGGTGGCTTGTCAGTTTACGAGGCTTAGGCTGTTGGGTTTTCCCTTCTATGGCAGCAGGCAATAGGCCTTTGTTCTTCATGTCCTTTGGCAGAAAGTCCTTCACGGTGTCCCCGATGTCCACGTGGGTGGATGATGTGCCCACATTCCATGGCAGCATGCATGATTTCAGTATTTTCCCAATACAGATTTGTTAGTGACACCATTTATAGGTCCAGGGCTGGAGCTGTGACTCCTAGATCATGCCCGATAGAGTTGTCATTCATTATTATTATTATTAATTACAAAGCATCCCACCTGACCAAGGCTTTGCAGTCCTGCTGAGGCAGTTACTGTGCAGAACTTGGCCAGTGGTGGGCAGATGCTGGGCCGTGGAGGAATGCCCACTGCTCCGAGAGGGATTCTGAGGAGCAAACATCACCCAACTGTCCGCTCTGGTGACAGGGTCAGCCCTGGATGGCTGCAGGCAGGGCAGGATCTCTTCCCATCCTTTTCCTGGTGAAATCTGATGAAAGAGAATAGTGACATTCCAGTTCTCACAACTGGTTTGAATCTCTATAAATGCACTTCCCCTTTTTTTTTTTTCCCATTCTAAGTATGGAATTTCCTCAAACTATAAAATTTGAAAGCAGATTTGATTCAACAAAATCTCTCTGCATGATCACTTTTAAAGTATGGTGAGGAACTCAGTTTAAAACACTTTAATTCAATCAGCAGCCTGTAGGAACTAATCTACAGTGGCCCAAAGGCCTGCTAAAATTAGTCATGGTTTTATGTTTTAGGAAAAAAACTCTTTAGGGGTGGCTCTGTTGTTACAAAGAGCAGGGCTTTTGAGCACATGACTGTCGGTAGGGTTAAATTCAAATATGCAAGTGCAGTAGTTTAAGGAATAAATTCCAGAAGCTATTCAAGGCTCAGCTGCATTACAGAGCGACGATCAGGTTGGGTTAGGCAGAACTGCCGTAGACTGAAACATCTGGAATAATATCACATTTCCCCAAAGTGGAATTTTCTTTAAGAGCAGCAGCAATTGCTGATATTTGAGAGGGTGGAGCCAGCAGCAACCTACAAATGGCTGGAAAATGAATCAAGAATTTATAGAGTGAAATATTGAGACTTTGTCAGGAATCATGATTTTGATTATGATCTCTTGTTTAAAGCATCAGCTAATTCTGAGAACTGGGGCTTTCCAGGCTGCAGGGATTGGTTGGACAGTTTATGCCGCAGCCAGAACTCGGCTCCTTGGCACTTGGCTTTTTAGTCTTTTGATGAATTCCAGTGAAACAAGTTGTGGCAAACTGATTTGGAGCTTTGGAGCCAGAATATGCATGAAAAATCTTGTATGAAAAGAGAGATTGTTTCGTAAAGAATTTGAATGTAGTTCAGTTGAAATGTGCTTGATTTAAAACTGTAAATACTATTTTGATTTTTAAAAGAAAGATAAAGGTTTCCTTAATTCTTGCATTATGGGTGTATTTTACACTTGAAGGATACTATAAAAGACTTGAAGTCTTAGTTGCACTTAAAGTATTTCTTATTAAAAAATCTGCTTTGACTACAGAGATATTTTGTATAATTGTGACTTCATCTGTTAATTTTGAAGGAAATATTTCTGGAGAAGGAAAACATTCCCATGCAAATAACAGTTGTACAGAACAAGAAACAGAAAGGTGCTTAATCACAAATGAGCTCGGCCATTTTAATTTACCTTCGACCATAAAACTAAACAAATAATGTCATTTGGAAAAAAACCCTAATCAGATATTTACAGTATCAATTTTTTCCATACTGTGGATTATTCAGCACTACAGTTAATGGTGTTTTACATCAAGCTTTCAATACATTAAGAATGTCTGCTGCTGTACACATCCCTAAACCAGCCTGAATCCACATTTTAGAAACAACTTAAATGAAGGGGGTTTTCAAACAATTTCACTGAACAATAAAATTCAACTGAGTAACTTAAGTTGAATTTCTTAAATCTGAGTCAGTAAAGAGCTCCCAAAATGTCATGCACAATAGATTGTAACAAAGGAGCAGAACTTCCCCAAATCTTTGCACAGTGTTTGTTACTGCAACTCCAAGTGCTACTCTGAGATTAGAATTACTTTACTCCAAGTCCCAGCCTAAATTTAGCTCCAGGATTCACATACTGCACTCGCTTCACTGGAAGAGTTTGGTTCTCTTGTAGCATATTTGAGCTAGTTTTGCATCTCCTTGGGGAATAAATTACAGCCTGAATGAGAACATTCACACGTATTTATGGCATTAATGCTCTGTGCAGTCGGAGGGGCTGTGTGCAGTCAGCCTTTAAAACTAATGCTACCTCCAGCCCCCTTCCAGGGCTTCATTTAATTTCTGTATCAATGGCCATCAAGGGCAGTGAGAAACAATGAAACATTTTATTTCTGACAGCGTTTCTTTGCAAACAGAGCAATAAGTTGCTCTCTTTAGAATTTCCATCGGAGTGAACTCTTCCCCCCCAGCCCAGCCCCATGTGAGTAACTGCACTTGTATAGCGAGTTGTTTCGCATGCCCCAAATAAAAATGCAATAAATCCAGAGTAAGGAAAATGCTTATGAGCCAGTTTAAGGTGTTATGTAATACTAGTTACATAAAGTTTTGGATGTCTTTATACTTTTAAGGTATTATTGCCTTCAAAAAGAACACAGACTGCAGTTTGATTTCAAAACATTTGATAGTAGTTTTGTCTTAAAATACATACATTTGGCTTGTAGATGTGGCTACATCACAGAATGAATTTACAGCTCTCCAAAGAAACAGCAGGTGTGCCCAGTGCTAAATAAAACGTCTCCTGTAAGCCAGCAGAGATCTCCTGATCTGCACCAGCCCAGGATTTGTCCCGTGCTCTAATTTTGGTGGCGGGTAATGTTTTCAGACAAACAGTCACGAGCACACTATCATTTTATAGCACCCTGCTCAGAACTGTTGGGAAATTCTCGTACTTTCAAACTTTTTATAACTTTGAAGTGTGTTTTCCAAACAGAAATATTTTATAACTGCTCAGCTATCAGTGTTACATTAATGCCAGATTACGGTCAGTTGTTTGCAGGCAGCAAGCAGGGTTTCAGTGCTTAAAAATACATATAAAGAGGCTGTTGCCAAGCACAGTGTGAGCTGTGCTGTAGGGTGGTGTGGATGGATTTTTATCCCTGAAGCTCTGACCTGGTTGGCTGCAAATGTAAGGGTTTCTTTAAAGCCTGTGATCAGGATCTTGTGCTACCTGTGCCTCTCTTGCCTGTGGCCTGTGCGGTGCACAGGAGGTGAACAGAATCAGTCACCAGACTGAGCTCTTCCTCTCTTGTCTCCTCTCCCGCTCGAGTAAATTCACATCCGGAAGGAAACACTTTAGTCCAGGTGAGAAAATGTAGTACATCCCAATGCAGCCTCCAGAAACAGTCTCCCACCTGAATGATTTCCACAGGAACTAAAGATTTTACTTTTAATGAAATTTGCTGCAACTTCACTATTTCCAGGCATGGCTTTGAATGTAAGCAGTGCTGCTGAGCTATTACCTGATAGCCAGAAGCCCCTTGTACATTAATAGTATTTTTAAAGGGATAGAATTTCCCCTTTTGCCGAGCATTTCTTGTGCCCCATGCAGTACTGAACGGCAGTCATGAACCTGGACACTGGTAGAGCATTAACTGATAACATCTCGTTCTCACTGAAGTATCTCATTAGAATATCTGGCAAAATGATTCCTAATTCACCCAATACGGAGTTCAGTTAAATTCGTCAGTCTAAACAGTGGCTCCTTGGTCTGGACTTCCCCTCAAGGCAGGGGAAGGGGGAGATGGCTCCATGGTCAGGGTGTCTCACTGGGCGAGTTAATACTCGCGGATGGGAGACAGCTCTTACCGCACTAATCAGGAAGTTTGTACAATCAGCTTTGAGTCACAGATGCGAAGGCTCCCCAGTGACTGATGCAAATGGAAAGGTTTTTAACCACACATTTCAGTTAACTCCTAGATTTGCTTGATGGCTTTGGTATGAGAGGTCTAAAACTTGTAGATGAGAAGCTCCTCCTGTAACAGGTCGCTGGTGGTTGGGCACTGAACACCCGCAGGCACCAGCACCAAGGTGTGCTTGCAGCATCCAGCTGTTCTGAATGTTGCTGTGACTTTATTTCAATCTCTATGGCAAGTGAATTGGCTTTCTTTAACCTATTCTTATGGCTCTAACCTATTAGCAATTTTAAGGACGCCTAGCTCAGCTTCATGTTGCTAGATCCTGTCTAGTTTAATTAATGACATTCAGCAAATGAGGGGGGGTTGTCCTGTGACTTACTGCTGTAAGGAGCTTCTGGATATATAGAGTTGGACCCCAAAACCCAGTGGGCATTCTCCACAGTAACCAGTGGTTATGAACCTGTACCTGGCAATCTGCTCCCTTTGGAAAAACATTTCAGAGTTACCCGTAAGAAGTAATGCTGAAATGAGAGGGAAAAGTCACGTAAATTCTCCCACACCTGCAGCACAAAGGCTGGGATCCCTAGTTATGTAAACTTCATTTTCTGTGCAAGATTTTACTGCATTTTGTAGCAAAAAAAAAGCTTAAACTTACAACAAAAGACCAACATCTTAAGCAGAGAGTAATATAGTTTAAAAGCTCGAGGTCACTGTATTAGTGCTTCAAGAAGAGTGAGTGCACCTGGGCTCGGCCGGCCGTCTCTCTGGGAGCTGTGGGGTTTTTTCTCTTCTCTGTTGTGCCCCAGTGTCCGAAATAGACGCTTTTCATGAATGCACTGGCGAGGAACAGCATGTGATGGGATTAGTGATGAGGCGAAGCCAAAACACTTATCAATTATTGTATCTGTTTACTTCCTCAAAGAAGGCTCCCTTCAGAGGCACGTGCCTCCTCGCTTGTAACCAAACCCTCTGTGCTCTCCCTCGCTTGTTGAAAATCGATTTGCACATGCTTTGCTCCAGTGGAAGTCTCTTGGCTTGTCCCCGTGAAATGCTACTGCTGGTGGGTGTAGCTGGGCGTCGGTGTGCCCTGCCCTTGGGATGCTGGCACTGCACGCGGGTCACACGCCTGCCTCGAGGAGCGGCTCTGCCCGCTCCATCCGGGCTCCCTGCCCCGAGGAATGGCTCTGCCCGGTCCATCCGGGCTCCCTGCCTCGAGGAATGGCTCTGCCCTGTCCATCCAGGCTCCCTGCCTCGAGGAGAGGCTCTGCCCGCTCCATCCAGGCTCCCCGAGCGCCACAGAAGGGGCACTTGTGTCTTTAAAAAAAAAAAAAAAAAGCGGAGCTTTCAGGTCCCACTTCTCTACTTGCTCCTCCCCAGGGAATGGACACAATTTGACCTTCCTAAATTATTATGAACTAGGAATAAGCCTTTGCTGGAATGGTGGAAAAGCGCAGTGAAAAAAATCCCCAGGATCATGTAAGCTGTGGCTAATGAAATGTGGATTTACGTGACCACCCATAGCTGATGCACATTTTATGCTTCACTTCTTCCATGCGATGAGTCCAATGCTAGCAGGGGCAATAGTTTTAATTATATGCTCCCTATTTTTTTTAGGACTTTGTACACTGCTCAGACATAAGGGAACTAATCCACAAAGTGTGCAAATGAAATGAGTCTAAGTTCTTACCTGAAGCAGTACCCAGGCAAAGTAAAAACTAAGCCCAATGCTTTTTAAAAGCTTGTAAGTGACAATAATTAGCTCCTGTTTTAATGCTAATACATTCTGACCATATGCATAGTATTGTAATGCTCATAATCAGTATTGGTGTAAACACGGGGAGAATAAGTCCAAAGTTGTTGTTTTTTAAAAAGTCAGAAACTGGACTTTGTGTGAATTCTTTGGAGTGTATGAGCACAGGAGTATTCTTATATTCTTTCCACTTACTTGACCTCAAAGAACTGGTAAATGGAGAGCACCAGAACAGCTGATAGATCTACTTAAAGCTCCAGGTCAGTAGCATGTTTAAGCACATGCTTAACTTAAAACATACAATTAATCACATCCCTTGTCCATGGAGTAATTAAACTTGTGTTTATGTACTTTGTACAGCACAGTACCAGCCTGCAGGTGTTCTCTGAATAATAGTGTGCCTGAGAAAGTGGTGAATCAGAAAGTGATTTTTGGCTGGAGTTCGAAAATGAGCTTAAAAGAGTGAGTTAGGCACCCAGAACTTGTTAGATTTGACTAGCTACAGAAAAGCTGGTCTTGTCAGCAAAGCTGAGTAAGTAGCAAGGTGTGGCCATCTACTTTATGGTAATGCCTCAGTTTTGTTTAAAGTGAAATGATTTTAAAAACCCTTTTGCTTGGTAATTCCCTGCTGCTCTCCTATAACTCTTTGCTTCCCTCAGTGCTGGGCAGACCAGACAGTTCCAGCAGAGCCCAGGCAGGGCAGCCCCTTGCTGGCAGCTTCTCTCTTAACTCACTGGTTTAGGTGGGTTCAGCACTGGGGGCAGCCCTGGCAGCTCGAGGCCAGTGGTGTGGCTGCTTTTCCTCTCAGTGGTCATTCTGGGCAGGGCTCTGTGGGAACACACTCCTCTGGAGCCAGCAGGCACAGGGGCACTGCTGGGCATTATCCATTCCCCCCCAGCCCTCTCCAGTCTGCTGGGGCAGAGCCTTGTGTTACAGCTGCACCATTGACCCCAGCAGCCGATGGTACTGAGCGTGGTCCTGGGCAGCCCTGTGGCCTGGGACTCCTCCAGCCACTCCTGGACACTGTCTGAAACCCAGCATGAGCGATGGACCATTACTAACAGGCTGTTCAGATGTGTCCCTTTCCTCCCTTCTTCTGGAGACTTTAACAGGACAGCAGTGGCCAGACTGGGCTGGTTGGCCATGCCCTGGTTAATTTACTGATGGAGCCTCTTCCAGCCACAGCTCCTCCCCTGGCATTTTTCTTCTACCGCTCTGCTGTTCTCCCTTCCTGTCCCTGTCCTGGTGCCAGCCAGTTTGGTGTGTCAGTCGTCACACTGGTGGGCTCCCTCCTGAGCTGCTCTGGGTGTGCTTTGCCCACACACGGGCGATTTGACCAGGCAGCACCATCTTCTTTGCCAGCTGGAGCCAGGTCATGGTCTCTTGCCACTCAAGATGAGTGTAATGTGGCAGCCTCTAGTAGCTTGTTGATGACTAATTGTTTTATTTTATATACTTAAAGTCAGCTGCTTTAATTTGCTTGTTCTCCAAGGCTCTGTGTATAAATGCTAGTGAGGTCACCACGCTGAGGCAAACCAGGGCAGCATCAAAAGCTCCTCTTTGAAATATTGGCGCCTGGGTATCTGAATGGTGGGAGGCTCGTTTGCAAAGCAGCCTCTATGGAAAGTCTGTGTAACGTGTTTGATTATCCAACCTTGCCATTTGCAAAGGGACCCAGTCAAGATGAACAGAACCTGAATGTACCATCTCCTAAAAATAACTCTGGCTTTCCAGCTCCTCTGCTGATGTCAGGAGTGGGAGAAAAAAAAAGCGATGTTCCAAGATGGGGATTGTGAAGAGAGAGGAGATGTCAAATGCACATGGACAAATCCACTTCTTGTCATCCCTGGAGGGTGGGTGCTCTTGCATTAGTGCTCAAGTGTTCCTGCACTTTTGGGTCCCAGGCAGTTCCGCCTGGGCAGGGAGCTCAGCTGGGCAGCTCTGCTGGGGACAGAGACAATGGGGACATGGTCTGCTCCTTGGCAAAGTGAGACACTTCCTGAATTCTCCTAATGTGTGTATTTTTATTTTTTTGTGGGTGGGAGACAGGGGCAGGACTGGCCAGGATGGAGCACAGCTCTCACTGTGCATTCCTTTTGTGCTGTACAGTTAATATTTTCTTGGGGACTGCTCCTGTAATTTTCAAGATGGTGATCAGCCTGATCTTGGTTTTTAGAGAAAAATCAGAGCCACGCCTTGTTTCAGAAAGCAAACTCCACACGTAATGGTTTCTGGAAGTTTTGCCAGCGTTTCTCCAAAGCAGCTCATTAATTTCAGGACCATGCTGGTATGGGTTGCTCTCTTGGTGTCGTGTCCACTGGCTCCTGCAGCTGGAGTCAGCTCCAGGTTTGGGAAGTGTACAGTCCCAGAGTCCTCGGAGCCCTGGTGTATTTTCAGCTGCTCTGAAGGCAGCCCTCTGTCTTTTCCAAGCTACATAGAGCCAGCACTGCTGCCATCTAAACCCGGAGGCTGAAGCTCTTGTCCGGGCACAGCAGGATCGGCAGCTGCTGTTTAAAAGGCTCAGAATCTCTCCTGTGAGTGGGTGTTACTCACTTGGTAATACCAGTCCATTCCAGCTAAGGATCTGTCCCTTTGTTTTGTGTATGGGACAATTTGTTTTCAATTTTTGTTTCTGAAAGGAAACTGTCAAGACAAAATTCACACTTAAAAAAATTAAGGGAAACAGCCCTTTGTCCGTTTCTAACAATCCCCTTCCATGACTAAAGCTGGAAGAATTCTAGAAACTGCAATAATTTTCTACCTTCGCTTTGGTTTTGTTCTGCTCTTGCATTTTCTGAGTTTCAGATACTGCACAACAAAAATAATTTGAGTTAACATCAGTGTAACCTAGAGATGTGTGCTTTGATCATCAGAATCTGATTGTGCTTTATCTAGAAGTGGGACAGGGGCAGCAGGGAGCCGAGAGCAGCTTGGGCAATATTCACTCTTCTTGTAGTGCACAGCCTCGTGCTGGCTTTGCCATCCGAGAGGGAACACGCAAAGCCTCTGTGAAGGGAGTTCCCCTTCAGCACAAATCCATCCTCACTCCATTCTGCCAAACACCCAATGCCAGTAAAATAAAACTGGGGGTGAGACAGCCTGCCCAGGCTGCTACAACTCCAGTTCCCTGCTTTTCTGTGCCCTGGGTCTGCTCTGCCTGCTCGTGGTGGGGTCCTGGCTGCCGGGGAGGTTGTGCTCTCCTCGGGGCAGGGGCTCATCAGATTTTCCTCCGTGATGGTGCAGCAGCCAGTCCTGGTCCTGCCTGGGGCTCCCCTCAACTACAAAGAGTTGTTTACTGTCAATCCAAGGAGGGAAAAAAAAAAAAAGAAAAAGAACTTTTGAAAATAATAACAACATGCAGCTCCTTTTCATTTTAGCCCTAAAAACTACTTGATGCTCATTACAAAAGAATTGATTCCTGGAATGAATGAAGCAGCCAGGAGTGCTGCTTTCAGTGTGGGACTGCTGATGCTCTGACTCATGCCCTGCTTCTCATGGGCTCTGGCTTTTATGCTTCATTTAGGACACCAACGTCATTAGCATTTAGAGGGCTGCTGCTTTTTTTTATTATTATTGTTACACTGCTGTTGTAACTTTCTCAAAGATGCAAATAATACTTGGATCCAAATCACGGCTTATGTTTTATTACCAAATCAGGGCATAGGGTTTGCTTTCAGTTGACTTACAAGCTTTAGAAGAAATGTAAATGAAAATAAGGTGTGGCTCTGTGCAGTTCTGAGAGGCTCTCCGGGGCTTTTGGATGCCAGGTTGTCTGTTACCATGGAGTGTCATCCCATGTGGGATGGGTGAGGATATTTGTCTTGTGTTGCACAGGGCTGGGACCTTTGTGACTCCCCAAGCATCCCTGGTGACACCAGCTGTGTGCATGTCCCTGGAGAAGGCTTGTGTGAACGGCAGCACCTGCAAACACGATGCTGGGCAAAGGGCCCCTTGCTGAGGCACCCAATGGGATGCTTTTACTACGAGGGGAAAGAAAAGAAGAAAAGCCCTGAGAGTGCTTAGGGGTTCCCTGCTTTGACACAAACTCTCCTGGAAGTCCCTGAGCATGTCACAAAGTCCTTCTCAAGGGAAACAGCTTGCAGGGACACTTGCAAGCCCATTATGGGATGGGGCCCACCCCAGTTCCCTGCAGGCAGAATTCATGGGGAAACGACAGAGCAGAATTTTGGAAATCCGCCTGTAGTTTCTGTTGAGTCCATTGCCGTCAAAATACTAATCAATTAAAAGGAAAGCATTACTCCTTGCCCTAAGAACATGCAGGGCTGAGCTGGGATTTCCAGGAGGACTTGTGAATGAGGGTTGAAAATTCCCAGCCAAGCACCTTTTTAGTCGGAAATGTATAGATCTTTTTCAGATATTACTTTAGCCGAAAGTTGTTGAGAAATCAGAAGTAATTCCCTACAATTCTCAGCTTTATTAATAAATTAAAGGCAACTTCTGCTGCAGATGGGTGTGAGCTCTCCTGCTGGGACCTGGGTGCTGCGAGTCCCCTGGGATTGCAGGTTATGACCCAGTGTGGGATCGGCCAGCCCTGGGGTCTCCATTTCCCCTGGCCAAAGGCCACTGCTCGCCTGGGCGCCAGAACAATGAGTACCTGCAGGACGAGGTGATCCTGCCTTTTGCCCCTGTGGCTGGGGTGTTGCAGGGCTGCCTGCAGCGAGCTGTGCCAGGCTCTGTTTGGCGGCATTCTTGCGGGTGACAGACGAGCCATCTGGCGTTACGCTGAAACTCAGCACGGCGTTCACTGAGGAGGAGCCCGCAGGGATGGCAAAGCAGCTGCCCACCTTCCCCTGCCCCGTGGGCTGGGCACTGGCTGGGCACATCAGCAGAGCCCTGTGTGCTGAGCTGGACAGAACGGACCCTGTCACACCCTGCCCTCCTGGGGACCGACTGAGCGGCAGCAAGAAAAATGAGGGACTTTCAGGGGCAGCTGTGTTTTACTAACCCAGTCATAATGCCCCTAAAAATCCTTATTGTTCTTGCAATAGTCAACTGTGGCATGGGGAGGCCTGGAAGGAGAGCTCGAGGGCAGGTGGCCCTCGGGAAGGAGGGCTGGCAGGTGGGAGCAGGGTGGCAGGCTGGGGACAGCGTTTCTGTTGGAGTGGAACTACAAGGACGTGGTGTTGTGGCCTGTGGTGTGGAGCGTGTGGTTCTTATGATGCTCAGGGCATGAGAAGTGGAGCACAAAGACAGGGCAATTAAACAAGCCAAGTGCTTTCCCTCCCTGTTGTGTCTGTCTGACATTTCCCCCCACCAGAGATAAATGCAACTGGAGAGAAGCACCCCGAGCCCACAGAAAGAGCCCTTACCCAAACCATTCTCTCCCTCCCAATTCTGTCTTACTCCTCTTTCAGCAAGCTCATTGCAGGTCTCTGGTCATCCACAGCATCTTTCCCCGAGCTTTGTTCCTGCTCTCATATCTCAGATCAGACCATGATGAAGTAATTGCATGCAAAGAAGCAATTTGTTAAACAGAACTATAATATTCAATTATTTGCCATCTTTATGCATTCTAATGCTTTATTTGCATTTCTGAGAGCTTCTGTATGCTGAGTAAAAGTTTTTATTTTCATTGAACTCTGCAGCAATGTTCAAAGCTTTTATCCTTTAATAACTCCAGGGGTATGGATAGACTAATGGCTCCCTAGCCCCACAGCGGCAGCAGTCCTTTCACATTGTCTGCGTGGATTACTTATTCATTACCTTTCTGAAAAGGCTTTGTTTATGGCTTTTAGCATTTTTATCAATTAATTGATATGATTATCAATTAATTTTGCTTTATATGCCTATGCCAATAGATTAGGAGTGCATGTTTTTTTGTTTTTTTTTTTTTAATTGGGTTTTATGGCTCTGGAGCAAGATTTACTCATTTGTTATTTGTCATTCTCAGGAGCATTTCAACTGCTTTTCTTAAAGCTGAATTCTTTATAAAGGAGAAGTGACTAGAAACCCTGAGCTGAGTCCCAGGTCTGGCTTAACTTTGTAAGGCACACTGACACACTGAGGCTGCTCCACTTAAGGTATGGTATGAACCAGGAGCTGATCCCGTGGCTGTGGAATGAGTGTTCTCATGGAGCCATCCTGCCATAGCTATTGCAGCTGCTGTGTGAGCAAGTCCTAAAAGACAATCCATGTCCCAGTGACTGTGTGACAGAAAAGACACACAATGGGCACGAGGAAGGCTCTGCTATCAGTGAAGGATGGATTCTGTTCAACGCGCCGGGAACAAAGAAACCTGGGCTGCTCAAGGCCCCACAGAACTTTCCAGGAGTGTCCTTCGTGCCAGCTGATTCCAGGAATGTGACACTTTTGGAACTGTTTGTGTCAGGACTTCCTGCTTTGACACCTTTGATTTCTGAGACTGCCTCATCATAGGAAACCCCAGATCCACTGCTGCTCTCCACAAGGATTTCTGTATCCAGCAACTCCCATGTCTTCTTTGGATACTGAAACAAGATGAAAGGGCTTGAGTATTTCCTTGGCAAGATGGGTGGATGGAATTAGTGTAATCTGTTCTGATTCTGACACCTACAAGTCAACTGACCCAATCACCTCTTCTGCTAACAGGCTGCAAAGCAACACTCTGTCACTGTGGAATATTCTCTGTGATGAAAACAGGAGGATCGGGAATGGGGGTTTGTAACTTTTTTGGATGAGTTTCTGTTACAGTTTTTATCTTTAGTATCACCATTTTAAATCAGAATATTTATATGTTAAAATAAACACATTTTTTGCCCTGAAATACTGGAATACGCCTCCCCAGCCTCTTCCTACCTCAGCTGTGCCACTGTGAAGAGAACCCACCCATGGATTTTAAGGTCAGAAGGACGAGCCAGAACTTCTAACAGAGGATGCGCACAGAGCAACTCCTGCAGTCCATCCTGCAGCCCAGGCCCTGATGAATGGATCTTTTTCGTATGTGCTGTGGGAACTCTGCCTATAGAAATGTCTGAGAAGCTGTTCCAGGGCTTTATAACCTTGTGTCTTGTTCCTTGTGGCAGGAGACCAGGCTTATCCTGGCCTCTGTGGACAAAACCCTTCATGTGTGTGACTGCACGTGGGGAACAGGAGGGCACCGTGGTTTGGTGCTGTTTTTGTCAGATCTGGTGCCAGAGCAGCTCCCCCAGTTGCCACACGGCCTGTGTGAGAGGAGGGGTGGTGCAGCAGAGGTCTGTAGGGTCACTTGGTACGTAGCCAGGGGCTCACATGCAGGATCCCTTGTGCACATCCTGCAGTGGGATCCAGCCCTGCTGGTCCCTCTTGAACACTTGAGGACATTGTCAGCAGACCCAAGTCCATTTCTTAGTGCCCACACTAAGCCACTAAGACTTCAAGAACAAATCTGACTAGATTGAGTTTTCTTTCTTTTTAAAGTTTAGCGTCACTTAGCACCTCCAATTTATCTTGAAAAAAAAGCAGAAATACCTAAAATAAAGGTGTTTTGAAAAGTACGTGCAGGCAATTATGGGTTTTTTTCAGACTCAGGTGATGCCATCAGCTTCCACTGCTGTTAAGCACTGCCCCAGACATCCTTCAGGTTGCCATTGCTAGTCTGTGCTAAGCATCATGAACATGAAAACAGATCCTGCTGAAATAAAACACCCTGGTCCTCACATGCACACAGTTTTTTCTCTGAAAAACAGGTAACAGCAGATGAACTAAGCCTGAGCCACCACTGATGCTGCTTTGCCCATCCTTGGAAGGTGCAGAGCACCTGGACTGGTGACAGTGTTACCACTGCCCACAAAGAACTGACCCGAGGCAGCACAGAGCGAAGGGTGCAGGGTGAGATCCCAACAGGGAAAAGAAAAAAAAGAAGGAATTTCTCTTCAAGTACAAGTAATTCTGTTAATGCCTGCAAGGAGTCTCTCACTGCAGGGGACGCTTGCAGAGATGCCTTGCACTGTTATCAGCTGCTTTCAGTGCACAGCTCCTGTCCAGAGCAGTTTAATGTGGTACACTCCATCAAACTGAAATTATATGTCAGACACATACATGGAATAAAATCAGAGCAGGAAATACATTTTGCAGGCAAATTTATTGATTTCTTTTATTGAAGCCCTGTGGTACTTTGCAGTAGTTTCTGATAGATAAATAGCTGCTTCACAGAGGAGATACAGTTATTTAGGCAAACTTTTGTCATAGTTTAAACATTTAATTTTCAGCAAGACTGAATAAATCCAAGCTTTCAAGGAACCTTTAGCTTTAGCAGGTGGTTATTGAGCTTTGTCTTTTTAATTGAACCAGAATTGGCCATGTTTCACTAAGACAACATTTGCTGGAGTTGGTGGGAAAGAAACTACAGCTTCTCCAGTGGGATGGCTGGGCCTACCTTCACACGAGCTGGACCCTGTTCTGGTGTCCAGTTTGTATTGCCTGGGGTTCAAAGGTTGATACTTGCTACTTTTTAGAGAGAAAAACCAAAACAGTCCCCCAGCAAAGTGAGCTGACATCCCTGGGTCTCAAGTTCAGCACACAAACTCATCAGCTGATCTAGAACAGCATGACTGTGCCTTTCTCTGCCACATCAAGTTTGAAAACTTTGTTATGTCATTGGAGCAGGATTTGTCTTCTTAACCTGGAAGCCCAACAGACAGAAAGTCCTCTGGTTACTGAGGCTGATGCTGCTTTATATGCAGCTTTAAAAAAAAACCAAAAACCTTATGTGCCTTTTCCTGAATACTAAGGATACAAGAAAAACAGTTGTGGTGTCCCAGGTAAATAATGTTGTCGGGTGTAATGATTTAAATCCCACATTATAATTGTCAGGAATCCTCTTGCCTATTTGTCCTGGTGTCGTGGACCCATGACCTGGCTCAGTGTGACAAACACTGAAGGAGATCCCTGATGATTAGTGTACCTGCAAAACATTCCTTATATTTTAAAGTTGATATTCCTGTAAACTTCACTTACTCTTTCTGTCTGTAAACGCAGACTGGTTCTTTAAGCTCAGTAGCAACATCTTCATAGACAAAGAATGCAGAGAAATTCAGAGTTGTAGCAACCCAGTTTGTAAATTAGGGTACCAATAAGCCCATGGAGCTGGGCATGATGCATTTAGCCTGCACTTAAGGGAAGGCATCCCCAGACTCCTCAGGCTGCTCATCTGCCTCATGAGAGAAGCTGAGCAGTACAAGGACTCACTGCTGCGCTTCTGAATCTGTGGAAGAGCAATTTGTTTTCTCCTTAAACTTCCTGTGACTTTTGCTCAGCATTTTTAAAGGAAAAATTAAATACTTACTGGTTTCTACAGCCTACCCTTTACAAATACACTCCCAGTTCATCCACTTCTGGTGATTCATTCACTTCTCTGACAACAGACTGACATCCTGATTAGTGCTAGCATATGCAAGAGGCATTTTCAATCATTACATGATGAAGTGGAACGGGGAAGGACTGATGAACCAGTAGGACACAGTGACATTTCCAGTGTGCCACTGCTCAGGACAGGTTTTGCCCACCCGTTGGTACCACACTCCCACAACATCCCCATTACAGTGTATTCTGTATTTATGGCTGGTGACACAGATCTTACGCTATGTGTAATACCAAGTGGTTTTTGCTCCCTGACAGGTGAAAAACAAATCTGTGGACCCCAGTGTGTGGACTTCCAAGTAGTTAGAGATTGCACTTAACTGGGGGAAAGGAAGCCAAAGGAAATCATGTGCATTGGAATCAAATACCATTTTTAGGAGTGTGTATTTCAACAGTGATTAAAATAGCCGGGGACCAAGGCACACTCATGATTAATGGTCTCTGTGAGCTGAGGACGTGTCCTACAGCCTCAGGCCCTCCTGAGAGACACCCGTGAGGAGCAGGAACTGCTTGCTTAGGCTTTATCTTCCTTCATTGTGTGGATCAGCTTTATCATGTGGCTTGAATTATTCTCTCCTGTTTCTGGAGCCCGTGCTGTGTGGAAGCAGCTCCAGCCCAGCCTGAAGCAGGGGCACATCCCTGCATCCCGTTCCCATGGGGCTGGCAGCTGGAGGGCGCTTCCCTGAGCTCTGCCTGGCACGCTGAGCTGGTGCTGCACTTGGAACAAGACCAACCAAATGATTATTTTAAAGCCGCTCGTTCTTCCAGACTCTGTTCTCATTCACATTTTGTGACTTTGCTACTTCCTAAACCCCTGCATGTCCCTCTGGCCAGTGGCAGCTAAACCACGGAGCAGTGACTTCCCCAGCAGGTACGGGCAATTTCATGATGGACAAACCTGTGAGACACATGAAGGTGAGCTTGGAGGCCCTGGCTGTACCCCATCCCTGTTACAGGACACAGCTGGGTACCTCAGGACTGCTCAGCCCTGTTCAGTGAGGCTCCCTGGCCAGTCGCAGCAGGATATGGCAGCAGGGCTGGCTCTCTCCAGTTCTCTGATTATTTGATGCCAGACAAGAAGCTCCCCAAGGCCCTCAGAGCTCCAGGAACAGCTGTGAGTTGCTCTGAGGGTGCTGGGGAGGGCTGAAACCC
This sequence comes from Melanocharis versteri, assembly GCA_013397845.1. Classification (NCBI taxonomy): domain Eukaryota; kingdom Metazoa; phylum Chordata; class Aves; order Passeriformes; family Melanocharitidae; genus Melanocharis; species Melanocharis versteri. The sequence continues at coordinate 246,613 of VZTG01000601.1, read as the reverse complement.
ACACAGGAGGTGAGCTGGGGGCTGCTCCACGCTCCACTCTCACTCCCTGTGTGGCAAAAAGCACAGGCTTAACCTCTGCGTGCCTCCCACCTCGGCTGAACCAGAGATAGGAAACTCTCCCTGTCTCAGTGGGTTTCTGCAGCACTTAATTGATTTGTGCTGCTAAACAGCCCCGCAGTAAATGAGTACAAGGTGTTAAAGAAGGATGCGTTAGTGGGAAAGATCCAGCTGAAACAAAGCTTAGATAGAAAACATGTGTGTGCTGCGAGAGCACCCTCGCTCCGTTCCCAGCACCCGGCCCTGCACAGGGTGATTAATGCTTTACAGAAACCCTGGCCTGTTTCCAGGCCTCTGGCTTGTCCTGGAGCATCCCTATGGCCCAGCTGGCCAGTGGGCATTGCTGCTCCTGAGCCCAGCCAAGCAGCCAAGTGGCACCGAGGAATGCAGCCGCCCTGTTCCAGCAGCGTGCAGACACCACTGCTTTGCCCATTAAGGATGTCTCTTCCTGCACAGAGACAACAATACAAGGCACTGCTGTAAGAAAACTTGAAAGAGACACAAGTGAAGAACTTCTGGGAATTCCTCAGGTTTTTTCACCAGCTGCAGAGGAGGGTGAAAACTGTCGGCTACAAAAATATTATAGTTTATGCCGTTAAACAAATCATCATTTGTCAACAGGTAGCTGAATTATGTCCAACTCCGCTGGCAGAGCCAGAACTGATTTTGTTCCCAATGCTATTGTATAGTTAACAGCTGGCAGCAAACTGGCAGTGAAGGCTGTGCTGGGCTGATAAATAACCCAACGAGCCTCGCAACAGAAGCGTCTCATGGAGCGACTGCAGCTCAGGCTGGAATGTGTGGAGCAAACGCTTGTTAACAATCCATGCACAGGCGGAGAGCCTGATGAAAAGGTACTGGAAAAATGTTATTTAAATAAGACACAGATTTCCTGGGGTTATCAAAGGAACTAACCAGGTTTTAGGTTTAAGAATACCAAACCACAGCAGCAAACCGGCAAATGTTAGCATTTCTCACTGACTGAAACCGAGTCTGGTAATAATGAGTGAAATGTCCCAACCAGTTCTAAGATACAAAAGGCAAGCCAGAAAACCAACAGAGAGAAATATTTCTGTATTTGTTTCACAGCCCCCAAATTCTGCTGGAGAATTTTCCAGTCTTCCAGATGTTTTCTGAGGGAGAGAGAGAGAGAGATGTTTTGATTTCAAATGCTGTGTTGCTTCTAATCCAATGAGACCACACTGTACCACCTGGGAGAAGGCAAGGTGACAAGTGACAGTGCCCCAGCAGGCTCATACAGTGACATATCACTGCCCCGTGTTCTGTACTTAACACTGCTCTGGTTTTGTCTTTGCTTTGCAGGCATTTTATTTTTATCGTGGGTAAGAGCAGGAATGTGTGTGTCTCTGAGAGACAGTGAGCACAGGGCTGCAAGCTTCATCTCAGTGCAAATAATATTTTGGCAGGAAATCTGCAGGAGATTAAATTAGGGGCCTAACGACTGAATATTAAACATTTCAAGTTTTGAGTCCTTTTAAATGAGCAGCTACAAAACAAGGAAGAGTCTGACAAAATTAGCAGATCCAAAAGCACTAGAGGAATCCACTAAGAGTCACTTGTTTTTTGATGCAAATTTAAAAGGACTTTTTATTATTATTTTTATTAGTAGCTGTATATGTCAACATGCTATTTCCTCAATGTGTTTTGAGTCCAGATTAGCCAAAGTTTTAGGTATTGGCAGACTTGCTACAATGGAAGGGAAATGCCAATGGAATAACTTTAAACATGATCCAATCCCTGATGATTCATTGGATGTGTTAAAATTTCCTTTGAGACCATGTAAGTAATGCAGGGACTGGAGTGCAGAGTGCCTGTGACTCAGCTCTCTGAGGCAGCGGGAGGATGTCAGAATTACTCACTGGGACAGGAGGAATCTCATTTATCTATTTATAGGCAAGGCTGAGATGAGCTTGAACCATTAAAGAGCTGAGTTTGCCAGTTCCCATAGGGAAGGAGGAGGGGAGGACCTCACTTTAGCTGTTGAAATCAAAGCTTCCTTTTTTTCCCCCATTTCCAAAGCTGGTGACTGGCCAGTTACGCTTTCTTATGCTCACACAGGCAGCACAGGACTCCTCCTCCTTGTTAGAGGCCAGTGCCCACTTTGCCAAAATCCTGTCTGCTGCACGTTTCTAGGAACACAGGGCTCAGCATTACTGAGCCAGTCTCTCACTATCACAATCAATTACATCATATCACACTTTTTGGCAGGCTATTCCAACCCTTCATTTTAAATTTCCAGCCCTAATATCATTTGTTCTTGTGCCAGCATCATAATTTAGTTTAAACAATTCTTTTTTTTTTCTCTGATCTTTACCTATCAGATGTATTTACCAAAAACAATCCTATCTGCTCTAGTCTTTGTTTTGAGAAACTAAACAAATGAAGCTCTTCTAGTCTCCTCTTGTTCTAAACCCTCTGATCATCCTTAATGCCCTTCTCTGTACCTGCTAATCTTCCTTGAACATGAGTGAACCTGTATCTTCTAGGACTGTGTTTGCCTCTCCATATCAGATTGGTGGCTCACAGTTATCCCTCAGAGCAAGTAATTCTCTCTACGTGTTTTTTTTTACCACCCTGCTTTTGTCATTCTCAAGTGAGTAATGTGATATTCTAGTGATTAATTTTTAACTGCCTGTCTTTATACTTTGTCTATTCTATCTCAAATTCTGTCATTAAGTTATTGCTGATTGATGTTCTGATCCTTCTCTGTATTAGCAAAGCCCGTGTCCTCAGCAAATTTCTTTATGACATTCCTACAGCTGTGCCAGAATCATTAACAAAACAAGTAAGACTGGCTCAAGACTGACCCTTGAGGAGTCCCACTCTCCAAGTGCCTCTGTCCTGCATTTCTCCTTCCCACAGAGCTCCCTGTCCTTGGCTTTAGCAGTTCTGCATTTGCCATCCACACTAATCCCCATCTTCTCAACTTCAACTACTAATTTCCCATGTGGTGCAATATCAGATTCTTGACTCATGTCTGGATAGAGTGTATCACCTGTATTTCATTTGTCTTGGAAAAAAAAAATCAGTCATCAAAGAGAAATTCGAGGTTAAGCTGAGCTCCTTTAATGTGCCAGTTCTTTCCAAATCCTGAGGTGGAAATCTGCCAGGGCACCTTGATCTGAGCACATGGAATTCTTTAAGCTTTTCCTTCCGTCTTACATGTGATAATTTTCATTCCCTTTAGTATGTTCCTACTAGAAATCCTGTCTTTGCCCCATTGTCCAATATGATCATCTCTACTGAAAACGTAGGTAAAGTGGTTTTAATTCATTTGGGACCATATGTAGACTGGTCTAATCTCAATCCCATTCTCACTACGTAATGTCAATATTTTTCCTCTTTTCCTCTTCTGTATTTATCTAAGTGAAACCTTCTGCCATCTGTTTCATTTCCTTTTCAAAATCTGATTCACAGCTTTACTTTTGACATTTCTCATTCTACCCTTATATTTTCTGACCTCAGCAAATTAAAATTGGATGACTGAGGCAAATTGTGCCTCCAGTCTTGCCCGAACACTCTTCCCTGATGCCACACTCCTGGCAAAGATGACAGAGTAGCTCACAGAGCAGGTCCAGAACTGCTGGACTGAACATGCCCCTGGCACAGGGGCTCAGCCCTGGGCAGGGTGATGGGCTCCAAAGGCAGGTGGCCATTCCCTGCAGTGGTTCCCCTCCAGACCTCTGATTTCAGTCCCTGGCTGCACCTGAACTGAACTGAACTGCACTGAACTGAACATCCCACTGCTGCTCAGACCTTCTGCCCACTCGTTCCTGCTCTCAGCAAGTCCCGCATGGGTTTGGGGCTGGTTATTTATCCTGCTGGTTTTGGAATGGTTCCCTTCAGGGTTTGTCCTCCTGCACGTTCCAGCTAGTTTTGGAAGTTCCCATCACATTCAACTCCTCAGGTCTTCAGTGCAGTTGATTCCACCCCTTTGTTCCCTTAATTTCTCAACATTTTTCCTTTGTGAGATGAATACTTTGGTGTGTGACTACAGACAGTGCTGTAGACTTAGCCCTAATGAGGTACCTTTAAAAACTCTCAACCAGAGTCTTCAGAGGCTCTGGATGACTCAGAGCTCGGCGCTTTAGAGACAGTGAAAGAACTTCACTTGCCTTTCTTGTGTGTGTGAGACACTGTAACCCTTCTCAGGATGAACTAGCATTTTCATTTTATAGAAAACTGAGACACAAAGATCACACTTCAGAACAGACTGCACTCTATGAGGAATTAGTTAAGTGCCTGAGGTGAAGTACAAAGCCTCCTAACCCCACTGAGACTGCTGCAGCAGTCAGACCTTGCTCACCTGAAAACGAGGTGCCTGTGCCAAGCTATTTGCTTTGAATTCTGTCTGGTTCTTGAAGAAAGCAAAGCTCACCCAGACCGTGGATCAACCTGTCCCAGACACACAGCCAGGACAGGGAGCAGAGGCTTAGCTTAAACTGGTTGTACAAGGCCAATTCCAGAAAAGAGGAGCCAAACATTCAAAACACATTCAAAAAATGTACTGGTGACCTAAACCCCTTTAAAAATCACTGCCATGTAGGATACCTGTACTCAAAGTGGGATTTGGAGCTCAGCAGGGAGTCACCCACCCAACTCACTGACTTTCCCCACTCCCATGAGAATCACTCCAGGATCCTGCCTGTTTTCTGAGCTGCAGAATGACAGCAGCACAGCCCTCGCTTCCCAAAAGAGCATGAGAGACCTACCACAGCACCAAGGCCATGCTGCCGTCCCAAAAGATGGAAGATAGATGGAAGCTCTTCCATTGGCAAACTGATGCATGTTCCATCCCCGTAGAAAGAGATGAAATGGCAGAGCAAAGCAAATTTCTCTCCTCTCCATTAATATACTTGTAAATACTCTGGAGGGGGAGAAAAACTGTGCCCCACTCCCAGAGCATGTCTGCCTCAAATTCGCAGTGCTCTGCTGGGCACCTACTGACCTTGGCAGTGTCACAGGACTTGTGTTTGTCTAAAAAAGTAACCTCCTTGTGAACAGGCTCTTTGCTTTGGGAAACACAAAGCAGTCTTGTCTTCCAAGTGTCCAAGCCTTCTTTTCACATCTGTTTAGTCCTTCAGTAGCATTTATTTTTGGCCTTGAGAGAAAAACACAACTCCACATCAAGGGATGGTGTCCAGTTAAACCCACAGGCTGCACCACCCTTTGCTCCCCCCTTGCAGGGGAAGGCAGTGGAGGAGACCAACAAAAAACAAGAGAAAAGTCTGTCGCCTGTTGGGCACAAAACTGCTTTTGCTTTCTAGTGAAAAGGAGCAGAGCATCCTCAGCAGCACAGAGCAACTGGCCAAACAGGCCAGAGCCTGGATGCCTGAGGCTTTTGAGTAACAGTAGTAACAAGTCCAGGGGCCACATTTCCATTTGTCCTGGAAAGCCTTTCCAGCTGAGATAGCTCAGAGCAGAGAGTCACCAACGTTCCACGTTGCTGTCTTCAGTTTGTGGTGGGTCTAGCTCTGGCAATGCCAGACTTCAGCACATCACCTATCAGTGATACCAAACCAGAAACACAGCCTTTCATGCTGCCCCTCAGCGTCCACAGCCCCTCCAGCCCCTCAGGACAAGGCTGCTCACGCCGTGTGAGGGAGCTGAGGAGGGGCTGCAGGTCCCCACTGCCTCCTGAGCCAGCTGCGAGCACACGTCCACCCTGTTCGAGGTAAGTGCTAAGCCACACAAAGTGCTCAGGCTTCCAGTGGATTATGCTCACCTGTTCAACTCCACACAGCAGAGGTGTTCCCAGAGCCAGTGCCAGCTTTGTCACCTCCAGCAGAGTCTCATGGCTGTGTGTGGCCCGAGGCAGCTGCAGAAGGGCCATCTCAGGGCTCACAGAGCTGAAGCCTGAGGCACAAAGTTCAAGGCAGAGGTTCTGTATGGACAGTGTGTGTGGTCAGGACCTGCATTCCTTGGGGCAGAGGCAGAGAGGAGAGCAGGACTGCCTCAGGAGCTCTCCTGACTGGATCTGCTAGAGGAAATAAGCCCATTTTGGCCACAAACTATGTTTTGGGCCACCCATCAGCATTCAGCATCCCAGGTCAGGGAGCTCCCTGTGCTCCCTGCCTATAGCACAGTGCCTGAGCCCCTGGAACAGTCACTAAAGCACTCTGCTCTCAAGCTCTGCGGGACAGCGGCGCAGCCCTGCTCCCTGAAGTCAGTGGGACTCTGGCCACAGCCCTGATTCATCTCTCTCCTACATCAATACCTCATCTTTTAGGTCCATTGACTTCAGTGGTTGGAGCTGTCAGGCCCTGGGTGTCCATGAGGGCATGGCTGGGCCCAAAGAAATGGAGGCAGCAACTCCTGGAGGGTTGAAGCTGCAATCCCAGGAAAGCCTGTGTCTGCCTCACGCTCAGCGACTCAGGGGAATGCTAACAACGCATCACTCGGAGTAAGTGCTCCTGGATGCCTGGCTGACTTTGGCAAGGGGCACTTTGAGAAGGATAAAACTACATTTTCATTCCCGAGAACCCTCCTCTAGTAATAAGATGTGCCCCATGGGATGCTGGTAACATATTGGTATTGTCTGCAGAGTCGCTGGGGGCTTGGGGCTGACATTGCTAAACCATACACACCAACCACCTCTGAATGTCACCAGTCCAGACCCAGGATTTACAAACAAACACACAGTCACAGGTAGGCTGTCCTCCAATTAGTCTGGGAATCTAAAAATAAGAAAACAAACCCAACCCAAACCCCTCAGTAATTTTGTATTCTTTCCTTTGTATATAAAAAAATCATTAAAATAATTAGGCAAACAGATGCATTGTATCAGTAGCTGACAAATTAAGAATTCAGTCATGGTTGTTCAGAAACCCACTGCCTCCTTGCAGTACCAATAATGATTATTTATAGCCTGCTCTGCAAGGAAAGTAATCCAGAAAAACGGAATGATTATAATGTAATGCAGTCATCCCCAGGGAGAAGTCTGGTGCAAGTAGCAGCCGAGATCTCACACCATTTTCTTGTCTTGAATTTTAAACTTTATTGTAAGTACTGTTTGTGTATTTTGCAGAGAATGTCTCAGTTCCTCTATAACAAGTACCCATTTTATTCCTGCTGAATTTCATTGAACTTACTCCTGATTTATAAGAGGCAGATCCATATTACTGTTTTATAGAGCAATCTCTTAGCTGCCTATTCACAAGGATGTGCAGCCTGGCAAAAGAATGAGCTGAGGGAATGAGCTGGGTGGCAGATGAGCTATTAGTCTCGATGATATCACCATAGCATCTGGAGCAGTTACACGCAGCACTAACACAGGGTATGAGAAATTCTCTGCTCTCAAAAAGAGCTAACAAAGAAAATACTCAGAGGGTGGGAGGTATGGGAGAGCCATAGAAATGAGAAGGAGCTGTACAATGTCACATCACCAGCCACTGAGAGAGGCAGGAGCAAAGTCCCTGTCTCAGCCCCCTCCAGCTTCATGTTGCCTTCGCTCCTTTCTGGTTCTGCATCTGGATATGATGCATCTTTAACTGGAAGCTCAGTTCAGAAAAAGAAAGTAATTTTTTCTTATTTGCCAAGAGAACTGGCTTTCTGCTGGTTGTGCAAACAAATTCTTTCCCATGATTAATACCTGTCTCCTGTGCTGAAGACATCAGTCTCCACATGGATCAAATCTTAATGAAGCAAAGCTCTCTTCTCAGAAAAGAACATTTCCCATTTTTTCTGCAAGCATTCCTCCTCACAATTGCCCTTGTTTAGCCCTATGATAATTTTATGATGCACTTCCAACATAACTCACAGTACTTCTCATTATTGTGTGCCACAAGTGTTTACAGAGCCATTTTTGTGGCAGATACCAGCCTTTAGACATTCCACATTTCCTGTTTCACTGGAGCCAATCACCCACTGTTCACTACTGAGATGTAAGTTCCTAATTAATTTATACACAACGAAGCACTTCAGTCATTGCAATGAAAGTGTAATGGAGGGCAGACCATTAGCAAAAATTGGCTATCAAGCATGGGGAAATTATTTCCTTTTCATGTTTCCATCAATATTAAGATTGATTATTGATCTCACAAAAAAACCCTCCCCCAATCCCAAACTGCCTTTACACTTTTCCCCTAATGCTGGATGGGATACCTGGGCCAGTTTCGTTTTCTCTCACAGCAAGGAGGCCTCTCTGATGTGCTGAGAAGAACTGGGGACTTCACAGGGGACTTCACAACTGGTTCAACCCTACTCATATTCTCTTTATAGAATCAGAATATAATAGCCTGGTTTTAACAAAAAGAAATCAAGATTAAATTCAATATATTCTGAAGGAGTGAAAATTCCTAGCAACAGCTGAAAGGGAAGTGGAATCTATAAATGCCTCTTTCATCTTTATCAAATTACTATTCAGTGCAGTTACGTTTATTAATAACAACATCCCTTAAACCACATTGTGAAAATCCATTAGCAAGAAATGCTTTAAAATGTTGAACAGGCTGTAACAGATGATTTACCAAAAGCTAAAACAATTAAATACTATGAGCAGAGTGGGCATTTTCATGGGCCATGGAGCTTGGCAGGGGGACAGTATGGTATGATCAGAAGTGGACAGTTTGCACAGCATAACTTTTTAATTCTATCTTCTCATTAGCAAGGGGTAAGACAAGCTAATAGTGTTTTCTGACTTTTCCTTCATCTCACTTTGTATGTACTCACCCCTAAAATTGCTGATGGGCATTTCAAAGTCGTCACCCGTGGCATTTGCTACACACTGAGGTACCAGGCTGCTGTCAATCAGGTTCAGAACCTGTGAGAGCAGATCACTGCTCCCAGAGGAAACATCCTCTGACTGTCCCAAACCCTGACAGGAAGAGCCAGCCCTCTGAGAAGTTGTTTAATTGTCCCCAGGAGGGTCTGACCAGGGGGGCAATCACTGCATTGTTTTCTCCTTCAGCACACCCTGCACTGGCCCTGGAAATTCTCATATTCCTCTCCTGTATTTCTTTACTTGTTCTTTTAAACACAGTTGAAATGTCGATCGCTGCTGAGCAATCAGTGTGAAAGAACAGGATATTGACTCTAAATTCAGGTGGAGGATTCTGTCATTATTTTCTTGTAAAAAAAAATTGCCGTTCCTGACTTTCGTGCACATCCTGCAACACAGAAGGTTCGCTCAGGTCCCGGGGGATCATTCCAGAGGGACAGACTGTGAGTCCTTCTCTCGGCTGCTTCCAGCTTGGAGCAGAGAACAATAATGGCACAGAGAGCTCCGCTCATTCCCCAGCCGTGACTGCAGCTATCGCAGCCTCCCGCTGCACCAGTGTAAGGAGGTTTTTGATGACATTTTCTTTGTTGCTGCAGAAGGCAAAGCCTGAGTCAGGGATTACAGGGAAAGGCGAGGGGGAAGGGGCAGGAGATGCAACCACAGACGTGGAGGGAGTGAAACAGCAGCTCTGGGGTCTCCATGCACTTTCTGGGCTGCACAGGGGGTTGCTGTGGGCTGCGTTAGGTTTTGGTTTACCTGCTGATAGATCAGGTTCCCCTTCCAGATTTGATAATTCCCTAAATCCATAAAGAGATGACCGAGGCAGGTCAGATTGTTTCTGAGGCAGATACACACAGTGCAGCCCAGTTCCCTCCAGAGTGAAAAGCTCTTTGCACGTCTAAGCTGTAGGTTTAATTCACCCCAGCCGACAGACAGACCTGAGTCACGGAGCAGCCACCCTTGTGTTCATCTGTCCCCTGGGGGCCTTCCACTTAGGAGCACAAAGCAGTGGCAGAACAAATTCGTGGCAGAATGTATCTTCTGTAATCGCACACGAGCCAACTTGTTAGATCATTTTCTGTCCCAGCTGAAATTGCAGCTCCGTGATTGCTTGTGATTGAGCAGAACTAAAAAACACATAATTACATGGGCCAAGGCACAGACATCGGCAGCTACAGATGCTGGTGCTTAGCTGGGAAAGTGCAGCACATGGTGGGGAAAAGAAAGTTGGAAATGATATGTACATTCCACCTCGTCCCCACTGCAGAGCTTTTGGCCTTCAACTTGTGCAGAGCAAAAGGCTGGAATTTCTCAGGTGTAATGACAGATTGTGTGGCATGAAACATCAAAAACTGTGTCAGTGCTTGAGCTGGTGGGTTCAGCTCGCCCAGCCAGATGAAAGCAGTCTGGACTAACGCTGGTGAGACAATACTTGGCATCTCACAGGCACATCATTCTTGGCTGTAACATCCCCCTCCTGGTTCATGTTCTGTTTTCTCTGTTGTTGACCTCCAGTGATGGAAGAAAGGAGCTGGACAGGGAGAGGAAAAAGAGAAGGCAGTGGATGGTGCTGGGAGGAGAAGAGAGGCCTGAAGGAATGGGAAAGAGAAGGAACAGCTGTGGGGCTGGGAGGGAAACAGAGACAGGGAATGAAACAGATACGCTTCCCCTTTGGGAGGGTGGGCTGAGCCAGTGTGAACAAAAAAGGGCTAAAATGAAAGGGAGGAAACCAGAGAAGAGAAGAAAGATGGAACAAGGGAGATCACAGAGAACAACAGGAAGCAGTGCTAAAAGGACAGAGATGAAGGCTCGGATATGTTGGGGAAAAGCAAACAGTGAAAAAAACTTCAGGAATATTATGCAAAAGACAGAGAGAATTAGAAAAAGGTCCTATGAAAATGCCAGCTACCCAGCTGCTGAAACTCCAGTACACTTACGTCAACATCACACCACAGATCAGCGCTGGGGGAGGAGGTTTGGGGTTGATTTTTTAATTGCATGGAAAGGCTTTCAGCAATGCAGAACACGAACTTCAGCTCCCACTGAAGTCAGAGTGGTTTAGAGGTGCTTACAGCCTCAGGAACACAAGACCCAGCTTGATAAAGCCCATGAGACCAGAAGCTACGTTATGACCTTGAGAACAACCAGCTTTTACCTTGTCCAACTCCCACCTCGAGACCCAGAGTGGTAAGGACCAGCATGTGCAGGGAGGGAGCCCAGGGCAGGGATGCTGCCCAGCTCTGCCCTGCACCACAGCAGCCATTTACTTCCTTGTCTCTGATGAGCAGTGAGGTCCTTCATTTACATGTCTAAGCTTGAGTAGGGGTAAGAGGCATCCTCTTTGCTGCTTGAAGTGAAATGTTTGGCTTATTGGCACAGCTTGTTTAATTTGGCTCTTAGTGCTTGGTTGGTGTTATTAGAGAAAGCAATAAAAATGCATTAAATACAAGGAACTACATTAAAACAACATGGAGTTTGCAATGCAAACCAAAAAAAGCAGGAGGGCTGAGTATGGAGACAGCCATTCCCTCCTTCAATCATCCTCTTCTCCCTAAATATGGAGAGTGTCACAGTGGAGGGGTGGAGGCTCAGTGGTCACCATTCATCTGGGAAGTGTCAGATCTGTATCCGAGTTTGGCTCCTTCCCCCAGTGCCAGGGTGGCTGCTGAGGTCACGAGTGGAGGCAGATATTTCACTCTGATGCAAGGTGAGAATTCAAAAGCACTGAGCTCCCAAAACTGTAGCTTCTGCCAGAGTTTTGCTTCAGTGCAATCTCCCCAGAGGCAACCAGTGTCCATCTGCAGCCATATGTCCCTCCAATCTACATAAACCATCATGAAAGTGCACCTAAAGTGTTCTTCCTCTCCACACATCCCTGCTCAGCTGCTCCCAGACTGAGTTCTTACACTTGCCATGTTTTTCCATTGTTTTCTTGTGACCATATAATAAGGGGCAGATCCCCCCCACCACGGAAAGGGACTGAGAGACATCAGAGTGACACATGTCACCTGCCTTGGCTGGTGCTCACTGCTTGAGCCCAGCTTTTGCAGCTCAGTCAGATTTCTTGGTTTCTGCTCTGGCCTTGAGATCCTTAATTTGCCCATTTTATTAACTGATCTGAGCCACAGCTGTGCCCCCACATTTCTTCTGCACCATGAAAACCACAACTGCATGTTACATTTGGGACAGTGGCGAGGTTATTGTTGAAAAGCCTGGAATTCCTAAGGAAACAAAGCTTTACATGTATTCACTCTGTGTCTCTGTGTGTGTGTGTGTGAGTAGTTCTTGAACAGCATCAGACAATTTCAGCACGACAGAGGAGAGGATCTCTCAAAGCTCTGAAGCTCCCAGAGGTGACTGGAGGTGACAGCTGGAGGATACAGACACCATCAGTATTCCCCGAGGAAAAGGCAGCGGTGAGCGCTCCCTCCCCAGCAGACAGTGGACACACCACATGGCTGAAAGCTGCTCATTGGACCTGCTGATCAGGAAATCGCTCCTTAGGAATCTCAGTGTGCCTGAACAGCTTCTCTTGCCACTCCTAGGGCACCTGCCTTTCATCCTGAGGCGCAGATTCCAGGAGAAGGGGGTACCTGAGTGCTACTGCAAAGAGGCAGCAGTGAGAGGATCCAGGTGCAAGATGCTGGAGCTGCAGTGCTGCCCCTCGGCACATCCATTGCTCCTGTCCAGGGGCAGCTCTGAGAACGTGGTGTCAATCACAGGAACTGGATCACTGGCTTGAGCAATGTCAGCACGTCCCTTCGAGGGCATTCACTCCCCTGCGCCATGAAACGACGAGTTATTATTTAACAGCAGACCTCACAGGGAGGAATGTTTTTCTGTATTCATGGCCTCTAACAAGCATAGCAATTGTTTACTGTACTCTGAGCAACCCAACAGTAGCTATAATGTAATAATTATAGAGAAACCTTCCTAAAAATACATTTCCAATGCATCAGCATAACTTCAGCTGGCACTGAACACATGAGTTCAGCTCAGCTTGAGAATCAGATCGTGCACTACATTTTGTGCAGCTGTGCAAGGACTCTGGTGTGGAGCCCTGGAGCCAGTGCCTTGCAGGGATGGAGGGAAGGACAAGAAGCAGCACAGAAACAGACAGAAGAGCCACAGGTTCTCTTCTCTGTGGTCAATGACAACAGAAAACACCAGGCCCATTTTCAAACTGGATAAACTGAGGGTTTGGAAATCGTAACAACATCATTTTCTAATCTGGGTGCTGACTTGTTGGTCTCTGGTTTTAGAGGTTCAGTCTGAGTCCAGGCTGCACTAGCAGTTTTCATGGAGATGATTCATTATTATTATTTTATTTCATCCCCACACACTAGAATTGCATCTAGAGGACTCTGCAAGCTCCTTGGAAGATCTTTCTTTATGCTCAGTATTAGTGAACTCCAGCTCATGCTACTGTTCCTCAATTTCCTCACCTGCAAATAAGGCCAAGACAAAAACCCCTGAATCCAGGGGTGTGTTCAGGTTTGGAAAACAATTCTAGCACGTTGAAAGAAGGTTTCCCTAGAAGCCCAGTCTGCAATTTATTGCTTCAATTTAAAAACTGTATGTTTTGCAATCCACAACCTGCTTACACTTCTTACAGCTATCTCTCTAAAAAGAGCTGGGCTCTGGTAGCTCATGGATTTGGCACAGCTTGTCGAACAAGCAGACTCACCAACCTTCCACGACACACAGAGCTTCTGTGTAACTTTGCAGGCTGTGTTTGACTTGTCTGAACTTGAACAGTCACCACTGATTGATTGGCTTCTAAAAATACTCACCCGCCATGGTTCGAAGTCTGGAGAGCTCTTGTTGATTTAGATGGAGACTTTCTTGCTGGTCAGAGGCTGAGACAGACATCTGACACCAGGGCTCTGCTCCTGCCTCCTGCCCCGGGCTGGACCAGCAGAGAGACCCAGGCCTGCTCAACACACTGACAGCTCTCAGTGCTGGGGCAGGATGAAAGCAGCCCTACACATCCCTTCTCTTCCTGCATCCCCATTTCCAGGCTCCCCCTGCAGCTATTGGTCCTCAATGGGATGATCTGCAGCCACCAGGAGCTGGAAGTGTCCCCACGGTGATGGGAGAGCCTCCAGAGGCAGGCACTGCCAGCAGAAGGCATGGCAGCACTCCCTGGAGAAAGATGCAGACATGGTCACTGTCACAAAAGCCACCAGGAGAAAAGGCAGGCTGCCACCTCCAGTGGAGGCAGTGGATGTCCTGTTGGTCTGGAACCTGTCACTGCTGGCGCTTTTGTCACAGATCCCAGATCCATCATCGAGCCAGGTGTAAGAGAGAACTCCATCACAAGATAAAAGCTACTTTTGGCTCTCTGGAAGACCACAGCTAGACAGTTGCCTACGGAATACCAGGCTGATAGAAGAAATTATTGGTATTCTGGGAGCATATGGGACTGGAGATGATCACTGCAGCCAGACCCCACTTTCACAGCTCCACCTTCAATCCCTTTTGTGTACAGGTTACAAAATGGGACCTGGTACTGCTCCCCAATCCAAGGTCTTGCAGAACCCATTGCTCCAAGACCCAGAGCCCCCCTTGTTTCCGTCTTAAGTGTTTTGCATGACAGTTTATAATTATTCTGTCAACCAAAGATTTCCTTTCTTTTATATAATACCCTTCCTCTGCAGCAGCTACAGAAAGCAGTGCCCTCGCTCTGGCTCTCCTACGCTGAGCGACCCACACTCCTTTGGCTTTTCCTTGCAAGCACCACTCATTGTCCCAGTCACCTTCTAAATTCCACTTTGGATTTATCCTTCCCAAAGATGGATGATGAGAACTGACCACGGCTTTTCAGATGAAAGTTCAGCTGTTCCTTGTACAGTGGCAGGAGCGGTTCCTCATCTTTTCTGGAAACAACTTGCCCAATAAACCCTATGATCTCATTTGGCTTTTGTGTTCAGTTTTAAAAGGGGTATAAAGCAAGCTCTCCAGTATTTCACTTCATTTTATTTTAGTGTTTGTTATCTGGAAAGAAGAGGGTAGTCAAACTGCCTTTTTAATTAAATTCCTTTAAATCTTTGAAAACAATAAAGAAAGAAAGATAGCAAACAAAGTAAGACAGAAGAATTACCATGTGTATGACCAGAGGTATTTTTTCTCGTAACACATTTATATATAAATCTCTTTTCCAAAAACTTGCAACATTTCTCAGTTGCTCAGTCTGTCTCCCGGGTAACTTGACACCTCACAAGACGAGCCTTGTGCCTCTGCTCTTTAGTGGGACATAAGTCTTAGAACTCTGTTGAAATTCTCTTCTAAATAAAGAGTATTCCTGGTTTCTGGAAGGTTAGAAGAGCTTGTGGTACTGCATCCTTCTCCCTTTGCTTCTCTCCATCTTCACAGAGCTAATGAAAAAGGCTCTGAGCAGCAGTAACTTCATTAAACCATGGTCCCTTTGGGCACACAGACTCTTTCTGTAGGTCTGGGAAAAGCTCCTAAGAATTTACGTGAGCAAGGAGATAGTAAATAGGCTTAGGTTTGCTGTAAAAGGGTTCAAATCTGCAGTGCCAAATGTTTAGAGCTCCGTACATTAAAAATAAAGTTGAAAAACCATGGCTTAGCTGGAATAACTTGACAAAGGTCCTCTGCTGTCAGCACAGCATCTACAGGATGAGATCTCACACTCGCACTGGATGTGGGAGAGAGGGGGTCTGTCAGAAGCTCAGACCCTGTCATTCAAATCCCTGGTGTAACAGTTCTGACCATAATGAAGACTTCTGAGCACAGAGCTGCATCCTGCTGCATCCTGCTGCATCCTGTGTCTCAGTGTGGTGGAACCAGCAGTCCCAAGAGATCGGGGCAGCTGGAAGCACCAGTGTGAGCAAGTTTCTCATCTGCCACTGCTCCAGCTGGCCACAAGTAGCACAAAGTGGACATAAAACACTGTAGGTTAGGTCTAAAACCCCACGACATTAGGACTGGAATGTGTTTGCCATTTTCACTGGAATTGGGCAATCAGGGAGGTCCTGGTGTGCTCAGGTTGCCCTGGGGAACCTCTGCGGCCCCAGGCACTGCATTGCTCTGTGGGATAGTCTGTACAGCAGCAACGCCTCAGAGCTCTCTCCAATATCGGATCTTTGTCTCTAAAACCAGACCTTTGTGGCAGCTGGTGCTGCTTTTAATGTACATTCAGCCCTTTCAAAGTATAGATTTCAGAAATGTAAGGCTGAGTACTGAGGGCTATTTCACTGTCTACCAAATGGCTCTCAAACATTGCTTGCTGCTTGCCCTTTAGTAATAGCTACTTTAGGCAGGTTTTTTTACAACTTGCCTGATTTCTTTTTTATTAATTTCTGTTATATGCTTTTCTATTTTTTTTATAAGGAGACAATGCTTTCTGTGTCTCCTTCCCCAGACACCATTGCTCTCCCAGGGACCTCTCAAACACCAAGGCCAGAAACCAAGTTCAGTTATTGTAGGTTGAAGTTAATCTAAAATTGGTGACTCGTCAATTTTAGCAGTTTTAATTTCCCAACTGTCTGCTTGGGTTACACACACATAAAACTTTTAAATAATATGCCTTCTCTCTCTCCCCACATAGAAAACCACTGTTTCCCTGTCCTCCATAGAGTATGTGACCTTTAGCTGCTCTCCCTGCTTATCAAGTCAAGGAATTCATTCAGCTCCTCAGCAGCTCCAGCCACTGACTCTCCATTCACATCCCTCTAAAGGCCCCACCAGCTCCTTCATCAGTTTAGAGAGATTTATACTTGTGTGCCCCTTCGTATCCTTCCTCCTCGGGCTTTGATTTACCACTGTGGCTTCCTTATCACTCTGTAGCACTTCCTACATGTTTGTCTTTATAGCTTCTCGTTTTCCCTCTTCGAAATCACCCCTGAGCTGTGTTTCCTTAATGGCAGTGGGAAAAATTCACCCGTCAGAGAGGCCTTTGCAAGGAGCTGTGCAAACCCGAGCTCCCGAGGAGCACAAATGGCATTTTGCTCCTCACACTGGCCCGAAGCACAGGAAGAACTTTCAACCTATATCAAACTTCCTTGGGCACTTCTCAGGCCCTTGCCTGCTTTTACATTTCCTGTGCATTCTCTGCAGAAAAGCTTTGTGCCCTCCACAAGGCATGAGGAAATATGACCTTTTTCACCTGCTTTCTCAGTGCCCCCTCTCAAAGAGCCACTCCAGCCCAGCACCACTTTCTCTAGCACAGACAGCTCCACAGCTGCAAAATTTTGCTCTTCATTTTTTTCCCCCTCCCGGGTTTTGTGATCTATTCATTGCACAGTTTGTGTTACCCCATTAAAAAAACATGACTAATGGGAAAATGCCAGGCTGTGCTGGAAAGGACAGTGGCTGGGGTGACCAGCACCCTAAGGATCCCCATTAGGGCCTCTTGGAGTCCCAGGTGAACTGATCTGGATGAGAATGATGGATCAAAGGGAGCCACAGCCCCCTCAGTGCTCAGCTGCTCCTTGGCTGGACCCAAGGTTCGAGTTCCTGATCTTTTAACTCAGCCTTTGAAGTGACTTTCACATTCACTCTCCTGCTCCTAAACATTCCCCTCTGCAGGGATTAAAGCTGGTAGTAAAATATCTCACAAACGTTTACGATCACAATTACACCTGTTCCTAGAAGAATTTCACAGTCAATTGAGTCACGTTATTCTTTTCATATTGGCCTTTCCTGCCCTGGTATCCAGATTTCCCAATCACACGAACCGAGAGAGAGCCCTGGCAGGTTATGAATTCAGAGTATTCTTTAAAGTGTTTTAAACTCAAATCCTCACCAAATGCAGACATGCAAGCCAGGCAGATAATGAGATGTCTTCAACCAGCTGAACTGCAAAAAAAAAGAGGGAATGTTTCCTGTAAACATTGCCTCTAAAGCACTGGGATGTGTATGGCCAAGAACTCAAGCCAGCTGCTATAATTTCTAGATCAATTTTACCCAAATAAAGGCATTCCTACTCTACATCTCACAGCTTTGATCCTTTAAGGAGGAATTTCAGTTACCAGTGTGAGTTCATACTGATCTGGACACGACCAATACTCAAGCATGCAAGAGGCTGGGCAGAAAAGCAGGGGAAAATTTTAAGCTTTCCTTGGCATTTATTCAACTTGAATTTCCCAACAGAAAAACAAAAGCTCGGCACTTATGGGTGAAATTCCCCCGTGACAGAGTAAGGCTTGTCTTTCAAAGAGGAGTTAAGGCAGGCACAGTCAGGCCATTTGGAATTAGACGCTACAAAGTCTAGCTAGCAGCAGGAATAGGAAATAGAGCCTTTGAGAGTCCCCTGCTCCCATCAAAATCACCTGCAAATCCCAGGTGCTGTAAGGAGAGAAGTCTCCATTTGTAAAATATTCCTGGCCAGAGTTCAATTTTCACTATGATCACTCACTGCCAATCAACTTTCAGCTCCTTTTCTCCTGTAACCTACTTCAGCTGTTAGCACCAAGCAGCAATAAAACCATAGCCAAGCTCATTCAGAAATCACATTGAAATGCCTTCATGCAAAGGGAAAAGTTTCACATCCTGCACATCAGATTTCACGTGGGAACATTTTTCAGACTTCCAGCATAGAATTTTTCCAATAGGAAAAATCAAGTCCTATAGTAAAGGCTGATCTAATAATTACGTTCACAAGGATCACTCCCCATCTTTGAATGTCCATGAAATTGTCATAGAGATACCACAGTTATATCCTCCTCCTGTTCTAAGGAAAATCTTATCTCATCCACCGAGATACAGTAACTTCCAGCACAACGTTCAATAGTTATAGCTCTGTCCTAAAAGTCTAATTGCACAACACAGTAAAAATAGATGCAACACGAGCACTTACAAAAATGTACTGCAATGTCAAACAGCTCTGCCAAAAAAACACAATGGCAGGCCTTGGTCCTGCAAAGCCCCACATGCAGTCACGCTGCTTTTTCACACATTTGGAATAGCTTTTCTAAAATCCATGCAGCTATCCATAACAGGCAAGGCCTTTTGCAGGACCAGGGGACTCCTTTACTTGTTCTGCTGGTGGAAAATTAGATCTGCTCACTCCTATATAACCTCTTTCAAACAGTATTGAATTACCTACAAGTTACTAAAATTAGACTAACAAACAAATTACTTTGCAGCCGAGCTGATAAAACGTGACTGTTTACATATGATTTAATCCTAGAACTAAGATTAAAGACTACTTCAAACAGAACCTTTATCCAGTATGTCATATAAAACTCTGTTTGGTTTCAGCAGAGCCGAGAATGACTTTAACAACCTTGTTAATCACAGATTAAGAATGGAAAAGATCCTCCTTGGCACCAGGTGTGCCATTAATAACAACTGGGATGCAGGGGAGCTCCAGGATGACCTAGCCAAAGAGGAGCTCTGGGGCTGGAGCTGTGCCATGCCCGGAGCCCAGACACGGCTGGGCACAGCAGCTCCAGAGCTCCATGGAGCAGCCTGCAGGGACAGGAGCTCCTGAGACCTCCCTTCTCACACCAGCTCGGCCTGAAGTCCTCGAAGCCCATGGTGGATCCACTCAAAAAGTCAGCGACTATCCCTGGGCATCTAAAATTGCCTAAATCAGTGGTTTCTAGCCCTAATGAAGTCCCCTCCCTTTTTGATGGTTTGTGTCTTGGATGAAACAAGGCACGAGGCGGATGTTCCTCACCTTTCCCTGGGCAAGGACGCCATGGGCATGTGTTTAAATACATGTTAAGGTCCTTGTCCATCTCTGGGAAAGTCCAGCACTCCAGAGGCACAGGCAGAGGCTGAGCACAGCCTTTGTTGGCACAGACAGCAGGGCTCCTGCCACCCTCCTCTCTGGAGCCCACAGGCACCTGGCACCAAGGCCAGGCTCAGGGCCAGGCACCTGGGCACTTCTCACAGCAGCTGCCATCTGCCAGCACCTCACCTGGCCATTCCTGTAGCTGCTGCCCTCCCTGCCTCCAGGGGACTCCCTGCAGTGCTCCACGGTGCTGGTACAGCCACCCTCCAGCTCTCCCCTCCAAGAGCATCTTTCTGCTGGGATGGGAAATCAGCCACTCTCAGGTTGGAGTGTGGTCCATGAGTGACTTGCAGGCACTATCACTGAACAGGTGTGAGGTGGAAATGGACTGGAGTAGGAAGAAGGTCCAGGCCTATAGGACCCCAAGCCTCAAGTGAAACCCTGCAAGGTCCTTTCTGCTCATCCAAGGCAGAATTCCAGCACCACAGGCTCTCCCAACCCCACCAAACCACACAGGGAGAAGAGAAAATCTGTTCCACATTAAACATATCTAACAATCATTTTTAAGCACAACCACAAAGGCTTTGCCTGAGCAGCCCTTCTCATATTTACCTCCCATGCAGTCCCAAGGTCCCCCAAAATGAATCAGAGAAACTTTGCCCATCAGAACAGTCTGGTTGCAACAGCTGCCCCGTGTATAAGCACTGGACAATGACAAGCTTTCCCAGCAAAAACCCACCACAGAAACCTTGCAAGCCCATCTTTTAGGCTTTAGCTCTTACTCTGCAAAATCCAGGTCTGTATGGGCAGCACACAGCACACTGAGATGGCATCCAAGGATCTAGGAGGCATTGCCAGCCCCAGCTCACCTCCAGCATGTGAAGTCAGCACAGCCAGCCTGACTGACCACCTACAGGTGAATTATCTCCCAGCTGTTTGCTGTAATCAAGACAGAAAATAAGGGGGAGATGGACATTTCTTTCCCCAGGATCATTTGAGAAGATGTTTGTCATAAATCTCCCAAAGGTAATAAGCAGAAGAAAATATCTGGAATCCCCCCTTCTGCTGTGCAGTAGATAAGCTGTGATTCAGCATGAAAGTCCTTCTGAGTTTTTCCTAGTTCCCATTACCACAGTGCCCAAATATCCCATTGTGAAACAAAGTCTCCCCCAGCGAGGTGCAGTGCCAATGCACAAGAAACATCAGGGGGTTTACAAAAGAGAAGAGCAATCCTGGCGCCTGATATTCTGAAAACGCTGTGCAGCCGACCTTTGGAAAGCAATTCTGAAATCCCTCTCATCAAAACAGAGGCTCCTAAAATCACTTCTCATATTTTATAATGTTGGTCAGATCTCTGCCCTGACAGTTTAGCAGTGGAATTCAAGTTTATGATCCGTACTCCACAGCCTTTACTTGCTGCAATTTACTGCATGTTAAGGCCCAGGCAATTGCAGAGAGCACGCACAGAATTCTCTTCCTGCTTATATTGCATGTGGTTTGCATTGTTTAGCTTTTATTGTATGCTCCATGCTATTAATGCCTTGTGTTTCTATAGCATCTCCCAGGTGAAGGACTCAGTAGTGTAGAAAGGTAAAAGCAGCTGAAGAACACAACCAAGTCTGGCAGAACTCCCCACTCTGTGACTATTTTGACGATTTAAAGTTGTCTTGTAAAGTGCTGAGTGGTGCCTTTCTGCTCCTGCAGGAAGCCTGTGTTCCTCTGCAAACTGCTGCCAAGCTGCTGCAGGACCAGACTAGTTTATCCCTGCAGTTCCCCTGGCAGGCACTGGGTAAGAGACTCTGAGCTCTCTGCCCTTTCCACAGCGCAGAGCCAGTGCCTGCACGTACCCATTTCCTTGGGAAGCTCTGGAAAAGGGCAAAGATGAAAACTGCACTGCTGTGCAGCCAGCATTGATCCAGCTCTTCCTCCCCTGCAAGTCCCGAGGGCTTTACCAGCGTGCTGCTGTCAGTACCAGGAAAAAAGGAAATTCTCCTGAAGGTGTTTGGGAGCCAGGACTAAGTGTGCTGACAATGATATTCTCTTTGCACAGAGCTGCCATGTGTTCAGGTTTTCCTGGATACTTCTTTTTTTCCTCATACAAATCATGCACAGCAGAATTAGAAGACTTTATATATTTGCTGAAAAGGTGGAATTTTCAAAGGGAAGTAGAGATAAGGAACGGCTTGTCTAGGACTTCTGGCTATCCAGCAGCCAGTTTGAGAGTAGCAGTTGCTGGACTTTCGGCATCCGTGGTTTTGTCACATATATAAGGATCAGCTACACAACAGACATGTGGCCCTGAAGATCTGAGCCTGCTCTGTGCTTCCACAACCATCCCAGTGTCTGAGATTAACCTGTGTGTGCAGACCAACTGCACAGGACACCAACTGCACAGCACAGGATGCTTCCTGCAAATGCTGCATTCATTGTGCCAATAGACAGATTTCTGCAAGGAAATATTTACCTCCACTTGGCATTTAGCAAGTCTTCTTGTACCTCAGCCTGTCAGTGGGATGCTGTCATCAACCTACAAATCCTGCAAACGCCCAGGACAGATATAATTTCAGTTGAATCAAAAAGGTCACCCAAGAGCAGCACAATAACACAACCAACTCAATCACATGGGGTATTTGTCAGATCTTGTTCCTGTGTGTTCTTCTCAAACCTGACTCTCTTTAGATTCTGATGGAGCCGTCACACTTCTGCCTGTGCCCCCGGTACTCAGACATATGTTCAGCTTTGGTTAAATTTGCCTTCTTGTTGTGTTATGCAACTGAGCTTTACTCAGTGTTATCTTTTGATTGACTCCTCCACTATTCCCCTCCCAACGGATTTATCTGAGGCCAATGACAGCCAGCAAATACTTACTAGAACTCTTGTCTTTGGCAGCACATGCTGGCAGTAAGTGTTTTCAGGCAGTTTGAGAAGTGGGTGTCACTTACATTAGCTCGCTCTAAAATCTTGACTCACCCTTCACGCACATAATCCCTCCTGCAAATTCTAGGCCATGGATTTTAATAGAGTTTCCAAAGTAGGTGTGAGGGCCGCTGGCTGTGCTAATTTAGTTCCTATTGATTTATCTTGTCTCCTTTCATGGCAGCAAATTGTAAATGCTTCCTTTGCTTCACTCGGTGTTTGCTCCCTGTGTGACAGGTCTCTAGCATTGATGGAATGTGTTAGTGAAAAGTGCCTTGATGTCTGCTTGCAATATCACAGAGACAGAGCCGTCATCTAGTGACAGTCCCACTTTGGGAGAGCTGTCTCGTTCAGCCTCTACCCATTTACCCAGAGAGGAGAGCTGGGCCCTGTGACGTGAAGACTCCATAGTAAGACACAAATGAAACTCCAGAAGACATTAAATAAACCTGTCTTTAGCACTGGAGGTCAGATTTGCTGTCAGTGCTGGGGCAAAGAAGTGGAAGTCCATGGTACAGCAATGCAGTAGAGGAAAACAGATGCTTCACTAGTGTGAGCAAAGGCAGCTCCATCCAGCCTTTTGTATGCGTGTTTAATTAGGGCTTCATCCAGTCCTGAGCCCTGAGAAAGGCCTGTGTTCCAGCTGCTTTCAGTTCTCACTCTTGATTTGGGTACTAATCACATATTTTTTGCAAACATAACATGAAGCATTTTCCCTCTGGGGAAAAGGACATTTAGATGGAGCCTACAAAGACCATACATTTTCTCTTTGCTTATAATTATATATTACATTAATGTTGCTATTTAATGAACAAAACAAGTGACTTAATCTTTATAATTACACATTTGAAAAAAAGAAATGTTACAGATGCCTTTTGCAGTGTGCTTCCCCTGCCTCCTTCACTGGGAATCCCAGCCTGTGCCTCTGAAGGAGATATGCTGGGACTGGCATTTGCCAGCTCAAATCCACAAACTTCTGGTTGTGCCAGTTTGTGAATTACAGACCTGCTGTCTGCAAATGACTGGTTTTCAAAGCAAAGGCAGCCATCATTTCAAAGGCTGAGAAAGAAATATATCATAAATCAGTGTTCGTGGATTTTATTTATAAAGATCTAATTAAATTTCGTTCTGTAATTCCAATATGCTGTTTACACACAGAGTGTATATTTTTTCTTTCTCTTTTTGGCCATGAACACAAGCAATATACCTTATAATTCTCTTCCTCCGTAATGTGCCTGGTTTTTATGCTGGTAAAGTAACATCTTAGCCTATTGTAGCTTGTTACAGTGCACTATAGAATTTTTATAGTATGTTACAGTCTGGTTTGGAGATCATCCAACCAAGCAATCTGCTTCCTTTTAAAAAATAACATAAAATACTGCATTTTTCATAATGTGTATAAAGCCATGCAGAAATCCAAGCACGGAAAATAAACAGAGCATTGCCAATACCAAGCACTTAGCAGTCCTGTCCTAGGCCACAAAATCACAAGTTTGCCTTACAAATCTTGAGATTTCAAAGAAACATAATTTTGGGTTTCCTCTATTTGCCCTTCTTCCTTTTAAAACTTTTTGGTTGTTTTTAAGCTATTCTGTACCATCACAAAAGTTGTCAATTTACCTTCAGCTTTAAAGAATGCTGAAATTATCACATAATTACAGGATATGAGGAACCAGAGCTTTGAAAACTACCCATAACAAAATCTATGGCAAAACTGCAGAAGTTGGTGCCACTGGAGGCTGGAATCCACTACCTGGCATAGAAGAGACACATCCTCATCCCTTTTAACCCTCTCTGGGGTGCTCAGAGAACTAAGCAGGAGCTAAAACTGCCCTAAACACATGCACCAGTTGCTTGTCTCTACTTCCCTTTGAAAATTCCAGATTTTCAGCTTACTATTTGACAGGTTTTCTGCTACCAAACCAAACAGGACTCCAGGCTGGAAAGGGTATTTCAAAATAACAAGAAATGTTTAGTCCCACCTAAAATATCATTTCCTTCAGCAGAGTTTTGAACACTTTTTTCCCCAGGAAACACTGAAAAGACGGCATTATCGATCAATCCACAGCAGGCACTGCTTCCCCCCAGTTGTTCTGCATAGCTCGTAGTCAGGAGGCTGCTGCTCTCACTGCTCTTGTGATGCAGACCCATGTGCTGGTTCAGCTTCCATGGAGACACATCCATGCCCTCCCTCAAGGACAGGCCAGTCCAGTGTCACCGAGTGCTTGACCAAACCCACGTGTGGCTGGGGCTCAGCCAGGGATTGGAGCTGCACGAGGGGCTCTGGTGCTGTCGTGGGTTTATACACAAGAGCCACACAGATTCCTACACCTCTGCAGCACCCTTCTTAGTTACTGTGCTTGTTAGAGGGTAAAAGCAGCACCATACCCCATGCAGTCTGCGGCTTGGGAGGGGCTGGGCTGCATTCCCGTCCTCCACCTGCACCCAGATCCCTAAAGTTCACAAGATGGGCCTGCTCGGACCTCCCCAGTAAAACAAAAGCATTTCATTGTAGGCAGCAGGGCCAGACAAACAAGCATTAAATGACAGGTCATCTGTCTTCTGCAGCCCAGCCTCAGGCAGGACTCGCAGTAAGGAGCTGGGTGCCGAGTACCTCTCCTCGGCTCTGCCCTGTGCCTGGAGTCAGCACCAAACCCCGGGCAGAGCAGGGCTCACTGCTCACTGCTCCAGGCTGTCCTGTTTCCTGAGACACTCATGAAGTGGCCTTGGTGAGCCTGCACCAAAGCATCCAAAACAGGTGCAGACTGGGGAGCTGGGAACTGATTTTACCATCCAGGGCCAAATGCTCAAGGCGCAGTCATGTAAACGATGGGCACAAGGAGCCCTTCCTTACAGGAGCAGCCCCACGGCTCAGGCAGGAGTGCCTGGCTCCACGCATGGATCCGTTTACAGATGATTTGTTCTGAAGTACATTAATTAGAGGGCATCTTTCACTGCGGCACTGGTTGCCAGTAGAAGGATTGAGAGCAGCAGATCTATTCTCAGTGTTGACATGTAAGGGTAGCATCGCTTCAGCAGTGATAGGAAGGTGTTGAAGGGATAAAGCCCACCCTCCCAGTAACTCCAGCTCTGGAATCACAGCAGGCCATGAGCCAGCCAGGCACAGATTTGCTCTGTTCCACAGCCCCAGCAGCAACACTGAGCAAGTGCCTGAGGGATTGCAAAAACCTCACTCTGTGCTTGGCATGTTCATAGGTAAAAGGCAAAGCTTATGTGAAAGCTAACCAACAAAAAGCAGTTGGGGAAAGATGCAGGCTCAGATCCATTTTAGATGCCCAATTCCTACCGACAAATCCCCTGGAGTTTGAAGGATACACACTGAACTGCAAACTCAGGGCTCCAGTGCTGCTGTGGAGTGGCTCACACTGACCTCCCTGAGATCTCACAGGGAGTGCAGCAACGCAGGGAAAATCAGGCTGCTCTGTCACCCTCTCTATCAAAGTACACAGTGTGAGCCAGACAGGTTCACCTCGGTGAGACAGAGGCAGGGTTGCAGTGTAGCAGCATTAATGGCCAAGCTCCCATGTCCACAGCCATCACAAGAGCCCCCCTCGGTCCCATGGGACATTGTGCCCTGTTCCCAACAGCTGACAAAGGCCTTTTGCTCTCGGAGAAAAAAAAGAAATAAAAAAGTAGCATGGTTCTCTGTGACATTCCATTGTTCCTTAAATGTCCCCTGACGTCTACCTCAGGCCACACTGTGAGTCAGTTTGACACATACAAGGGCTGTTTCGCAAGGCAGCGTTATGTGTGCCCAGATGTGATCAATCACAGAGCAAATAACCCTCTCCAACAACTACCCAGTTCCAGCAAGGGCAAACGTCACTCCTGTGCCAGTGGCAAGCCCACAAGCCTTCACACCAACACAGGACAGGGTCCTCAGAGATCACAGGACTTGTGAGAAAAGGGCCTTGTGAATGTCATCCTAATGCCACGTCCCCCAACAGTGAGGGTCCTATGCAAGAATTATTTTTGCCCGGAAAAATGAATCAAATTCTGCCCAACTTTTAGGCCAAAGCAGCTCCCATGTCCACAGTGAGCTTTAAGGCTCCAGGAGTTGTCCTAATATCTACCTGTGCTCACTGGGCACTTGCAAAGTCACGATATTAATTTGTACATGGTTGCTAAATAGCATGAGAAGGTTGTGGGCCTGCTGGCACAGCCTGAGCTCTCATATAGGATGGAGAGTGGATAAGAGAACAGACTGGGGTCAATATGAAGTGAAGAACTGCTCAGGAATGTCTTGCTGAAATAGCCCCTGAACTCTGTGAAGACTTTGCAAGCAGCACTGTAAACAGCTTTCTATTAGGTTTTGGCCCTCAGCTTGTAAGGGCAAACCCACAATTAAAACAGGCTGCAAAACCAGGGAAAATAGCAGCACAGAGTGCCACAAATCCCCTGAGAGGAGAAATTCTTCATCCAGTGTCCGGGCAAACACTCAGTGCAGATATAATGGCAGAGGTTTCTGCAGCCTCTTCTGCAAGGTTTCCCCTGGGTGTCCCAGCACAGGAGGGCAGCTCTCCATGGGAGCCAGCCATGGGGCAGGCTGGGGACAGCCCCGGATCTGCCCTGGGGACACGCAGGGAGCTGGGGACAGCCCCGGATCTGCCCTGGAGACAGGCAGGGAGCTGCCTTCCAGATCAACCCTTGCTCTACAAACTCCTCCCGTGCTGCATGAGCCAGGCCCAGGTCCCCACCGAGGGTGGGTGTCTTCAGGCCAGGGCTCAGATCTGAATGGGGTGGGTGAGACAAGATGATCGACTTGTATCCTCGTAACCTCTGCTCTAAACAAAGGGGCAAAGCCATTAAGTAAGACAAAAGCAAATAAAAAATCTGGATGGTGAAAGAGCCCATGTGTGTGGAAAACACGGTATTGACCCAACAGGGCAGGGAGCAAAAACTGCAGCTAAGAATCATAGCTTAGGACAGCATGGATTGTTCTGAACCATAGCAACATATTTAGACTCCTGTGTCATAAAATCCCCTTTTCTCAAGGCAGCACCCAGCAATCTGGGCAGCAGGTTGTCCAGTGGTAGCGGGTGTGAGGATGGCAGGAGTAAATCCTCCCTGTGGAGGAGCCAAATCCTCCAGGAGCACTTATCCATAGCAGAAAGTGAGCCACAGCACTCTCCGCAAAGAGCTAATTGAGCAAGCCAAGGCTTTTCTGGAAGGAAAACAAATATATTTGCAGACAGGCTAAAACAATAAAGGAAAATTTAAAAGGCTGAACAAAGGGACTGGAAAGTCAGTGACAGAAGTTAAAATCTCAGTAGCAGCTGCCTGCAAGTGGGCAGAGGGGGCTGGGCACCAGCCAGGACTCGCTGCCTCCTCCTCACCTGCCCTGCCGGGGAAAGAGAAGGTGCAGCACGAGGCTCCCGAAATCCAAAAGCTGTTTCACACAGCACTAAATTATCAAAGCCACAATCTGCATCTAGCATTCAAAAAAAAAAAAGAGGAGAAGTGCTGAAGCCGTGCAGTCTCCTTGGGGAGGAGCCAAACGCCAGGGAAAGACGGAGCTGTCGGGGTCTGAGCCGAGAGGAGACGCACGAGGGACACCGGGGACAGGAGGTGGCTGCGGAGGCACCGTGAGCACGGCAGGGAGCCCTGTCCCTCCCTGGGGAAGCAGGAAAGATCACACAGCTTCATCACAGACCTTTTCCTCATCACAGACCTTTTCCTAACAGAAGGATGAGGACTTTATTCCTCCTATGGTTCAACTCTCTGTATCAGCTGTCAGGCTGCAGACCTGCAAGGTGGGAATGTAAAATCCCGAGTCCTTTGTGAGACCCTGCTGTCGCCTTGAGGCAATGGCTGGTGATGGGAGCATTGAAGATGGACGCTCAGCAGGGAAATTCCCAGTGTTCCATTGTGCTTTGCTACACAAACCTGCAGAATGGAGAAATAAGTCACCAAAAACATGGCACAGCAAAACATATTTTTCCGGAAGAGGCCCGTCTACAAGTGGCCATTTTCTCCAACACAAACCACAAGCCTTTGGCAGATATTTAAGGATGGTTATACTGAGGTCCTCAGCTTTTAGGAAAATCAGGATACGTCAAAATTCATTTATATTTCCTGCTGCTAAGCCTGACTGTAAAGATGTGCTTCTATCCCTGCATTTCCTTTAATACCACAAGAGAGGGGTCTCCTCGCAGCTTTCACAGACAAAACCCTCCAAGGCACCATTAATGGAGCTGCTTTCCATGGCTGTGGAGAAGCTGGAGGGAGGTGGATGCCTGGCCTTTGGGAGTGGAGTGAGCAGCCCCAGAACCACTTGCCTCTGGAAGCAATTACTTAATGCAGGAACCCGCCTAAAATCCTGGTCTAACTGCTAAATTAGATGTTAATTATTGTGTTGATATTCTGTTCTCCCTGGCTGTCACAGTTGGAACTGCTGCCTTTTCCATCGGTGCCTGTTCTGTTCCATTGCTGCAGCACTGCTTGAGATGCTTCAGCCGAGGCAGGGGTTGGTGTGATTAATCCAGACCGTCTCTTTTCACACACTGTGGGCCACATTTGTGGGGTAAAATCCAGAGTCATTCCTTTGGCATGACACATTTCATAGGCACGACTGAAAACTACTGGCTTATTTCAACAGGAAGTAAGGAATTCTGGATTTACAGCAATGAGACTAAAAGGAAGGTTAGAATTTGCCTATCTTTGACAATTAATTGGGAGGAATACAAGGTGTGAATTTAAAGCACAGTAGTTATTACTGAATTGTTCTTCAAAGATACTCTTAGTTCTGGAATAAAACAGTAGGATTTAAGAATAAGTGTTCCAGAGTAGTATTGTGCTATCTTGCAACTCCGGAGTAACAAGTCTAGCAGTGAAAATTTAGCAAGATGGCCATTTTATCTTTACCTTCTGGGCATCAGAGAAACTCCCACCTTATTTTTTTCAAACCCAACTGGCTCTCTCTCCTGAAAAGCTTCTGTTTATAAATGCAGTGGGAAATTCTACAGGGCTCACCTGCACCGCTTCCTTTCAGCATTAGCTTTTATTGCTTTTATTTAAAGTGGAAAAAAAAATCACGCGGCAAAGAAAACCAAGCATTTGTAGGAGTGTATGGCAACGTTTTCCATACATGCTTTCCCCATGAGTCAGGGTCCATCCTGTGCACTGACACATCCTGCAGGCTTGCTCCAACTCGTGGGGCAAAGCCATGGGTGTGCACAGCACAGGGAGACACCCAGAGAAAACAAGGAAAACTCTGCATCCAGGAGCTGCCATAGGAGACACGGCTCCCCAGGCTTTTTTTCCCAGGATATCAGTGTGCTGGCTGCTCACTTTGCTCCGCACTGTGAACACTGTGGAGGCGCTAGCAGCTCTTTGGTGGTGGGCTCAGGACATTTGGAGGAGCTCTGACAGCTCCGAGAGGCTGCAGTTACAATAAATACTCCTGTGCATCTCGCAGCTTTTGCTGAAACTGGGAAACTCAGGCTTGTCTAAGCCTGAGGAGTGATTCCAACTGAGGTTGTGCATTCAGAGCACATGGCTGTTCCCACAAAACACCACACATGGACACATTTATCCTGGAATAATGTGACTTGATACTACCCACTTTACTCCCTTGGAGAGTTCAGTTGCCCTGGCTTTAAAAGCCGATTAGGGCAAGACAGAACAAGGCTCTATTTATTCCACAATGAGTTGTGCAGGAATACAGATGATGGAATGAGTCCATCCCTAAAATTAAACCTAGAAAAGCACACATTGGATTGCGTATATTAATAACTGGTATGTATCATTTCAGTGCTCAGAGGACCAAATGGCCTCCTGATTTGGACAACTCAGGTGACTATCTGTCAGCAAGATTTCCTCCCCAAAATATTGTTATCTAATCTGAAAGCTGGGCAGATATTTCAGTGGCTTGGACTGTGATTTATAGCATGGTGTATCAGTCCAAACCTCCTGAAGGATCTTAATTAAACTCTGAGGGTGAAAAATTAATCACCATAGTTATTTTATTATGCATGACCAGTAAAAAAATTACTTCAAATTTACATAATGTCTAACAGAAAATTATTTAGTAGTCACATTGAGACTCAGATTATTATTAATTATTTAACTTGTCCTTTTATCATTAGGGAGGAACAGGCAACATTTTGGCACGAAGTTTGTGGACAGTGAAAGGGAAAGGGCTGCTTTTGTATCTCTGCCTTCTCCCACAGGTGGCCAGGCTCCATACCTGCTCCAGTCCACTGCAGTAATGCCCAGTGTCTGCTCCTCTGCCCAGAAACCCACCTTTATCAGCACTCTGTCTCCAAAAATACTTTTCCCAGCAATATATAACATCCACTGTATGCCGCTAATTAATCTCCAAGCCATCCCTGCATGGAAATGATGTGTTCTTGGTGCTGAGCAGGACTTTGTGCAGGTTTCTCAAACAGGCAGAACATGATGGGACAGGAGCAGGCTTGCAGATCCCTGCCCTGCAGGTGCTCCCGAACGAGCCCCACTTTGTGTCACCGTCACATGCACAGGACTCAGCTTTACCATTGCCCTCGGCTCCCTTTGGGATGTCTCTGACACAAACCCTGCACAGGACTGCTGGAGGAAGCTGTTTTCACCCTTTGGGTCCCTCCGAGGCCCCTGGGTGACAAACTGAGCCTCCAAGCAGCAGGTTGGTACCAGCCAAGCCCCTGTTCTGCTGCTGGGGTGAAATAACCTCTCTCCACCCTCTGTGTGTTGTCTTGACTACTCTCTGAAAGGAAAGTTATCCAGGACATCCTCAGAGATCTCTGTGACCCCCCTCAACTCATTGCAGCATCTGTTACTGAAGAACCAGGCTCTTCCTCCACGGAGATGAACAAACTCCTCCTTGAGGTCCTGTCTGTGCCTAAGAGGAGTCAGGGAGAGCCACAGCCATGGAAAGTCTCCTCAGAAACCTCCCCCAGTCCTTCCCCCACGCTCCACCCGCAGGTTTTTCCCAAGACACTCCCTGCATGGCTGTGCCAGGGGCAGGCAGTGTGCTGGGCTGGCCGGCTGCACGCGGCGGGGGCCGTAAATCACAGAATCAGAGTGCGGGACGTGCCTCTGATATATTGACAGGGCTGTCCACATAGCAATGCATCAACCCAGAAGAGAGCCCCCAAGGTAAAGACAACAACCTGCTTTATCAGATTATCACCTTAATGAGCCAAGATTGCAAATAATAGACAATCGTGTGGGATAATGGCTTGGTACGGAACCAGGTGCAACAGAATATGGACTGGCATGAACTTTGCAAAACACAGTAGACTATTTATACTGATATTCCTTAAGAATACCAATAAGTAATGTTGAAATTGAGAAAGCATCCCAAAAATCAGCTTCACAACAAAGTTATGGAGCGCCTGGCAAAGTATTACGTGCTGCATTGCACTTGCAAGCTAATCTGGAAAATTATTACACCACGAGAGTCCTTACTACGAGTTTCGTCATCTGCAAGAAATCATTGGCTCATGATAATATCAGCCAGGGATCAGCCTGGATGCTCCTTTGCAGCCCTGCTGAAGCGGCTCCCAGACCGTGTGGGGTAACATCACTCTTCACTCCTCACACTGAGGAGCCTCAGGGGAGGACTGAGCTTCTGTGCTGCCCCAAGCTCCACTGACACACACAGCAGGCACCCTCAGCTCTCAGAAAAGGAAACTGAGGCAGACATCGATTCACAGAAGAGATCAGAGATCATGTACAGGGACAGCAGCTTGGACATTCCAGATTTTCTGGCCATCTACAACCTCACCGACAGGATCACCACACAGAGGAAGTTTAATTTACAAGTGCTGTTCCTACTGGTCTCTAAGTCACCAAGGTGACAGTGTGTCCTGACACTGCCAGGGCCACCCCACCAACCTCCCCTGCAGCAGGACAGGCAGCACTTCCAGGCATTTCTGAGTAGAACGGGAAGTGGGAATGTAGCACCGTGGAGTAACTTAGGCAAAATTAAACCCCCTCGTTTGGTAGCCCCCAAAGATACACCCCACCTCACAACATGTCATGTGCCTACACCAAGGTGCCACTGGATGAAGACTCCAAGGATGCTCAGGCTGGCCTGGACCTGTCCCAGAGGAGGGATGTTAGTCAGTGCAGTATATATTTATACATCAGTCTTCAGAGAACAGCAATGCCCACTTGTCCTCAGATCTTTGTATGCCTGGGGAGAGGTTTCCAGTTACACAAATTTATTGCAGGGTGACACTCGGAGATCTGATTTCTTGAGAGAGATAATGAAGTCCAGGACTTTCTGGCAAGGAGCAGAAATGTCAGTGTGACAAGCTGATCACTTACTATACCATAACTTAATACATCCTGTGCGTGTTTGGGAGGATGTTTTTGATGAACTGGCAACCCAAATTAGCAAGGAATTTTTAGCATGTGCCTGGTCTTCTCATACGTCAGGTATCAAGATTCACCTTGAATGGGAAGATCATTCCCTGAGCATGACTCCATTTGCTCTAGCATGGCAATTTATGGCTCCAAGGTGCTTGGAGGGATGCGTGGAGAGGGGAATGTCCACAATTATTCAGGGAAAGCAGATGCTATCAGACAAGGCTGCACCACTGGCTCCTCTGAGCAGGGCAGCAGAGACAGCTCCCAGCACTGCTTCTTGGTGACCTGGACAAAAAATGGATGGCAATACCCTGCTTTCCAAACAGAAGAAGACAGCTTGGGAGTGATTTGGAATGCTGCCTGATCCCAGACAGTTAACTAAGTCTTTCTTTTGTAAATCCCTGTAAGAGTAGGAAGCCAGGTTGGCGATTTTTTGCTTCCAGCGAAACCAAGGGCTCTGCAGGGGCATTGCAATAATGGAATTAAATACTGCAATGGTGGACTTAAATATTGCAGTGGTGGATCACAGAGGGAATAAACAGGGTGGCTGACGGGAGTGTGGGCAGTATATAATTCAAACTGCAGAGGAGGAGGACAGGTTTAGGCCTACGGCTTTGTTATCTCACTGCAGTCAGATCCTGTTTACTAGACTGACAAACACAACAGCTCGAGAAGTGAAACTGTTTACTTGTAGTAAACTGCTGATGCTCACAGCTTTTCCTCCATGTGCCTCTCATGTTGCTTTCCCATCCTTCCAAATATAGTCTTCTGTGGCAGGCGAGATCTGGAAGGCTTTTAAGCAGGAGTCTCTTCCCAAAGGGCACTGTGCAGTGCAGTTTGGCCTTTACATATCACTGGGCACTCAGGATATAGAAAGAAATTATCCTTCTGGAGATTAGACAGGAATCCACACAAACTCAGAAACAGGCAGATTAATTGCTAAGAAGAATATTACCAAACCTGTACACCATGTGCTGTGCATGCTTGTGCAGGGTGTTTATGTGTGCCTATGTGTGTATCTTTACAGAGTAGGCTGAGTAGGTGTATGTACATAAAATCTGCCCAGAATTTCACAATTTAAGTTAACTGGGTGGAGGGCAAAGAAGGCTGTGGGCAGAGAGCAGAAAGATGCATCCATTTCTTCTGTGAACTGGATGAATTGTTAGTCTGGGGAATTCTCACTGATGTGCCTGCCCAACCCATGAATTCAGCTCCTGATCCTTGTGGAAGCCATGGAAAGTCCAAAAACATCCTTTCCTCTTTCTCATCCCTATGTTATCTGGATTCAGATCTAGAGCTTCTATAGAAAAGGAAGCAAAAGGATTTCCAAGATCCAGACAGAAAGAGTAGGGATCTGAAGACAGAAAAGGATGGATGTGACATTAAAAACCACACAGCAATTTACCAGTACAGAAAAGGTGCCCAGGTACTGCCAGGGCCCGTGAGGCTGCCTGTGGACTGACTATGCTTTGAGAAAAGCAGCTGAACGAGGAGACATCGAGGTCACAATAGAATATGTGCTCCTCACATGCAGTACTAAGTGAAATGCTGGCCCACTGAAGTCCATGGGAGTTTTGTCATTGATTTAACCAGGGCCATAGTTCCACCTTGGTCCTTTGTTTCTTCTGTTGATAATACTGTAAGCAGCCTCACTAAATTATAAAGTGGAAACCTGCCCAAGGCATCCTAGTGATGAGCTACATTGCTGTAGGTGGTAACTAAACTGTAAATAAAGCTGTAACTCCTTGGACTTAGCCCACAACAATGTTTTTTCCTGACTAAAAATTCAGGCTTGATACAGAGCAGGGAGAACACACTGACTCTAAAACCTCCCAGGGCAGACTGACATGGAAGACCAAGTTGATTCCAGGAACACAAATAACTGACCTCTCAATTTCAGACAAAGTTATTTGTGCTCTGCAAAGCTCCAGTGTATAAAATGTATATGAGCAGATCTGCTAAAAAAAAAAAGAGAAAAAGAAAAAAGAAAAAACAACCAAAAAAACAAGCAAAGTCTTTGACATCAGCTGAAAAAAGAATATGCCAGATGACAGCCCTCTGGGCCTAGGGCTTTTAATTGCTCTCCATATAGATCTTGCTGGAGATGAGTTTGGTTTGGTTTGGTTTGGTTTAGGAGTTGGCTTCTGAGCCCACACCTCCCAGATCACTGGGTTCTCCAGGAACCTTCCAAACACCCAAAACTTTTACAGGGAAAGCACCAAACCACCTACTTTGTAAGGGAGAGCTGAGGATAATGGGACTGAGATAAAGCTGGATCTACTTTCCTGCTCTCCCTGACAATCTGGGCTCTCTTGTGACAAACCCTTCTCTCGTTTTATTCCCCAAAGCAGTGCTGTCAGGGCAGCCCAGCCTGGGTGCTTACCTGGGGAAGCAACAGGGAAAATCGCAGCTGCACTCAAAAGTCAGGTAACAGAAAGAGGAAAGGAACAGGTCCCGAGTTTAGGAAAGAATTTGCTTTTGCTTTTTAAACAGTAAACAATGTTATTATGGACACCATTCTGGCATTTCTAGAAGCTAGCAGAAACCCCTGCAGAATAATGAGGTTTGAAATGGGGATTCCTGAAACCAGTCATTTTTCTCTGGTCCACACTGCAAATCCATGCTTCTCTGGCCTGTGCCACTCAGCAGAGCAGTGCAGTGCCATGGGACAAGTTACCAGATGTCCTGCTGACCACGAACATTCCTGGAGCTATGTGAGCAAACCCCTGAGCAGAATGCCAGCAGTACACAAACCTACACCTGAAAGACATACAGGTGTTTAGATCTCCTAATCTGAGCTCCAGATCTCACTCAGAGCCATCTTTGGTTCCTCGTGCATCTTTTGATCTAATCCTTGTCCTGACTTGTGTTGGTGATATTGCCACTGGCAACAGGCAAAGTCAGGAATGTAAGAACAAAGGAACGTAGAACAGAGAGAGACCATCCAGGCCATAAAGCCCAACATCATGAAAAACTCATGAGCCTGAGACTTACCAAATCTCTTACTTGGTCAAATAAAAGTTTTTACATCACCCTGTTAACAAACTGGTACAGATGTTTTCAATTTGCTCACTGAAACTCCACTTGGAAAGAAAAAAACATTAAAAAAAAAATTGTATCAATGAGATCAAAATTATTTTGCTTATTTTCATCTTTCAGATTAATAGGAAACTGTTATTGCTAAAGAATTAGTTGATGTGATTGATGCTGGTGAGTATTGGAGTAGCTGACATCTCAAAGCCAAGCTTGAGATGATCAATTCTGCACGTGAGAGCTCCACTGATTTCCCTGGCCTTGCACAGTGGCCCAGCTCGGGTGGATCAATCACACCCTGGACATTTCAAGTGGATAGACAGCACTTAACTGCCCTGCACGTGTCTGCTCATCAGGGCAGCAAACAACAGAAATTCCGGCACTGATTGTCCAAGGGGAGATGAAATAAGAAAGGACCTACTCTCTCTCATCGCTGTGAGACTCAAGATGTTGTAGAGACAGATACCAGACATAGAGACAGATATCAGTAAAGCTCTCATAAAAAACCAACACCCAGTACTATTTACTGGGAACCCTGTTTTTTCAGTGGCATCACGCATAAAATGCCTTGTCCCGTTCCCATCAAAATTAAAAGCAGAATTCCCACTGTCTGGCCTAAGGATCAGGCCCATAATATATTTTAAAAAGTTAGATCAGCAGCTTGCAAAGTCTCTAAAGGGTTTTTATGATGCTGCCTAATTAATTCAGAAGCAAATAGATTATTTCTCAGGAGGTGAAAAGCAGGAATTATTTAAAAGCTGCCTTTAGGCAAACTACCAGGGAATAAGAAAAATGTAACTACTGGTTATGTCAGATTTCATTTTCCAGATCAAAATTCATTGTGCCAGCCCCTTTTCTTTGTTGTGATTCTTTAAAGATGCAACAAGAGCCCTGTGTGTATAGGAAAATAAGGTGTTTTGGTGAGCAATGCAGCATCTTACTGTACTTTTCCCCACCTAATAAATATCTTCCAAATGGGAGTCTGTGTGGGAGGGCAAGAAAACAAAAGACAGAGGTGCTTTCCCCTCTTCTCCAGGTTGCCTCTTCATGGGACAGGGAAGCTTTTCACACATTGAAATGTGAAATACAAGGGGTGTTCCGGGTCAGTTATTTAAGTGTTGCATGACTGTAACCCCTTATATTAACTTCTGCATAAAAGAATAATAAAGGAATTCTTATCCAGAGGTCTTGTCTTCTAAATATGTAAATACAGGTTTGAGGAGACAGCAGAGCTACAGATAAAGGCCCACAGCAGGTCAGTGCAGGGCTAGAATCAGCCACAGTCCCCTGTTTTTCCCTGCCAGCACAGGCTGCCTCCAGATTTGCAGTTGCTGTAGTTTGGCACAGATCTGCTGAGGCAACTGAAACTACACCTGCCCACACCAGGTCTGGCTTTGGCAACTGTTTCTAGAAATTGTGGCTGGAGCACCAGAAGACCAAAAAGGCACTGAACACCCAAGTCCTAGGGGAAGTCAATAAACTCAGTTTCCATTATCTGAAACAGCCCAGCTGAGAGGGAAAGTGATAGGAGAGCTACAGATACATCACGCATTGGTAACTTAGAAAAGCTTACTTAGTGTAAGCTCTGTGTGTAAGAGGTTTGTGCTGCTTAATCCCATCTAAGCCTGCTAAGACACTGCTTTTTAATTCAAGGTTTGACAGGGGAGGGTGTTAAACCCCGTCCTGCACAAAGAATCAAACGGTGTAAGGACCCTGTGAAAAGCACAGCAAGTCCAGTGTGAGACCAAGCCCAGCTTTGTGGCAATCCCAGGCCTGTGGGTGGGCAGGAGGGAGGACTGGCAGGCACAGCACAGCCTGGCTGGATCCTGCTGGAATCAGGGGAGGTGCTGCAGCCGAGGGAAGGAGGGGGCTGCCCAGGGAACCCCACAAAAAGGTGCTGCATGTCAGCTGCAACAGATGCACGAACCAAACACAATTTCAGGCATGAAGTAGCCAGATGAGCAACCAGAGAAAAAGCATGTGACCAAAAGTCTTTTCTACTTTGCAATATTTTTCCTGCTTTGCCGCAGTAGTGCTGCAGAGGCTCTTCAAAACTGAATCACTCCGCATTGCCTGGAGGACGTGGGAATCATTCCTGTGCAACAGGACGAGCAAAGGCCTCTGCATTATTCACTCCCACTACACTGTCAGCCTTGTTGGTTCTCTCCACACACAGCACGAATTTCACCCACAGCAATCAAAGCCCAGCTTCTAGAAACCACGAGGCTGGAATAAGGTGTGTCTTTGCAGCAGCTCCTGGCTCCACTGCTGCTCCCTGGCCTTGGTCTGGCTTTACAGGGAAGCTGCTGCTTAGCTGGTTTTCCTTTTGGAGTAGGGGGTGTTACATGGGAATTTTGAAGACCCTTAAATATTCAAACTTGGGCTTAGCCAGTGAGATTCAGAAAGCATCAATGTCTGAGAAGGCTGGCTCACCCTCCTGTTTTTCTGGGATGCCCTCCAGGTATCTGAGGACTGTAAAGCAGAGAAAAGAGGAGAGTCAATAATTCACGCTTTTACAGGACCAAATTCAGATAAGCCTGAGCAAACCAAGCCAGCCACGCACTCTGCTGGGGCTTAGCTGCTTCAGTCTTTAAATATTTTGTCTGATGGCTCCTTTGAATTCTAAAGGAAAATTAAGAAGCTTGCTGTTTTAAGAGGTTTTGTAAATCTCCTTCCTTTAATTCTCCTCATGTACTCTGTCTGGGTGTGTTCTCATTACAACTAGGAAAGACCTGAAGATCTTGTTTCCAGGTTCTTCAGTGTGGGGCAGATATTTGAATTCAAGTCATAAGAATGTGAACACGAAAGAACAAATGTTGAAGAATTTCCTTACTCGACAACTTTCCCTAGTCTTCACTTAGATCTTGGTGACTCTACTGGTAATTTCTGTATTTTTTCACAACTACAGAGCCAAAACCATATTTGATGTGAATGTGCTGAAGAGGAGACATTTACATTTCTTCAAAGAGTTGTCTCTATTTGAATACAGTTGCTGTTTGGGCCTTAGATAGCCTTGAATAAAATAAAAGACTGATCTAACACCTGTGGAGTCAATAGGAATAATTTCTGACTACGGTGGGGTTTTGATCTCAAGTCTGTACAGCAAAGCAGGAACTGTGGCAGTAAAAGTGAGAGTTGCACTTCAGTCAGAAATGGCCAGGGACAAATGATTAAATCCTGTTGTGCAATTGACTGACCTCTGAATATCTGAGACAAAATTCCTTTGCAAATATTACACAGGTGAAGTGCTGTGTAGAACAGGGGAAGTCACTTTTTATGTGTCCTCCCAGGAAATCTGGAGTGGGATGGGGAGACAGAGAAATAAAGAATATCACTGGGCCAGGCAGCTTCCAGTTCTTCTCTTTTTGAAAGAAGACAGAGAAAAAAAAGAACAAAAAAGGGGAGAAAAGGAACAAACCTTTGCCTGCTGAGAGGAGACCCTCATTTAGTCATTACTATGGGAGCCTTGCAGTAGTCTAAAGGAGATTCAGACGAGGACATCTACTCACAATTATTTCATAGCCTTTGTAACGTTTGCAGCAAACTAATGCAAGCAAGGACTCATTTCTGTTAGTCAAGAAAGTGTTTATGTTGGCAGAAAATCTTTCTTCAAAGCCTACTAATGCAGCATTACAAAAGACAACAGTAAGTTACTCAAACTGGAGATCAAACCTGTTTACGTTGATGAAAGAAATAGTCTAGGGCACCAAAGGGTGCAGCAACAGCTGACAGGCCAAACACTGAGTCCAATCCTGCAAATGCTTCCTCTTCTGAGGCCAAAAATCTAAATAACACAAATGATGGGAATATGCACAGCAGCTCTGTTATTTCTAGCTGTAGTTAGGAATAAAACCAATTGGTCCATTTGTCAAGGTGCAGCCATGCAAAACACAGGGGCTTTATCTTAAATGACACAGATAAGTAACATTTCCATTGAAGTTTTTTGGTTGCTTTAGCCACATACTGGCAGTCACCCTTGCTAAGCAGAAAATGGTTGGGTTTTAATAAGCTCTCCTGGGACTGCTGGACAGCAGGGACACTTCAAGACAGTTTATTACTATTTTCTCCCTCTCAGTCTCCCTTGGGTGACTTCTGGATTATCCATGCCAGGACAGAGGCACTTGGGCTGCCTCCAGGCAGGACAGCTCGCTTCAGCAGAGCCTCTTGCTTTGTGTGAATGTGACCGTGCTGCTCTCAGCAGGCAGCCAGAGCGTCTCTGTCTCACATTCCTGACACTGGGACACCACTCCCATGCCGGGATGTGCACGGCACAGACATCCAGGCACGTTGCACAGAGCCAGCTTGAATAGGAATCGCCGGCACGGAGCCAGAGCTAATAAGGCTGGCGAGACCCGAGCTGACTCCTGCAGTCGTGAGTGCAGGGAGCCAGGTCAGGAGCAGCGCTGTACCCTCGCCTGGAGCCAGCAGTGCTGGGAAACAGGGCACAAAGAGGAGCTCACATCCTGCCCAGTTTATTAGCACCAGCACCCTTCTGCCGTGCAGACCTGCCTGGGTATTTTAGAATACTCTTCCCAGTGCTCACATCACCTAATTTCTCTCTTTACCCGAACCATCCTGGCCTCTGGCATGCAGTGGTGAGCTGAGCGTGTTAGAAATTAATTTATAACAAAATTAAAATACTCCAGTGATTTATAGCCAATCTGCAGCGCAACAGTTTTCAGCCAGATGGTCAGGCTATCACAACCATCTAGTCTGAGCTCCTGATTAATGTGGGTCATAGAATTTCCTGCAGCCTGTTGGCAGGTTAGGTCCAAGCATTATCAGTCAACACAGCACCAGAGTGGTTCTCCATCGCCCATGTGGTGGCTTGAGCAGGGCAGCCAAGCAGGATGGGTCTTTTTAGGTAGCCAGCGCTGCTGTCTGCAAGATTCAGAGAGCTGCAGGAGGCCTCGGAGCACTGGCAGGTGCTGGGAGCTGTAGAAGGCTCCGAGAGCTGGGGCTGGGCTCTTGCAGCTCCCGTTGGCAGGGGCAGGAGTCACAGAGTCCTGCCCCCAGTTGTAATGAAATCAAGTGGAGTTTTGCTTAAGTAAGGGCTGAGTCAGTCGTGAGTCAGGATTCATGGACTTGGCCCAAAACACACATACATTTAAAAATAATTGCCTTGAGTGCTTGGATAAGTTTTCAGCAACACTGGGGAGATGTGAATGATTTTGGTCCAGTAGGAAGATCAAAGAACGCTGCAAATATCCCTGTTACCCAGCCTCATGGGCACTCTCCAGCCCAGCCACAGGAGCTCTGTGCTTCCCAGGGTGAGAACCTCAATCCATGGGTGTCAGAGAGTGAAATCATACCTACCCTTTGATGTATTTATATGGGTGGAGATTCCAGGTCATGCAATGAAGTGGAATTATTCACGCCCTTTTGTTCCCAAGGATTAAAGCCTTTATCTTCATATTCTCAGCAAGAATATCATAATGTTTCAGGAAAGGAACCCTAAGATCTATGCCAGTTGTATGCTACTGTTCTTTTAAATATATATGATGTGTGGTTAGCCTTCAGGACAGAATGGAGAGGCAAAAGAGGAAACAAATGAACGAACAGTAAAGAGAGGTGCGTGGCTGTGAGCAGCTGAGCACAGCCTATCGGTACAGGGCTGATCTTCCTTTCCCTCACTCCCACGGAGCACTCATCACCTGTAATCATATGGGAAAACTGCACCAGCAAAATAATGTATTGTTAATATTCCTATGTTGATTCTTTTCTGCCTGTGATATCTTGCCCCAGCTTGAACAGCCCCAGGCACATCTATTACACACATCCAGTGGAGACAGTTCCTTACGGTTGGAAGGTAACGAGGAGATCCGTGAAAGCGTTTGCCTGCTTGGTACCAAGTTCATACCCTAAATCATGAGCACGACCCCAACACACAAAGTAACTTTAGGAAGAGGAATCATAACACCAGGTAACAGGTATCAGCTATTCTGTGATAACTGTCTTTTTGCTTTCTCTACCCCCTTGGCAAATACGAAGTAAGCCAAAGTAGTTTTCCCCTGCCACAAAAAAAGGGGGATAGCTGCACTGCTGGGCAAGAGCATGAACAAGGCAATTGTGGGGAAGAGCCTGACATGCAGGAACCTGTTACATTGTGGTAACTCACCTGTATGTCAGAGCCCTAGCACAAGCAACACTCAGAACCAGTGCAAATTGTAAGCTGGGAACAGATAATAGTGGGCAGGCAAAGCTGCAGAACCTCAGCACTTCTGTCATGGATCATGCAGGCAAACCCTTGTGCTATGCACTGAAATCATGCTAAGCCGTTTGGCACTGTGGTGCTTATTTGCTTTGGTGATATCTCCTAGTGATCTACCTTGGCAAGCTAGAAGAGGTGTGAAACAGAACAGCTATTAGAACTAATTATCATTAGTTGCCTTCAGCAGGTGCTGAGAACTTCACTGCAGAGTGCTGAGAACTTCACTCAGAGTGCTGAGTGGTGTACAGAGCACAGCAAGGAACAGGCAGGATACAAGGGGTACACAACTGATGAGAGCAATGTCAATTCAGTTTCAAAACATCTTAAATTATGTGACTCAGTCACTTCGCAAATCAGACCTTAACCACAGTTTCTGTAAGACAATACTCTGTAGCAGTAACAGAGCACATAATTCCGTTTCATTCCTCAAGCCAGCTATTAGGTGAGCATCCTGAATGTAGTGGAAAAGAACATGATGCCTAATGCTCGTGATTTCAAGGCAAAGTGTAAGTATGTCAAGGACACCCTGAAGCAAAGACAGCAAATCCCAATGAAAGATTTAAATTTAAAAACCTGTCTCATAACTTTATGATGCTATCTTTGGTTTTGGGGCTGGGGGCTGTTTGTTTG
Organism: Melanocharis versteri; assembly: GCA_013397845.1. Lineage (NCBI taxonomy): Eukaryota > Metazoa > Chordata > Aves > Passeriformes > Melanocharitidae > Melanocharis > Melanocharis versteri. The sequence continues at coordinate 203,986 of VZTG01000601.1, read as the reverse complement.
GGGGTTTTTTTATTTTTTAACATTTGAACAAGATGGACACTTGGTAAGGCCCAGAACAAGTAGAGAAACAGCCCACAAGAGACTGGAGAGCAGCTGGGAGTGATGAGGACAGCACGACACGCAGCAGCCGTGCCACAGGCACTTCCCTCACACTCAGCATTTTACAGGCATGTCTAAGAGGACTTCAGTAGGTGGTTTCGTGCTCTATTCCTTCACTGGACAACAAAATTGCACTCATCTGCCATCAGAGCAGACACTGACTGTGGGCTCAGAAAAACACTTTCACAGAGATGCCAAGAAGAGCCTTTTCCTCATCCTGCCATTCCTCGGGTAATCAGTGACCCAGTTGTGACTGTGAGAGGGCCAAGGACTTGCAAAAGACTAAAGCACATGTTTAAGACTGAGCACAAGAACAGTTTTACTGAAGTTAAGCACATTTATGAGTGATTTCATAGAGTTGAACTGAACTCTGCAACTGCTCATTGTTCTTGCTGATTGCATCTGCATCAATAAAGGGTGTTTAGGAGAACAAGGATCAGCTGTGAGTTACATAGAAGGGAAAGGTGAAGAGAAGAGAAATCAAGGAGGAAAGTCGGTTGCTAAGGGAAAATCAGGCTCTGAAGAAAGACTTTTTGGCTTTTGCAGCAATTACAAAACCTCCCCAGCTCTCAGATGGGAGGGTCCAAGTGAGCTGCCTGTCATAGCTGTGACTCTAGTGTTCATAAAGGTCAGCCTGGCCACAGGAAAACACAGGCACAGCCAAATGCCAGGCATTTGTTTGGCTCCAAGAGTCACTTGCTGCTTTAAAACTGCAAATGAAACGCAGCACGAAGTTGGAGCACACCAGGACTTGAGTTTTTCCAGCAGCACAGGGATGTGGGAGGCTGGCTGGTGCCAGCAGTGCCTGTGGCTGGCAGAGGTGAGGCCAGGCATGGGTCTGGGCTCCTCTCCTCCTCCCAGGCCACTGCCCAGCCTGCATCCTGCAGCAGCCTTGGGAACATCCATGACGGCTCCATGACTCCACACAGTTTCATCTGTGGTGGAGGACAGAGGACAGGACAAGTTACTGAGCTGAGATGTGTCACTGGGACAGGATAAGCAGGGCCAGGACTCACAGGACCAGGTTTTTATTTCTGGCCTGCTGGATGACTATGGATGAAAACTCAATTTCCCACTCTGTAAATTGGGATTAAGGGTATTGGCCTTTGTAAAGGTCCCTCAGAGCTTTATTAAATATTTGCGTATTTAGAAGAGAGGTAGCGGTGCTATGCCTGGCATTTATTTACATGCTTTAAAGCACAACTGCCTTTTTCTCTGTGTGTGTGTTTGGTGCACTGTATCACGAGGCTGCTGCCTCCAGAAATCACCAGTTAAGTGAATCAACACCGTGTGTGTCAGGATCTGAACTATTGCATTTGGTCAGTTATTGGAAGGATGACCAGACAGCAACAGGAATTTCTTCTTCATTGAGGGCAGGCAGCCAAAAGAGCATCATTTAGGCAATAACACACAGACAGCGGGCATCCCAAGCACTCCTGACAGGAAGCCTAAGGCTCTGCTCCAGCCCATGTGTGCTGGGGTGGGCACAGCACCGGGCAGGGGGTGGGCACGGGGGACAGGTCACCCAGAGACACGGAGCCACAGAGGTCAGACCTGAATGGCTGAGCCCAGGGTTTGGCCCCATTCCCCATGAGGGTGTGCAGGGCATCCGCAAGTGGGTGAAGGCACCGAGCAGGACCCCAGCTCTCGCTGTGGTTGGTGGCTGCTGGGCATCTCAGCCCATCAGGTGCAGGTACTGTGCCAGTGAACTGAATAAATCTTTCCTCTCTTGACAGTATTAAAAACTTCTTTCTGAGAAATTTTTATAATTCTTCACCAGCTGCTGTGACCCTCTAGTCCCAGGGGCCAGGTCCACGAAGCTGAACCATGCACCTCCTCTGCAAGTCAGAGTGCCAAGAGTGCTGACAGCAGGACTGGAAATCACAGGCAAAATGCTCTGCTCCGGGGGGATGCTGGCTGCAGGAAGGAAACGATTCTGTTTTTTTCCAGCAATGCAACTATTCCTGACAGCTCCAGCCTCAGCATATGCAAGAGCTGGGGTTAAGACGATCAGCTCTGTGATAAAGCTGGAGATGACCAGATATATTTAAATTCAGCAGGCAGAGGCCCTGCTGTGGCTGTCCTGGGATCAGCACCAGGACCGGAGCCACATCCCTGACCCGGGGAGGGATTCCCGGAGTGAGGGGGCCTGGCCATGCTGTGCACAGCCCTGCCGTGTCCTCCCTCGCTGAGCACCTCCGCGGGCACTGGTGCTGGAAGAAGCCACCCACCCCTGCTGGGGAGCAGACCCGGCTCGGGATGCCACAAGAGGGAGCAAAGTTGCCGGCTGGGCACGGAGGGGAGCGCTCAGACCCGCCTGGGGACCCCCGGGCTGGGGCCAGCCCCCTGCCCCTCCTGCCACCTCGGGAAGGGCAACACATGGCACTGCCATCACGGGACACAACTTCTACCAAAAAGGAAAAATAGAACGGGTACAGGAATGAGCCATGAAAACCAATCACGTAGTGAAAGCTGATCAGCGTCTCCAGATTTCACAACCATGGATGCGTGTGTGTTTACGTATAAATGTATATATATAAAAACACATGCACGTCTATAAAAAAATCTTCCATTATCCCTTAAGGCATTTGATTGTTTTGTTAATTCCCAGGATGTAATCTGTTTTGCATTAAGTGGGATGTTAAGCATCTAATTGTCAAGCGTTGATAAGCCATGGGAAATTTCATTACAAGATAGGCATCAGCTGAATGGAGATAAAACACATCAGACACTGAGGTGCAATTTCCAGGTGAGATCAGTGCACGCAGGGGTGAATACCAGAACCGGGGCACGACAGGGATGAGCTGCAGGAGTGCTACAGGTGGAAACCAGCAAATTGAGGATTTACAGATCAAAATCTGCTATTACCAACTGCTCCCTGTTCCCAGCTGTGCATGGCACTGACAGTTTGCACCTGGGCTGATGACATCACTTGGAAAAGGCCCCAGATTTCATGCATTTCATGTGAAACCCATTATTTACACCTACAGGTACCAAAGCATCTAAAAATACCATCAATTACCCATAAGTACCAGAGCAGAGACTGTAAACATGTTTTTCTGCCCCCTCTTATCTCTTCAAATGAGACCGAATTTGCCGCTCAGCCCGACCCCTTGCCGGCCAGCCCTGCCACGTGCAGTTCATGCCCTTGCGAGTGAGGATCAGACACGTTTTTGCAATTCAAACTGAGATTATTGTCAGCCCAAGTAATTGCTTGATCTTGTGATTGGCAGCGTTACCTTCCTCCTGCCTGTGTACCTCACACTGTCTTTCACTGTGGGCAGAGAGGTCTCTGAGCAGAGACTCTCCCCACGTCTGCCCCAAGGTGAGTCACAGCACGTGCTTCCACCCATCAATCTCACACCAACATCCAATAATAGGCTGTCAGAGGCTACTCCGTGTCCTGGCCTGTTGTTTTTATTACTAGAACTCTTTAATTGTCATTAGACTGTCGAGCAACTTTGTCTGGAGTGGCACAAGGAAAGGAAAGCAGAACCCCTCGGTGCTGGGTGAGCGCTCCTTCACCAGACACAGCGTTGCATCAGCAGGGTCCCGTTATCTCCGTGACCTCCCGATGCTGGCTGCTCTCTGTCACCATTTGGGAACAGCAGAAGCAGATGCAGAGATTGGGGGCTGTGACACCAACACCCTTTGAGCTTTTTAACCTCAAGTACTGTTTGTTTTGCTTGGCACTTCCGACCGACCGACCACGGCTCCTCCAGAGCAGCCCTGTGGTTCTGAGCCTCCGACCAGACACTGGAGGTGGCTGTGAGCCTGTCCCTAACCCATCCAGGTGCCACCTGCACCCCTGGTCCTTTGGATGTCCCCTGCATTAGCCTCTCCAGAGGCAGCGAGTGCTGTTGATGGACTCACAAGCAGCCCTTCCAGAGCACCCAGTGACTCCAAAATAAGCGCTTAGCACATCCACTGTTGTTTGGAATTGCAACAGTGCTGAGGAGACATTCACAAAAAGATAACCAGTTTCTGAAATTTCCTCATTATACGCTGTTAAAAAGCAACTGGCAATAAGTTCAATTCTAGTTCTTTTAAGAAGCTGCTTTTTTCCCCTTTGCTTTCTTTTCCTGTTGTTGCCAGAGAAGGTGGGAGAGGAAGCCAAGGAGGAAACTGTAAAATTCCTACATATTTTAAGGACAAAAAGCAGTTGTCATTTCGGAAGGTATTTTTAAGAAACATTCACTTCATCAGTTGTCAGGCAATTCTGTTCTGCACAGTGCTGCTGCAGGCAGGTAATAACACAAACTGGCATTCTATTGTACATAAAAATAAGCATATATTCCCAGCTGAATCAGAGCTGCCTTCTCACCAGGGCTCTGACAGTCCTGACAGGTGCTCAGGGCTGGTGACTCAGCAGCCACTGGTGACTCAGCACTCATGGAAATCAATGGAAGTGCCTCCAGAACTTTTTGTAAGAGCTGAATTAGGCCACATTTTAGCCTGGTAAGGGAAACGCACTTCTGACAATTTGACTTGGTAGCTTCAAGTCATTCTCTGTATCTGCTCTAAACTGGCTTCAACCAAATTTTCACAAAGACAGCATTTGACCACAAGCTTCTTGACCCAAAATGGGCTGAATTTCAACGCTTGCAGTTATTTGAGCTCAAATCTTCTATGTGTTGCTTGCAGTGACTGTAGGGATCTAAGGGACTTTTGACGTGAAATCCTTTGGCTTCAAACAAGCATTTACAAACACAAACCATTTTTTTTTCTCTTTATCTTCTCTTCTTTCTATCTCCTTTTTTTTCCTCTCAAGGTGGAATGTGCATTCTTTGGGTCAGAAAGCACTATCTACTGCCATTAGGACTTTCAGTACACTGTTATTAAACAATGTGGTGGAGGTGTACCTCTGCCTCTCAGACATTTGCCAGTTTTCTTTAGGATGAAATTCTTAGTGGTAAAAGAAGCTTGTTAAAAAAATGTGAGGGGGAGGGAGGAAAAATATTCAGTTGCTTTGTAAATAATTTTGCCCTGCTCCTGATATTTTTGGCTGCCTGGCTGCATCCCAGCTCTGTATGACTTCCCCATGTGCCACCCACAGGAGCCCCACGAGCAATGGCTCAGTGCTGAGTTACCCCAAGCCAGTTCTGGTGACCCCACATTTAGAGGGCAAAGCCCTACCACAGCTGTGGGCTCCTGAAAGCCTCATATGACACCTGAACCATCCTAAAGAAACATCCTCTTGAGTTATGACCACTTTTGGGTTTGAATGGGGATGTGGAGGACCTGGCACTGGTTTGTGCAGCGCCAGGGAGGGCCCAGGAGGTGGGAATGACGCCTCTTGTGGCATTTAAATCAGCAAGGCCCAGCCTGTTTGTGCAGCCCCTCACACAGATGCCAGCCTTGCCACCCCGTGCCAACGCCAGCCACTCGGGATGGATGTGGGAAAACCACAGCACGCCCACACTCAGAGTCACAGGCTCCTGTCCCGGCTGAGTCACCTCAGCCCCTTATTTTTGCAGGGAAGATATGCAGGATCTGATGGAGGTTATCAGGTGTGTACGGGCAGGGAGCGGCTCCCTGGCTTCAAAGAGCAGATAAGGCCATCAAAGCGACTGTCAGCTCCAAACACTGCCTGCTCACCCAGCAGGCCTGAGCAGCACCCGGCTTCAGACTGCAGCCTGTCTTCAGGAGCCACTGGGGACTCACTCACTGCGTCCACTGCTCGCCGCTGCTGTCGGCAGGCAGACTCAGCACATGAGGAGAGGAGAGGACAGAAGTCATCCCTGCTCTCTGCTCATCAGCAGCAGCACCTCTGCCACGAGCTTTGCCCTGAGGTGCAACTGCTGGGCCTGCACGATGCACGACAGGGAGTGGGGAGGGCTGCGAGCAGGGACCACCTCCCCACCCTCCTGCTCCCCAGGAATGTCACACGGACACGTCTGAGAAGTAAGAGAGCTTGGGAGAGAGTGCTTTTGACACTGTGGGTCAAAGCAGCAAAGAAAGACACCTGGGAAAGGACAGGGATCCTGTTTAATCCCAAGGGCCCATTCCAACAGAGAGCAGAAATGAGAAGCAGGCAGGAAAGGTGACAGGTTTCCCAGCCTGGTGAGCACAGCAGAGAGGACGCACCACCCTTGGAGGCAGACAGGATGCCAGAGGAGAGGCAGAAGTGGATGAAAACAAAGCAAAGCTTCTCGGTTGACTCAGGGCAGGAGTAGGGACAAGACAATCTTCTGCCAAAGGCTGTTTCACCCAGCACCACCTCAGGAGGACTCAGATGGAAAGAATTTCACTTGCGGGCAGGAGGGCAAGTCAGATACAGTATCTAAGCACACTACCCCACCCTTCTCTAGGCTTGTCCTCGGTTTTGATATGCAGTGTGCAAATCTGGAATGCATTCATAAATAAATGTCAAATTCTCAGATGTATTGTCAACCCTAAAGAAAATGAGCAAACTTAATTAAAAATCCCACTGTTTCTTTGACTCATTACCTGAGTCACACCTTCAGCCTTGCCACTTTTTATATTTTTAACACTGAAATACATGTATCTTTACATTATACCTTATACACATTCTACATTATACATCTTAGACTGAAATACATTATATCTTTAGCACTGAAATACAGTGAACACTTATAAACTCCAAGAAGTCAGCAGGATGATACTCCAGTGTCTGAGGAAGTCATCCGTAAGCTGTAGCAGCAAGAGGCTCAGGATGTCTGAGGAATGCCTGTGCAATACTCTCATGTGATAATGACAGGCAGATTGCCACTAGCTGAAATCACAAGATGCCATGAATCCACTCCCATATTCCCTACCCAGTGAGGACATATTTTGCTGCATTTCAAACATTTCTCTCCATCAGGTGACAGCACAGACCCATTGGGCTCCAGATGACTAGATCTAAAACCCTCCTTGTGGTGTGCTGGCACATCCAACCCTCGAAGACTCCGTTTGTTCCAGATTTGTCCCTCTCCCCCTGACCCACAGGAACACAATGCTACCACCTGAAACTCGGTGGTAGAAGGAAGCCGGTTCTGGCCACCTACACCACAAACCATTCCCATGGCTGGCGATGTCCCATTTCTTCCTGGCTTCAAAGGAGTGGCTGAGGGCAAGATGCCGTAGGACAGGGCAGGTTGGGCTGCCCGTGCCTCCTCCCGGGGAGCCAGGCAGGCTCTGTCCCAGCACGAGGCCCCAGCAGCGGCTCCTCTGCCTCCCAGCAGTGCCTGCACCGTTTGTGCGTTTCCAGCGAGGATGAAAGACGCTCCTGAATCCCAGCCTTGACCACAACTGACAACAAAACCCACAGAAGGCACCTAAGCCTCGCACAGCACGGACAGACCCGCCAGTGCTATCCTGTGCAAAGGCTTCAGCCAAACCACAACAAAGTCCACCATTTCCAAGGGCTTTGGCTGAGGTCTGCTTTAAAACCCTTCTTTTTCCAGGACAACTCGTCTAGACCCACTTTGGCTCATCACAAAGCCAGTGGCAATCGCCCAATGATTTCAGTAGTAGGTGTGTTTTAGCAAAACTTATCACAAACAGGGATAACTGGAAGACTCTAGACATCCCTACCTGTCCAGCACAAAAATAATCCTGTGGCTGGTGGTCCTGCTGCTGGTCAGGGGGCAGCAGGCTCTGAGGGGTTCAGCAGCAGCTCTTCCCACTGCAGGCAGCACCCTGCCCAGCACGCCGGACAGACACACGGACTAGCTGACCCACGAGGCACTCTCTCAGATATATTTTCTATTATTAAGGAGTTTCACCGTTTTACTGTATCTTACTTGTTATTAACAAGGTTTATCATTGAGGTTTGTCACTAGAGAACAGGCGCTTAGACCTGATGAAACAGAAGAGAATGGGCCAGCTGCCACTGTGGTGATATTTCTCATTTTCCAACAGTGGCCAAGGGCGTGTAAGAGCAAGCAGAATCCACCTTACCAATTTTGCAAACTAGGCCGTCAAGCTCCAGTGCCAGGAAATCTACCTGTTGCAAAATACAACCTAAACAGCACATCATTGTAACAGCTGCACTGCCTACTCCCGACTAGGTTTCATACAAACTGGCCTTTTTCAGCACAGCAATGTGGCCTGTATTTAGGCCCACGTGAGAAGTTTAGCAACCCTCTTACACTGCCTTTCTCCAAGAGATTAGAATTTGGTCATAAAAATTTTACTCTGGAGTGGCGTTTTGCTGAGACACCCCCTTGGCTCAAGGGCAAACAGTTTTTGGTAGCAAAGTGAAAAATCTCCATTTAAGCACCGAGGTGGCCAAACAGTGGCACTGGTGTCACCATTTCCCAAAGAGGTTTTTGCCTTCTCATCTCCTCTCCTAGACCCATGCAGTAATGCTGCCTTGTTAAAGGGTCACTGAGTGGGAATTTTCCCATCACCTTCAGAGCCCCATGAAAACATCACTCACTGCTCCATTTGCATTTGTTTGCTTTTTTGTACAGTGTGATTTCACCTAAGTCAAGCCTAAGCTCAGATAGCCAGCTGTTTACTAAAGCACTGTGAATATAAGCTTTAGGTCCCAGGATTTAAGAATGAACTTAAAGGCTTGGCTGATATCAGAACTGCACATCCATTTTATTCATTATTCATGGCCCTGATGGTGCTGGAGCTGCCTTCTGCGAGCTCCTCAATACTGCTTTTGACATGCAGAATCACCAGCCCTCGTTGGCGACCACAGCAATTCCCCTCCACTCTGGGAATGCATTATTAATTGTGGAATTTGGATACCAGTGGATGTCCTTACAGTTTCCAGACTCTCACAGTTGAGAAAGCAGGGCCCATAAAAGGGCTCTGTGGGGCTATTTCCTGCTTAGAAAACAGAGAAAATAAAATTTCAGCAATTTAGTCCACTTCGGACCTCTTGAAGACTGAAGATCAGGCTCTAACCTCAGCTCCACTGCTCATCCAGAACACATGCTGAAAAGTTAATGGAATTCCTTCAGACGTTCCCCAGCACGGCTGAGATCAGACACTGGCCCACACTGTCTGGGGCGGGAGATATTCTGAGCCAGACTCCTCACCCTCAGCCTTGGGAACATTTTCGTAATGGAACACGATGTTTGCAGAAACTAGTCCAAAGGTGGCTTCTCTGTCTGTAAATATGTCAAGAGAGAATTGGCAAGGCGACTTCTCCATCCCTGGAATGCGCAGGAAATAGCTGCGACTATACTTATCCAGAAAACAAACAGCTTAATTCCCACCACCAGAGCGGTCCCTGACATGTCACAGCGGCGCTGATAAAAGGCCGTGACACACCGTATGCCCCGAAAATGGCTTTTAAATCTCAGCCCAAGCCTTTCACTACGAGCTCATTAAAACACAACCGTTCCCTCGGACTGGCTGTGGCCACGGAGCAGAATGGGAGGGAATTGGAAGCACTTCCCAGTCCTGTATCCATGTGTAACGTCCCAGGCAACGTAAACCTTCGCTTCGCTTGCCAATGTTGCCACACAAATCAGCACACCAGACTTGGCAGGAGTTTAGCCAGATTTGGCACAAGCTCCAAGCCAGTTCATTTCACAGTTGCTGAGAAAAACAAATCTGTATCATGAAGGTTCTTTAGAGCACTCACGTTTGTGTTTTGGTTCTGGAAGAAGAAAAGAAAAGGGCCAGATTCTGCTCTGATTTACTTTGGTGCAAACCCTGAGTAATTTTACAGGCTTTAATTCCTCCAGATTAAACTGCTCTGTATTCAGTCACAACATGGCTCTCAATCTGACACAAGGGACGATTAAATTAGGTGAGATTAGGGGGGTTTTACCATGTCATTAGCATCAAAATCTTACTTATGAAACTTAACACCATTTCTAGCTGGGTTATTGATTTTGCTACATTCCATGTCAGAACCTTTATTTTAACAATCTTGTTTAAAAATAGTTAATTAATTGTTGGCAATACTCCACTCTGCATTAAGAATAAATAAGCAAGAATAAAACATAATTTTGTTTCAACTTTGAAATAATTTTCTACTTCACATCCACTGAGAAGTGTTATTTTTTGGCTTGTGATCTGGTTTTTTTCAAAAAATATTACTATCTATCTGTGAAAAGCTATCACCATCTTAAACTTGGTTTGATTTTTTTTTTGTAAGGAAAGAGACACTGGAAGTATACTAGTTAAATTTTGCAATGAAAATAAACTAAATATCTGACAGTACTGTTTTGTAAGGGATTTTAAGGGAAATCAAAATTGGATCAAAGCTATATTCAGTACTACAGCATATTTACAGCAAGCAATTTATCATTCTTCCATTAAAGTGGGCTAACTTTGATAGCCAAAAAATAGGTTTAATTTTATTTAGAGTTTGATTAATTTCAGTGGTGAGGACTGCATGCTATCCATGTGTAACATCGAATCACATATATTTTATATCACATAATGTTAATTAAAGGCCTAATACTACACTTTGTACATGAGCCAGGCAGTGACAGGGAACTCAGGGCAGAGAAGAGTTACAGCCTCACGATAACATCCAGCAATGCACAGCTCCTTAAAATACCTAATGATGTGGTTCCTACTAACCACATGAACCTCTAGGAAATGGATTTGCTGTATTCTAGATGCTGACAAATACTACTCTGGCTGTAAACTGTGCCCACTTCAGATGGCAGAACTGAGCATCCTGCTTTGCAGGGATGGGGGCTGGGGGTTTGCCGATCCCGTGAATCCCCAACCAGCTTCAGGGCAGTACAAAGCAAAGTGAAACACAGCAGAGAAGCAGAAACTTTGAGGAAGAAGATGACAATCTGGGAAAGCGAGGAAGATGCCAACCCACATCAAAGCCGTTTACGAGGCACAGTCACAGAATCTGAGAAACACCAAACATCGAGGTTCAAGCATTAGAAGTTTGTGTCATTGTGGCTTTCGGGAATTCGTAGGAGCACGTGTTGGGGAGGGAATGAGAGCTCAGCTAAAGCACAAGAGGTTTCAGAAAAAGATATTTTAAGCATGAGTTCTGTAACAGAAAAAGTAGCATGACTGGAAATCATGTTGTCAGTACGATAACAAGAAAGCCATGTTAGCTGGGACACCAGACAGTGAGGTGTTTGTGTGAAGCTTGTCAGGAGCACTTGATGCTAAATACCCCCAATACTCAATAATTTGGAAATATATCATCTCCTTGAAATGAAGCTAAGCATAAAATAGCAGTTGCCTAAAACAGGGGTTTGTGAACTGCAGTTACAGGAAAAGAAGGAATGTGACAGGCCAGTACCCCACTGCCTGGCTGGTGTGGGAAGGGACCAGAGACCTCTGCACCGCTATCACATCCCCACCACATTGCACAGTCTCCTTTTTAGGTCAGTCAAGCTCCATCTTAATGATTATTAAGACGTTTCTGCCACCTCCCCTTTTGCTGAAGGTGGCTCCAAAACCCCTCTGCTCTGTACTTGGAGACTGTCCTCTAGTTTCCAACTTAAATTCATCCATGGCCAGCTTATAAATATTTGTCCTCTGGCCAGAACTGGGGTTCAAGCTAATTCAAACCCATTGAAATTAATGAGTTTTTTTCCCCATTGACTTCAACAAGCCTTGAATTAAGGCCCTGTGTGTGGACAAAAAGGTTTAGGGCAGTTTTTGTAAGAGGAGAGTTTTATCCTGTTGATTTTGGCCTCTCTCCTCAGCCTGCTGTGAACTGTCTGCCTTATTTTAATGCTGTATTCTCATCCTGCTCTAGTGCAAAACTCCTATTGAAACCCAGGACGGCCTTGCCAAGTTGTTATTAATTACTGTGGTTCTCGAGGCTCAGTCCTGCAAACTGATCCGCATGAGCTCAGAGCTTTCTCTTCGAGGATCTGCTTTCAGGATCTGGGCTGCAGGGCTGCAAAACTGAGCACCAAAGGGACCGATCCGATGTCGCCCGGCTCTGCCACCCCGGTGCCACTGCAGCCCCAAGGAGCAGGCGAGCCCAGCACTGCTGTTTTCCTTGGAAGGCAGGGAGGGGGCCAGCAGGGAAACAGCCCTGCACAGGCGGCCTTGCCTTGAACACAGAGCTTTCCTGGCCAAAATAACCAGCCTTTTTGCTTGTTGGAGCTCAAGCACAATCGAGCTGTGCTGGAGGAGGGCACAGCTGAGGTCTGCTTCTGCGGTCGAAGGGAAGAGAGCTGGGTTTTGAGGAAGCAACACATGCTGTGGAATTTGACTTCCACGGCTGGAGCATGGAATATTTCTAAGAAACGGCAAGGTGTCACACAGGATGCATGTGAGGTTAAAAATTTATCGATATGTGGGCAATTTATTGTATTTCCAGCACCGGGAAATCCTTCTTCTATTACAAAATGGGATATGGATCCCATGCCTGCCTTCATTACTGAACCTAGGACTTAGTGGTGCCAGGACTGCATTAAAAGCAAGTTTTGGGCATATTTGTGTTGTTCATTTTAGCTGAATGGTGAAAAAACCTGGGGAAAGCTGCTTTGCAGTGGAAACAGAAAAATCTCAACTAGTTATTGAGAAAAGTTGTGAGCTCTTCAATTAGACCACAGGCATTTTATAAGGGAAGCAGGTCAGGGTGTACTTTACTCCCTGGACCTGAAATGTTAAAATAGTCATGTGACATATTTGCATTGAGTTACGTAGGATGAGTTTAGATCTCACTAATCTGGCCAGTCAGATGCCTGTAAAAATAAATAAGAACCTAAAAAAGAGTGACATCAGCCATAACTGCTTATTCTGCTCCAGATTTGGCAGGTAAAAATCAGCAAGAAACCAAGTGCATTATGCTGCCTGGGCTCTGTGCCTATTTCTCATCATGTAGGGAGCCAGGCCAAATCCTTGACACAATAGCAATTTTTGCTCAATGCCAACTATTCCCAGCCTGGCAGTGCGAACGCGGAGCCGGCTCCTGAGGTCATGGAACTGTGATGGAATCCAAACTGCAAGGAACATCCCTGCTTCAGGAGGGGAAATGGCTGTTGCATGTGAGGCCGTTTCCACTGGATTCAAACTCATGCTGTCAGGAGACAAGTTACAGTGACAGCAGACGAGAACATCCTTAATTGAATCACCCCTCACACCAAGCCACGGGTAATGCAGGGACCACTGGCCTCCAGAAGGGCTGGGAAACAACCGTGTCAGAAGAACTGCTGAACACTTCAATTCCAGGTATCTGTGTGAGCTATGACATAGCAACTGTCAGTCATGGTAAGTGGCAAATGACATCTATTTAGATGAGCTTCACTCGGTCAGCACCATGATAACAAAAGCACTTCACCTCACTGCACCCTTCCATGGAGACAGGAACATCTGACAATGGCACAGTAAAGAGTTTAGCTGTTAGGCTGCTACTCACTGCAAACACAGAGAGCTTCTCCTCACCTTTATGGTTGATCATCATGTCCTCTATATTGAATATTGAGTGCAATGACACTGGCTTAATAATATAAACCTACTGAGATAGACAAGGTACAAAATAACATTGTGTATCTGCCACCAACCAGCATGCCTAGCACATGTTCTGTTTGAAAAGGGAGACCCTTGTCTTCATGATAGAGAGTCACAGCAAGACAGATCAACCTGCTCAGCTGGGAAGACACCAAGCCCTTTCTAATTCAGAGTCAAAATGTCCTTAAAGCTCATTTTGGCAGGAGTGACAGTGTCCTCAGAGGTGAATGAATGCCCTGGAGCACTCGGAAAGGCAAAAGACAGCACTGCTGAGCACTTGTGTCCACAACACATGGGCACGTGTTGGTAGCAGTAACTATGGGTATTGTCACCCCAAACCATGGGACATCCTCATCCACCCACCTCCACCCACAGCTTGTCACTGACTGACACCAACAGTGCCTTTACCTGAAAAGGGGTTAAGAGGCTCCATTCCACCACAAGGCAGACAAGCAGAACAGTACAGCTCTGATTTTCAAGTGTTCCTACCTGCTTTTATATTCAAACAGTGTTGGTGCTCACTTCTCATGCCCATTTTAAACACCATTTTAACCAACAATTAAATATAATAACTAAGAACAGGACACTAAGCCAGCAGCATAAAGCACCCTGATTCACACCTCTCTGAATGGCAGCATCAGTACAGACTGGGCAGAGGGGAAAACAGGTTCTTCTCCATGTAACCTGGCCTTGGCAGCAGCAGTTTGGGTGATTTCTGAATCCCACTGCCCAGCACCAAGCTGGTAAGAGAAGAAAATAGCCTCATCACTCTGTCTTACTGAGGGATGGAATCTATATTCATCTGCAATCAGGAGAGAGAAGAAAGAAGAGTTCTTTGAGCTTTATGGAAAGTAGATCGAAAATTATCCAACTATTTAAAAATGACTTTAAGAAAACTCTGGAGTAGCAGTGATGAGCCTCTGCACTGGGAGAGAGCTCCCACTGCCTGGGGGATGTGTTTGTGCTGCCCAGCCACAGGCACCCCTTGCTGCCCAGCCCCACTCACACATGGGCAGGGTGATGCTCCTCAGCTTCATGGCAGGTTTACCAGCACCAAAACAGATCCTAAATGCACGTGTGACCCCATGGTACTCGTGATGGGATTCAGGGCAGCCTGGCCCAAAGAGAGGGGTAAGAGCCTGCACTTGGAAACAGTGAGGAGTAGCTGCAGTAATGAGTAACCCTGTGAGAGCTGATTCACATGTCTGTAATCTGCTCCACGCAGGACTCACAGCGGTTCTCTCCAAAGATTAGGCAAGTCTTACACTTCATGGCAAAACCATCTCCCACTGACTGAGTGGGGCACTCCAGCATGCAAACTCCTCATGGGAGAGCAGATGCTGGCTCTGGCAGGCGTGCATGAGGCCAGCCCACACTGAGAGGCCATAACCTGCTCACATCCCTCACTTCCAGGCTGCAGCACCCACAAGGTGCTCCTCTGCCCCTGGTGAGGAACCTCCTGCCCTCCACTCTTCCTGCTCAGCTGAGTTAGATGGGAAAGGATTCCCAATGCCAAATAAGCCTTAGGCAGACAGCCAGGTTTTCAAGCCCCTTGCCAAAGGGGAGACCGTGCTTCTGCTTTTCCAAGGGCTCTGTGATCTTGCACTTGCAAAGCTTCTGGAGGCTTTTTCCTCCCACTGCACATTAGCAATTCATTGAGTGGTTTCCACAGGTCTGAAAGGGAATAAGACAAATTTTTAACATATGGAGTGGAAGAACTGCAGAAGCCTCCTCAAGGGACCATCATTAGGCCCAGAGCAATAGGGACAATAAACTGCTGCAAAGATGGTACAGCCAAGATGGTCACAGGGTAAAAAAAGCTACCACCTCCTAAGGATGAAGAGCTGTACATCTTCCAAAGCTCCCCAGACATCTTATTAGACGTCAGGAAAGTTACTTCTCTTTCCCAGTATCCCCCTCTGTAAAGTGGTGATAAAACTTCACAGGAGGCTCAATTCATTAATTCTGAAAACATTCAAATACAACAGAAAGATTCTCTGTAAATATGCAAACCCACAAACAAACCAGTATTTGTAGGGGAGAAGAAACCACGGGTGGGGCTGAGAACATCCAGAATTTGCAGTCTCCCCCAGCAATGTCATCCTGCTGTTTCCTGGAAAAAGGCTGCTCTGATACATGCACTGCTCTTGTAACGTGAATTTTGTTCAACAGTCTAATATTATTATTTCTAAATTTACTAATACTGGATACAAACCCATGTGTATTCATAAAAACCTGCAAGTTTACAAGCTCTCACACACAAAAACAGAAGCCATTTCAAACACCATGCTGTATTTAGAAGGCTGCTTTGAAAATCTGGCTCTTAGAATCACCTTTGGTTGCTAAATAAACTTCTCTGGAGTAACCACAGCCCACACAAAAATAGTTAAAAAACAGTTGCATGACTTTAAGTGGAAATGGGTGTTGGTAAGAAGCACGCTCAATTTTTCTTCAGTGAAGTTGAAATGTAAAAAAAATACAATATAAGCTCTGTAAGCAGATTCTTCATGGTAAACAAATATGCAGAGATGCAGAAAATGCTAAGTGATCATTTTTAGAACATTTATTTTTGGCAGGATAAACACTTTCAGACTCTAAGCAACTTCTCTGTGTGTACAGAATCTCCAACTGTGAAAAGAAAACAAATAGCAGAGTTTCATTTGTTATAATCAGGATTTTTTTCATGACTGTTTAGAATAAAGCTGGATCACATTTGGAGTGGCTTGGAAATTCATTGTTTAGGCATTAGTCTCCAGTGGTAAACATCCTACAATATGTGTATAATACAGCAACTATTTTTGTACTTCAAAGCCTTCCCTCGTATATTGGGAAGGTACAGGATAAAAACAACCTCTTCTTTTCCCTTCTAGGGAACGATGGTTTCATTGCTTGATTTCACCCGGCAGAGATCCCTGCTTATCCCTCACCAGACTCCATTTATTCAGGTAAAAATTAGCCCCAAACACCAGACCGCAAATTGCCCTTGAGAAATCCGACTCTCTGGAGAAACAGGAGTATAATGGGGGGACTGTAGAGTCCTGAAGCCTTATTATTCCCCAACTCCTCAGGGCACAGGGCTTTTTTAAATGCAGGAACTCACTGTTGACTCTTCAGGACTGAATATCCTGCAGATGAGGAAATGTGGAACAACGAGGACAGACACTCGGCTGGTTTGAGTGATCACGTCTGCATGGCCAGCACCCCACTGCCCTCCCAGCTACCATCACTCCCCTCTCAGAGCAGGCCACTCTCATCGCTTTAGAGGAACAGAAAGTTCAGGAGCAGGGTTGAAAAATGCATTTTCTCATTTTGAGCAGCCTAGTGGAAATCTGGCTGCTCAACACTTCTGAAAACACCCGGCTGAACTGTCCCGCTCCGAGTGTCCAAGGAACCAACAGCCAATATTAGTCAACGCTCTGGGAAACGTCAGCCTGCCAAGGTCACGTAAGTCTGTGGCAGGAGAAGTAACAGGATCATCTGGCTCTTCTCCTGTTTCTCAGCCACAAAACTTTCTTCCTCCCCTAACAATTACATATGTGGGTTTCCTTAACAGTTTCTTTTTACATTCCTGTTTAAACAGCACAGGGAAAAGGAAGAGGAGACTTGATGTGGAAAATTAGTTTTGGAAATGTTGAGCAGTGTAGGCTTGCCAACTTCTGTTCCTCCAGTCAGTTCATTGTCGATGCTCTCAGCTCTCACCGAAATGCTATTTTTGGGCTGTACGTCAGATTTCACAAGTGAGACTGACAGGATTTTTAGAAAAATCTGAGGCTTTTCCCTGAGAATTAAACAAGAAAAACAATGTGGGAATACTGCTTCCCACTTTGAGGTGCTGAGGCTCCACCACAGCTACTCCAGGGCAAAGCTCCAAAGGGACCCAACCGCACAGGAGCAGCTTTTCCAGAAAGCATCAGGAGATTCCCAGTGTGAGGGAGATGTGCAGGAGATACCCAGCAGGGAGATGTGCAGAGCATTCCCATCACGAGGGAGACATGCAGGTCTTTTACACCTAGTGAGACACAGGAGCCTGAAAATGCTCTGAGGAGATGCTCTGCAGCAAAACAAAGCACAGGCACAGAGCAGGGCTTCAGAAAACGCAGCTTTCTAATAAAATCCTCCAGCTGTTGCTGGAGCTGCCAGGTGGCTCCTCAGGGGCAGAGGCAGCTGCAGAGTCGCTGTGCCAGGAGCTCCCACTGCTGCCCCAGCCCAGCTTGGGCACAAGGGCTCCCCAGACATTCACCACCGCTTCTTCCCACTGCTCGGTGTCACCCGCTGAGCTGCAGCCTTTCAGTGAGAAGCCAGGAATGCAGAGGTGGCATTTTTTGCTGCATTGAAAGACCAGCAAAGCCTGGAGGCAGCAACAGCCGTCTCCAGTGCATTGTTTGCTGAGCACTTGTCATGCTGTTGGACATGCACATTAAGAAATTAGAGTTTCTACATGGTTATTTCCTTGAGCTGACAGGTGTCTAAAGCCAGTTTCCAGCTCTGCTTGCCATCCAAATAAAAGGAACTTAGAGCAGGTTTAACTTTTGGGTTTCTAATTTAATAGAGAGACTCTGTGTTTAAGATCTTTGCTAAGTCTATTTTGATGAGGCCACGCACATATTGACAGCCCTTGCTGACAGAACAGGGCTGCAGGGAGGACACCTCATCCACATGTAAGCCAATGGCTCAAGCAAAAAAAATATTGCTGTAAAAAGAATTACTATTGCAATGCTGCTGAGCAATTTTTTTTCAATATCCACATGGATATTTGAGGCTGCTTGATGATGATGATGCAGATTGTTTTGAATATTCCAGGGTCATTTATCCATAAGAGGCTTTAGACAAGTAATCCAGCCAAATTTCAGTTTGCAGATCAGCGTGTCTAGATATTTGACCACACAATTCTATAGAGAAAACGTGGTGTCACGGTATTAGCTGAGGGTGGTGACTTCACACAGGTGTAACTGAGTGCAGAATCTACCTCCCAAGGGTTTTCTGGTGCTTCCTGAACCTGACAAGATTAATTCAGTGATTTGGAAATCTGTTGCCAAGCCAAGTCCCCAGAAGACTGCATAGCAATAGGAAGATTAAAAGCAGATGGTTCAGCAACCAAGGCTTTCAAGTTAAACTTTTAACAGACTTGAAATTCTTGAGCTTCATATCATCATCTTCATTCTTTCCTCCAATTCAGTGTGTGTTAGTATCTTTGGAGCACTTCCTTCGGACATGAAGCCAAACACATCATGCTAATAACACGACCTCAAAAAATATACCTTTATGATAGGCTTAATAAGAGGTTAGGGAAATGTTGACTGTAGCTCAACAAGGCTCTGTGCAATTAGGCCATCCACGTGGTTGTTAATTTCCATAAAAGCATGCTGGAATCTAAAATAAGAAGAGAGACCATTTCCAGGAGGGGCTTTAGCAGACGAGCCTGTTAAACACAATTCAAACACTGTTGCAGTTGACAAAGGGCCTCCTCCATTAAGATGAAGCATTTGAAAAGGGTCAAGGTGGGAGCCGATGGTCACACAATGCTCCTGATCTCCCGTTCCCGTCGGAACCACTAAACCCCTCTGTCAAGTCTGGCAGGAGTAGGGGTGATGTGGGTCGGGCTGTCAGCAGCCCCAGGCCTCTGGAGACCTGTAATGGAGAGGAGCAAGGCAGGAGCAGTTGGAAGCAATAACAGTTCTGGAAATTACCTAAGAAACTCAAGAGTTTCTCTGTCTGGTGCAGGCTCTCTCCTCTCCCCCTGCTCCGACTTTGAGTCCTACAGCTTTGACCAGTACCAGGCCAGCCACAGCTTGCTGTGCCAAGGTCAGAGGTCAGGCTCCCCCTCAGGCCAGTAGGATCCAGACCCTGGCCAGTCCAGCTTCAAGTCCTGAGATGATCTCCTCTTTAGATCTTTTCATCTCCAGTGCTAATCCTGAGCACTTGTGTGACTGAGATAGAAAAACAGGCACGTCCAAGCAAGTATGTGCCTGGATGAATCGTAGTGACTCGCTCCAAACTCCCAATTAACATCAGAAATGAAGACAGGACAAGTGTCTGCCATTTGTCTACTAAAAATCTTCCCTCTCTGCAGAAGTGGCAGCAAAACAATCCCCCAGACATTCCACATGAGGTCCAACAAACACCAAATACAAATCAAATACACAGAAAGCTCTCTTCTGGGAATTTCTTCCTCTGCAGTGTCTTACAAACATCTTTATAGCACCAGAACTAACTTTATGACCACTTCATGCAGGCACTGAATGCCAGTGCCGAGCTACCAAGGACACAACACCCTTTCTTCATGTCACCTGCACTGAACAGCCTCAGGATTTGCTTCTCAGGGGTCATTTGGGGCAGCCTTCAAAAAAGCACTCAGGGGAGGAGGACACCAAGCAGTAAATATTTCTTTCCATGGACAAAAAGGTGCATTAACAGCCTTTCCTGCCCAAGTACCTTACCAGGGCAGCATTTTGCATTATTAGCCCCCGTGCCCCAAGGCCTTAGAGCCGTGGGTTTCCCCCACACAGGTCAGGCCCATGTCAGCACGTTGCCCATGCCAGAAGAAAGCCCGAGAAGCGCCTGCAGTGCCTGATACTGCAGCCTTCATCCAGAGAACACGGCTGGCCTGATTCTTCCCATCCCTGAAAACAGACTTGCAGGAATGTTTCAGACTCCCCCCAAGTCCCCCCCAGTTCTTGGTGCCCACTGTGTTGTGCTGCAGTGAGTCCCACTTTACCCTCTCCCAGCATCCCTTTGAAGGCAAAGTTAGTTGCAAGGACAAAAAAACTGCACCTGCAAAAGCTGAGGAGGTCTGCTTTGAAAAACCAAACCCCCAAAATACATTTGGACACATGAACAGAGCAGCCAAACCTCAAGTTAAATCTTCCATATGAAGTGTAAGGAATCAAATAACCGTCCAGAAGAGATGTCTGCAAAATAACTTGGCTCATAACATTTTCATTTGGGTTAAATTAAAATAATTGTAAATCTTCAGTGCACAGCACGAGAGCTGCATTCTGTGTAACACTGTACGTATCCTATTAAGCTTTAAGTCAGTTCAATCCTACAAAAATGCTTTGAAAACCAGACTGAGCTGCCCTTCCTTGGGCAACCAATCACACAACTGCAAGAAAGCAGAGGAGGCTTCGTGAGTGAATTTTCTCCACTGTAGTTAACCAGAGCTAAAAGAGGCAGGGGAACAGGAGGCGCAGAAGAAACATTCCTTGGAACGAAGTGGAAAAGCATCATCACACACTGATCTCTTGAAGCTGCATTAAACCTCAGCTGTGCATCAATTAGAAGCCAGTGCCAAGCTGACTATCTCCGACACAAACATAGTTCATCTAATGATCCATTCGTAATGGCTTACCAAGTTGTGACTTCCTGGCCATCCTCAAGGTTTCAGGGAAGAATGTGTCTGGCCTCCAAGGTTCTTCACACACAGAACTGAGCCCTGCTGACCGCAGCTCAGTTCTGTGGGGAGCAAGAAACTCTGGACATTGTTTACCAGCTTTTTGCTAGATAGAAAAACCACCTCCATTCACAACCCTGTTCAATCATTATTCATCACTACAGATCAGGTTTTCATAACATCAGAATGTTCAATCCCACTTTGGGATGGGAGTTTACAGTACAATATGTGTGCAGTGCCTTCTGAAAACCTGCTAATTCCTGCCACTCCTCCCCTCATTTTGGATCATTTTGACTCCACCATCCTGTCTGAACAACCTGGGGGCATTCACGGAATTGGTGTGAGCACAGCACAGGAAAACTCAGCCGTAGCCATGCCAGTAAAGCAGAGTCACCATTCACACCTGGGTCTTTCTGAAGCTCTCATTGACTTGGCAAGGCTTGGAATTAACCACTACACGTCTCTAGTCCAGCTGTAAACAGAATATTAAAACTCCCACCCCATAGCTGCTTTGGTATCAAGTGCCAACCCTAAAGAGGGTTTAAGAATCTTTACTAAAGGTGGCATAGAAGGGCAAAAGTCAATGATTAATTGGCACAGTTCTGCTCATTAGTTCTTGTAGAGGAAGAGTTCAGAGTAAGTTAAACCCCAACACATGAATTTATTTCCACAGCTCTTTCTGAAATTGCTCCTTCATATTGGTGCCTATAAATCTTACATTCCAGCTATGCTTCTCTAATAGATACAGGCATAAATTCTTATTTCTAGTTGGCCAGATTAATGACAAGGAAAAAGGGAAGAATAAAGCTAAAGCTGCAGCTAGCACTTATCTCTCTCTGTCCTGCAGCCTTCTTTCTCATGACTCCCGCAACTCTCATAGTTAGAGGCAGCTGAGCTCTCCACATGCAGTTTTACTGGAACACCTATCCCCCAGCATCCAACTGCAGAGTTCAGCTGGGACCACAGTTGCAAATAAAAACCATTGTACTCTTCCTGAACAAGCACAGCAATGATAGTGTAGATAATACCTTGTACTGCTGAAACAAGAGCCATGCAAAGATTTCAAAGAGCTTTACAGACATTCATAATTTAAGACAATCCACATCCTCCTAAAGGTGATATTGGATCCTCACGTTGCAGATGAAGAATAGAGGCATTAAAAAATTAAGGGATTGAGGGACATGGAAAGCAAGGCAGCACTGAACAATGTCCTGCTGACATACATCACAGCAACCAGACCTTGTAATGGTTTCTGCAGGCACTCTAACCATTGCCACATGCTGCTGAAGTTTGCTTTACCAATTTCTCTGTTTTATTTCCTAAGTTACTCTTGGATACTGTTACCCCATCCCTATTAACCTCATCCTCTCTGCTCTGGACCCTGTTGTTCCACACCAATACCAGTTACACAGCCTGGATCTCCCTGTCTGGCAGCCCGTGCTAACACTGGAGACACCTTTCAGGCATGACCTGATTTGGTGAAACAGCTACAGTGTTTTATCTCTTTTCCATATATTATACACTAGATATTACGAATAACTTATTAAATGTGCCCTACATCTACTGTCTTTCCACTTTCTGACAGCATACAAGCTGTGGTTCAGTGAGGTGAGCTGTCCTTTCCAGGAGGAATCTGGGGTGCCAGCCTTGTTAAGCAGGGCCTGCTCTAGCCTAGGGCTTTCATTCAGCACAGGCTCTGTTTACTGAGTAACACTCAGAGTTTCAGACCCCAGTTTAGGAGTTTTAATTGATGCACACAGGAAAGCTGGATTAGGCGCTGTCTCTCCTGATGGATCTCTCCCTGCAGACTGTGAGACTGGGGAGTTTAAAAGCAAAGATTTTGCTCTTTACTGCCATAAAATTTATCTTCTCACTCTATAATTAATCCCAGTGAAATGAAAGAAAGCAGCGTAATGGATTCACCTGTTGTGGTGCAAAGTGGAAAAAGGCTGATTGAATATACACCTTCAGAGGTGCAGTTTGGCTTTCCTAATGTACCTCTTTCTTGAGCATCTTGGACTTGGCCATCACAGAGCACAGGACAGGCCAGAGACACAACAAGAAGAGGCTTCTACAACACAGATAGAGGTGAAGCCGCACTCCCATATAATGAATTATAAATTTAAAAAGCAAATATAAAGACAGTCTCTCTCATGAAAAGCCAACCCCAAATATAAGGCTTCCTCCAGCTGAAGAACAAGCTCAAAGCAGAGAATCCAGTTTGCTGGCCACCTTGTCCCCTTCCTACTCTTCCCTGGTCAGGGGCTGGAGGAGGGCAAAATCAAGGTCTACCCGCCAGTTCACTGCAGGATTAACCCCCATGCAGGGATTGTTCTAGCCAAAATCAGCCCCATGACTCTGGTGAACAAGGGAAGTGGCACAGCCCTTGTACAGGGCGATGAAGGGGCAGCCTTTCCCCTCTCCAGGAACGTCCAACCTCTCACGTGTAGGCCAAGGCAAGGGCACAGCCGAGCACACACACCTAGGACTGGAGGAACAGCACCAGGAACAAAGCAATGCACAGTGCTCAGAGATGTGCCTTCACCTGCATTTTCGGGTGCCTCTCTCGAGCAATTCCAAGAGCAGAGACCCACTGGCCTCTACTCTTACCCAAAATACATCAGATTACAATTTCTTCAACAGAGCACAGCACCCGAGACCAAACAGAAATTAGTCACAAGTTCACGGAGCTTGAGAGCAGTGAAATCCTAAAAGACAGATTTTCCTCACCAGAAACCAAGAAAACCTTCCTCAAGGTTACACTAGCACTGTGCTGAGTGCATAGTCACCAGGTAAGCCATAAGGTAGCAACTCAATTGCAACACTTGAGACTCAGTTCTTAGTAAATATACAAGAAAAAATGATACTACAGATGCTGGTAAATAATTGTGCAGTGGGACTGAGCTGAGATAAAACATAAACGGTATTATGGAGATGAAATAATGGTATTTTATACTTCAAAAGAGTAAGATGAAAAGCAGAGATTTTAGTGATGGACTTTAGTTAAGGAATTAGTCATCATTACACAATAGAAATTTGAATATCCTAGCACAGCATGTGTCACAAGAAAAGCATTCAAAGCCTGGATACATTTTAGCTGTATCAATTAAAATTGTACATCACAGTATAACATCAGATAGCAAAACTTATTCCAAGCAAGTATTTACATAGAGCTATGAAATGACAAGAATTTGGTTTAATTGGTGAGTAAATGGAGCTGGAAGTTGCTGAAGAGGTCTCCAGCAACCAAGAAGATCACTGGGGCAGAACAAATTGTTTTACTCTGTTTTGTATGTCTGAGTTTTAAGCCTTCCAGATGCAACAGTAAATGCAATAATAACATTGTATAATGAAGATAGGTTTAAATAATGAGTTTGGGGTGAGAGGGCAAAGCAGTGACTTGTGTAGCAGTATCTCACCAGGGAAGTAGAGAAGCTGACAGAGTTTCTGCCTGGAAAGGGATGTAGAAAAGTGGATCACTGAGATAAACCACTGGAAATTCTCCAGAAACAAAGGCGTCATTTAGATATGTAGGACAGCTTTACCCAGACTCAGTGATTTGCTGCAGCACCAAGAAACTTTTGTGGTACTGTAGGCAAGAGTCAAAGCCCTAGGAGATGGTGAAAAAGGTTTGGAAAATATGGCCAGACAAATCCAGATTGGTCATAAACTTTCATACAACATTTACTTTAATGGACAAGGCACTGCAGCACCATCCTTTCCAACTGAGCCAACCAGAGACTGCTCTGGCAAAGTGGACACATCCTCACAAGGACTGAATACTTCCCTCAGCACCTCTGTTAGCAAAGCTTTACTCCTCCACGTCTCCTAGAGAAGCTGCAACCACCATCTGAACAGATCTATGGCCAGGATAATTTACACCAGCTGGAAATCTGACCCACATATTTAATGCAAGAGAACAGACATGACTTCTTTCCTGCTGCATTGACTAAGATCTCCCCAACCGTACTCTGAGAACACTTTAGGCGTTGGGATATCGACCACAGAAAACTGAGTGGAAATCCCCGGGCAGGAATAAAACATATGTTTAATAAATGGTTCTACAGAAAAAGAAAAAAAAAAGAGAGAGAGAGAGGGGGAGGAGGAAGAAAGGAAAAGGTTTGCAATTGTGAGATCATGAGTCCAGCCATATAAGTGATGACTAAGTGTAATCTTGTGTTTCAAGAAGATGAAGAAAAACATGTTTTTGAAACTGTTGAGACTGGTGTTCCCAGTCAACAGATATTCCTTTATTGGCCTGTGAGTGACCCTTTCAACTTGGGCTTTCCTCCAGCCCATGGGTCCATGGCAATGACTAGAGGGGAGAAAATCCCCGCTACTGGCCAGCTGTGCTCCAAATTACCTTACTCAACTGTGCCTATAAATGTAATTGCGTGTTTCCATGGAATTGCACCAGAATGACCTGCTCACCCCTGACATAGTTCATGTATCTGTGATCTCTGTCTCTGTAGATAAAGATCTCTTTCTTCTTCATGTGTCTGAAGACTCTGTGAGGACAGAGTCAATTCTCCACTAACCAAGGAAACGGAGGGAGCAGACAGCCCAGATACAGCCAAACTGTGAAGAGTGCAAAACACTGGTAAATTATGTCCTCAAATGGACAATAAGAATGTGAAATATGGAAGAGTTTAGTCCTGCTGCTGAGAACAGACCACAGATCTACATAAACTGGCAGACCTGCACCAGGCAGCACATGTGGATATGCTACACTGAGCCCAGCTCATCATCTCCCATAGTTGATTTCCATGGGGACAGTGGATAGTGGATATCTAGGGATAACTACAATTCACACTGGTGGTGTACAACAGTGTGAACAAACACTGAGAAAAACCCAAATTCCAGTTCAGGTGAGAGCAGAAATATTTCCTGCTAACCCAGAAGAAGTGCCTGTCAAACTGAGTAACTGAGAACTCTCTCCTGTCTCAGCTCAGCCTCCCTTCCCAAATTCCATTAGCATTCACTCCTTCTCATGCCCCTTTTCTCTTTCCTGGCTCTTCCACCACAGGCTGGAGGAACTGGTACCTGTAATTTCTGTGCTAAAGAAGTGCTGTTCTATCCCAAAGCAGCCAACAGCAGAGCTGTGGTCCAAGCAAAGGGGAAAGCCAAGCACAAGCACAGGCACAAGAGGAGAATGTTTTGGTGGCTCTGATGAGAGAAGAATGCCCTGGTGCAAACTGCAATTTGGGTCACAGTGTGGCAGGGGAAGGAGAAGATACAAAGCCTCAGATGGCCGGAGGACAGTGTTTGGCAAGAGCCTGGGAGATCCAGCTAGAAAAATTTGGATCTAAGACAAAGGAAACCTATGATTCAGTTTCAAGATGTGTCAGGTCAGCCATGAAGATAGATACAGACAGAGAGGAGGAGAGGTGAGAATTCACCTCCTTTGCTTTTAAAAGAAAAGCCAGAGAAGAAGAAAATCAATTAAATATAACAGCCAGTGAAATAAGTAAAACATCTGGGAAGTTATTTTCTTGGTAACAAGCTAATGTAAATAGACCTTTGTATTAGGACATAAATGTGACTTCCACAGAGATGTGAGTGAACTCCCCTCATTCAAAGGCTGCCGTGGGCTGGACATTTCCATGGCTCTCCCTCCCTGGACCCACCACTGTTTCCTGTTGGCCCTTCACACGGCAGGGCAGTCCTGCTCCTGACAATGACTGAGGCTCAGGACTATTGTAACCAAAAAACAAAATGTGTTCCCATTAAAAAATCTGGATAATAGCAATTAATTCCACATTTTTGTGAATAAATATCATGTGTTTTGTGCCAGAACACTTTGGCTTGTTTGCAGAAGCTAACAGTGACACATAAATCTATTTTCCCTCTTGCTCAACAGACCATCTCACTCTGCCGACCAGTTTTCGCAGGGGAAAAGGGTTTTTTTCTCTCAGTCAGCACCTTCAAAGGTCCTTGCTCCACATCTTCACATAGATCTGCGGGTTACAAAACGCACTCAAAGCTACCGATGTCAAGGTAGTCCTGTGACTGCTTTGGGTTTTCACCAGCCACTGATATGAAACAACTTTATTTCCAAGAGCTGCCCCACCATTTCCCAGGAGTGATGTCATTCAGCTGGAGTCCATGACCAGGACTTCTCCCCTCTCCTGTAGCTAAACCCAGCAGAACAGGTATGCTCTGAGCATCCCTGACACCACAGCTATGCTGAACGACCCATCCTCTTGTCCCTGTGGCACTGCTAGGAAAGAGCTCTCCTCTGGCGTCAGTGATTTGGGTTAATGTGGAACAAGGAAGGACCAACACCTGACCAGAGAACAGCCAAGCCATTCAGAAAAAAAGCTGATATACCCCTGTCTTTTCCCAGCTGTGTTTACTTTGTTTCACTCTTCTGATTTTGGTGTACTGCATTGCAGAAGTGTAAAACGAAAGGAAAGCTGTGGGATTCTGGCTGTTCTGAAGCTTTACAGATGTTTGCTGGCTTTATGTGGGAGAAACACCACTATTTTATTGACCAAACTCTTTTTTGTTTTAATATGGAAAATCTCAGTGGCACTTCACTCCATTTGTCTTTTTTTTTTCTTTAGTCATATGATAATGTACACTTATAACCAGTGAATCATCCCCCCAAAAAGTCATAAAGAGAAAAATAGCTCATATGTATGTCTCAGCGGTCAATGAATCATTGACAACAGGTATAATGGGAATAATTATATACTGCTGAGAAACTTTACCCAAAGCCCAGCTCAGAGGCTAGTTTCAAAACTTCTGAGCTGTGCAGTTGGATCCAAGGCTGTGAGTGCCAGGTTAGGAAGCAGCCAGGAGAATTTCAGATTCGTATTATTGCAAGGAAATGTCTTCTCCAAGTGTCTGTTATGTGTTGACAAATTGTTTATACTTAACCAAGCAATAATAATGAACAGTCTAAATAGGCATTGATTTTTATGTTTTTAATTCACTTTTAGTGGGAAAATATCCTGGCAACAGAAATATGGATGTCAAGCTTTGGATGCCAGCCACTGCTTTAGAACTATGCTATTTTAAGCAGTAATATGTACTATTTGGTAAAACAACATATATTTTTAGGGTCTAATCTTGGAAGTTCCTACTCCAGTGAGCTTCAGCCTTCCAATCAAAGTTTCTGGAATTACACATATGAATGTAAATTTGTAACAGACTGCATCCAGACAGAAAAAAATGTTTCAGTTTCAATGCAGTTTGCCTGCTGCCTTCCTAGACATAGTTGAGATATAAATGTGAGGCAATTGCTCCAGAACACAAGTGTAAAACTCTTTCCTAAGCCAGATCAAAGAACTGGAGCATCTAAAGAAGACATGTCCATGGACCAAGTCCACCTCCAGGAGAAGGCTTTGCTTTCCAGTGCAGGGTCATTGGCTATTTTGAAGAGCATCTATTACACAGAGCAGGCAGGGCTGCCTCCCAGGGCTGCTGGCTCCACTTTTCACCTGGATTTGTACCCTGGGCTGAGTTCAGCCCCAGTGCCAGCTCTGGCAGCCCCTGAGATTTTGCACATCAGTGTGGAGCCAGACCCCACAATCAGCCTTGGGAGCAAGGACAACAACTATTTTTTCTCAGACCTGCTGAAGCCTCTTAGAGAGGAAAGATGGTCATGTGTGCCCTCACGATAACGTAGCTGTGTCCACTTCCACCAGTGCACAGCAGGAATTCTCCTAAAGAACAGAATTCCTCACACAAGGAAAATTTACAAAATTATGGATGAATCAGATCGATTGTGTGCAGCATGAACCCTGCCATCCACCAATGGCAAACAGAGCCCCATAGCATCTAATATACTTTTCCTCTCAAATATCCCAACGGTGCAAGAAGATGGTGATCAGCCCCATCCTGCTCCTGTCTCAGCAGTACAGAGCTGTGCACCAGCACCAGCAGTTAATTCAGTGAAGTTGTAATTGCCCATACCTGGGAGGAGATGGTGGTCACAGGAACTCTTTCAGTGGAGACAAACAGGCACCTTCTGAGAGCAAATCTTCTGATCCACCGTAGATATGTGCCTTAGGATAAGCTGAACCACCTTCTGGAGGTTCCCATTTCTCCTTGTCAACTGCAAAGGGAGCATGGCTACAGCTGTGGCCAGCTCAAACATAAATGTCTGGCTCCTGGATGCCTTGAGTTGGAGCAGAAATATTTCACCTTTAGCTGACAAAGTAGTTGAAGGGAGATGGGTGGCTGCTGTTGCATTTCTGGGAAACGCAAGATATTATACGACCTGTTAATTTATTCCAGAGTTTCCCTTTATGCTTTAACAATACTGTTCAGCATTCAATTCAAGTCATAACATTTAATGACTTGTGGTCAGCTCAGCTTATCCTGCATTTCTGTGCCAGCTTAAAAAATAAACAAAGCTGTGTCTGCTGAATGGCACAATCAGAGGGATTTACACTGCTCCTACCACAAAACACGTATCAGAACACACCAACACAATTTCAGCTCAGTTCAGTGAACATGGGACCATTCTTTACATCGTGCTGTAGGAGACTGAGAGAGTTGAACAGTTTGTTTGGTAATGAGCACCACTCTTTAGGGGACCTAAAGACTGGGGACAGCTTCAAATTAACACTACTTTCATTTCAAAAATGTCCAGTGGCCTCAGATGGGAGATGCAACATGCTGGGGGCTGCACAGTTACCTGGGACATGTTTCCAGCACTGAGTTAACTCAGTGAATAACCTGAGTCTTGTCCTCACCCATACAGAAAAGCTGTGGGTTTGGAGGGTGCCTTTGTGGGGGTGGCTGTCCTACACAGAGGCAATGTGGCATTGTCACAGATGAGCCACCCCTCTGTCAATTCTGTACACACGGTGAGAAGGGTTAACTCCACTGCAGGGTAAACTCCATGCTGCAAATAATCCCCCTAGGAAGAGGTAATGCCTGTCCTGATGAATTTACAACCAAAACCCCCACATAGGGTGTGGCAGGAGGCACAAAGGCAAAAAGAGGTACAGCAACTCTCACAAAAGCACGTCTGTTGCTGAGTTGGGAACAGAATTTAATGCTCAGCTGGTGACAAACAAACCCAAACCAACAATTTGTAGAAGATGCTCCATACCTTAGGCAATGGGAAGAAAAGTCAAGTGTCCTCCTCCCTTAGAGGGTCTACGCACACTCAACTGATTCCAGCACAATTTATAAAGATAGATTTGTAATTTCTTGGCCTCAAAACCATTCTCTAGACATACCCAGTCTGTGAATCTGCTGCACAGACATTCTCCATACTCTCAGCTTTCTGGTTTAAAAGCCATCAACCAACCTGTATGTCTCAATTTCTTCAAAATCCTATTTTAATGTAATTTTGGCAAATAGGACTGTAACTATTTAAAGCTGTTTTGTGGGTTGTGTGCTTTGAAGAAGAAACCATTACCAGGTACTTCAGAAAATTTCCATTTATCCTCTGTTGTTTCTCTGCCTTTATGCACCTTTCCTACTGCCGCCTGCCAACCCACCTCCCCCTGCTCCTGCATTCCACATTCAATGGGCTCCTCTGCAGTCAAAAGCTTTCTCCTATCTCACGGTGCCTTTATGTTAGAGAAATAATTTGTTTGTTGCATTCAAAAGGGAATTGTTTTGTCCTGTCTTTAAAAATGTATGACATAGTTACAGAGTCTATCTTTTTTACCCTTTTGCTTGGAAACCTGTACAATTATGATCTTAGGATGAAAGCGCATTTTTGAGTAGATCATGCAACGAGACAGGCCATTTCATCACAAGTGTCTATATGGAACTTGGAGTGGTTTCTTAAATCTATCATAATAAAGGCACAGAACCAAACTATGAGGCCATTTCCAAAAATTGAAGCCCTTACCCCATCTAAACCAAACTGTTTCTGCAGTTGGCTGATGTGAGGGCAAACGGTGAGGAAAAGAGGGAATATCTTTAAATACATTTTCTATACCCTCTTCCCTATCCTAAGCTATATACTTCACCTCAACAGAGACACTTCCCATTGCTCACTATCCTCTTTCCCTCCTATTCCAAGAAAACCAGTAGTTAACTACTGAGCCCTTTGCTTTCCCCTTTAAAAGTCTTCAGCATCCATAGTTCCTGCAGTTACATCCTTGTAATCTATAGATTCATATCTAATAATACGGAAGTTCTTCCGTAGCATCTCCTGAAGCAGGATTTCCAAGCTGTGCAGTGAATATGTATTAACTTGCAGATCAAAGCTGCCCCTGTCATTACATTAATGATCAACCCGGTCAATATTATACAACACAGATTCAGCACAACCTTCGGATCCAGCCCTATGAAAATGTCTTCATTTCAAAGAGATGGCTCTGAAACTCCTCAGTGACTCCCGCTCACCTACCAGCATCACTGCCTACTTATGGGGACTGGGGGACATGCTGCAGTTCTGTCCCATGACCAGGACATCCTAAGGAAAGAAAGGAAGGAAAGGAAAGAAAAGAGAGAAGAAACAGAAAAGAGAAAAAGAGAGAAAGAGAGAAAAAGAGAGGGAAAAAAAGAGAGAAAGAGAGAAAAAGAGAGGTGAAAAAAGAGAGAAAAAGAGAGAAAAAGAGAGAAAAAAAGAGAGAGAAAGAGAAGGGAAAAAAGAGAGAAAAAGAACAAACCAGTCTGTGGAAGGGCTCTTGCTGAAGTTTTGGAAAAGCAATCTTTCTCCTCTTCTGGAGGAAAAGGCAGTGCTCAGAGCATGTGGTAGAGGTGCCACACAAGGACAGGAGATGAGTGGGGGCATCTGGCAGCAGCGTGTGACATGAGAGCACAGATCCAGGGGCTGCCAAGGCAGCAGCACCACCTGCAGCGAGCCCCATTACCACCCTTCCCCTGCACCTTCCCAAAGCCCCTCAGAGCACGAGACCCTCTGCACAGGGAGGGCAAAATCCCAACCAGCCTTTGCTCATATTTCCCGAGGGCTGCTAAAACCATGTGCTAATCCTGTCAAAGCTCTCTCTCTGCACCCCCTGCCAGGGGTGCACACATAAACCTGCCTCATGTGAGCAGCCACCGCAGCACACAGAGGAACGGGCTATTTTAGCACAGCTCCGCTTTCAGGTTACCCTGCTGGGTCAGGTTACAGCCCCAGTCACAACATACTGAAATACAATACCACAC
Source organism: Melanocharis versteri (assembly GCA_013397845.1). Lineage (NCBI taxonomy): Eukaryota > Metazoa > Chordata > Aves > Passeriformes > Melanocharitidae > Melanocharis > Melanocharis versteri. The sequence continues at coordinate 172,050 of VZTG01000601.1, read as the reverse complement.
CAGAACAGATATGTGACAAATTCTCCTCCAGCCACACAAGTGCTTTATCCCTGCCCTGATCCAAAGCACAGCACTGCAGGGCTCCTGCCACTCAGGCACAGATGCAACCACACAGGCACAACGTGAGCTCAAGGGGAGGATGGCACTTCAGAAGCTGGGAAGGAGGGAGAAATAAAAAATATATCCTCCTGTTTATCCATATTTCACATGGGTGTTTCATTCAGTTATGAGGAATTCCCTGTTTCCTTCATAAAAATACACCAAGGACCAAGCACTGGCCAAGGAGAGCGGCTACGGGGCTGCAAGAAGAAGAAAGGAGAGGAGCAGCACCTTCTACCCCACACTCCACAGCTACTTCTGCATTTGAAGCTTTAACAAATCTGCTTTGCAACACCTATTGCTTTAAAATGGAATAAAGGGAAGTGGCGCAAGAGGTAGGGAGGATAACATAATATTCCAATGACAGGGACAGAGGCAGCAAATGAAAGTTTCATTACGGGGAGTCAAAGGATTTCCTCTGAAATCCTGGTTCCATGCAAGAGGACACCGGAATTCCTCAGCTTGCCATTGACTGCTGTGTAGATACAGGGCAGGCAAACCTTGTGCCTCAGTTTCCAAACCTGCAAAGGTATGAATATGAGCACTTCCCCTGCTTCAGCAGGGCTTGTTGAGGCTTGGAGGTTTGCAGTGTGCTGCAAGATCAAAGGATCAGAATAGCATTACATATTCAGCACAGGTCCATGCACTATTTGAAGGTCTGGAGGCGAGGCAGGTTGCTTAGCTTGCAAAGGAAAGCAGGAAACCAGAGGTTTCACAAGCCCTTATATTGTAATTACTGGGGATTGAATTGGTCCTCTGTGAGATGGGCATGCCAGGCTGGCATCTCCCAAAGAGCACTTACCTCAGAGGTACCACAGCTTCAGGATTTGCTCAAATAGTACCCTAGAAGTGAAGGCACTGAGATGAATCTTCTCTTTGTGAAAACACACTCCCTTTGAGAGGCACTTTCAACAATTTGCCTCTTGCAAACTTCTCTATATCGCCCTTCCATTTGTTGGGAAACACGATATAAATCCTGGCATTCACAACCCTGTCACAGGTTGTGGTACCCTGAAAGGTCTCATATTTCTGCAGAAGCAATAACTCTTTTGCTTGTCACTGTAAACCAAGGTCTTTCTTAGAGCAGACACAAACACAGAAGAAAATAAATGTATTCCAGGAAAGCACAGGGATGAATTCACAATTACAAGTGGGAATCGGTGCTTTTGTAAACACACACAGACAAAAATTTATGACACAGATCTCTTTTTCCAGCTACCATGAAAGGTCATTTCAGTCAGACAACTTGACTGGGGACCTGTGGTAGCACATGGACTCTGTTATTCTCCCTTTCATGCCTTCACAAACTCGTGCTGCTGCCAGTACATCCACAGCAAGTGGGCTCTGTCCTCCCTGGGGCTCCTTGAGGCCACAGATCCCCAAGCTCCAGCCTTCAATAAAATAAGGGTTTGCTGTTCACCATAATTTCAGGACTTCCACAGTTCCTAACTCATCTATCACAAGTGCTCATAGTGCACACACCTAAAACCAGTCTCCTGCTTGTTGTTAATTCTTCCTACCCACCACACACAACAGACAATGAATACAAGAGTCAGTACTCACATTCCCACAGACGCACACACACACACATCCATTTGAGGCGCTGCACCTGCCACACCTCTCCTTTTTTTACTCAGAGTATCTTAAAACATTTAGAAATAAAGTGTTTGCCAGATTAAATGTTAATCCAGTGCTCAACAAAATCAGTAGGAGTCTTTCCACTGACTTCAGTCAGCATCACAGGACAGGGCACCAAGTGCCTCACACAGCTCTGAACACACACAGGCCACACTCAATCCAGTCAGAGCACTTGGCACTTGGCAGGCTCTGACCTCATCTTGCCAATGCAAGCACCTGGACAAAATGGAAGCAAAAATCAGTACAGGTGTTTTTTTATAATTTACCCAGGTCCCTGATATAGGGCTGAGACACACAGAGAAAAAATTGTAAAAGGTGCAGAAAATGCAGTGAAATAAAACTGCAAAACTGCCAAGGAAGGTTGGGTTTGGTGCTTCAGAAGATATGATTGGAGTGTGGAAACCTATGGAACGTGGGATGGTGGAAATGACTAAAACTTTTCCATGAATATTGCAAGAACACAAAGCCTTACATGAGAAAACAAAAAGCCTTAGAAAAGTAGTCAAACGAAAGCCCATGCTAATCCTGGCATTACCTGAGAGCCTCATTACAGAAACAAAGCTTGGGAGCAGACAACACCAGTTCTGGGCTTTACTCAACAGCAAGGACAGACAAGATTTTATAAAAAAAGTTTCTCAGCTGGTGCAGACAGCAAATAAGCTTTTTGGGAATGATGCCAAATGCAAGAGGAATGGCAATGAAAGCGGAGCTGAAAGAACCAGGAAAGAAGTTCACAAGGATACTGCCTGTAAGTTTGACAATGGGACTCAAAAGCAGCACCTTCCAACCCCCCCCACACACACAAAACCCACAGGTAGCTCTAAATCCCACAACCTGAGCTGGTCATCTCCTGGCTGGAATGATTTTGGAAGGCTCCACCAACAAGGGACTCAAAATGGAACAAGCCTGATGGTATCTTAATCTGCTACCTCGGTCAAGTAGAAAGAGGCATTACAAAGCTCAGTGACTACAAACTGAATCAAGAAGTATGCAGACATGAAATAACACAGAAGCTCTTCACACTAATTAACAACTGTATATGCAAGCTGTGGGACATAGGTGCTGGGGCCTCACCTGAAGTCTTTCAAGCTGAAGTACTCCCAGGGTCCTGTGCATATCTGGAAAATTAGAAATTAATTTCCTTCTAACTCTATGAGGTCCTTTTTGCTAAAAGAAGCTTAAATTGAGACTGGATGGTGTTCTCAGAGGCACGTTCCGGTTCAGCCGCATCTCAATGGCTGTAATGCAGAAAACACTGAAATGCCACAGGCTGTAACATGCAGGTGTTCAGGCAAAAGAATCACAGGGGTCCCTATAGGCCTTGAAATCAGTGAACTGTGCAGAGAGCAATTAAACACTCTCACAATTGGAGATGACTTTGGCTTCCTTTGCTGAAAGCCTCAGTGTGCAGCTGGTCACCTCTTCCTCAGAAGTTTTGCTTGGCAACCCTGAGTGTGAAGACGGAACAGAATCTGATGTACGTGCACATATATACATATAAACAAATATATATATACATATATATATATATATATATATACAGACACATATGGCCCCTTTGTGTGACTCCATGGAGCAAACCAGAAAAGGAATCAGACTGATAAAGGCAGAGAAGCTCTCCTGGAGCATTTGCAGCTGGGCACTGTGGCTCAGCGACTGACCAACGCCACACACAGTGGGGAAGCTCGAGGCAGAGGTTCAGCTTCCCAACCAATAACAGCTAAAGAGAAACCACAGCTCAAGTAAATTGAGGTGCAGAACTCAGGGAGCTCTCATGCTTGGGGAGCTCTCTGCATCCCTTCTGTCAGGCTGTGACTGGTAAGTAATTCTAGCAACTGACTTAGTTGAGGCAGCAGTTTAAACCAGAACGTGTCCGTACTCCCAGTGACCAAAGAAGTGAAGCTTTGCTCAGTAACCTCTACAGAACTATTCTCCCAATTTGGGAAAACAACTTTATTCCCAAAAGTACCCAGAAACATGTTTAAATGACACTGTGTTTACATGCCACCGTGTATAATGAAGGTGTAAGCATGGACTTCCCTTGTGCTGGGTATTTGAAGGTATACTGGGGAGCCAAGGAGGAGAGGAATATGCTTGCCCTCCTTCCAGGTCTTTTAAGAAACACCAAAAAAACTCCCAGACGTCATTAAATAGTAATATCATGCTGTGAACATAAACTAAAAAAAATGCACTAATTGGAGACTACGGAGATTTACAAAAGTATATACTGAAATGAGGGACAAAAAGGACACTGGATAGTATAACGAGTACAATGAAATGTAATACTGCATCTGTACAGCATCTCCCAATCTAACATTCAGTGGGAAACTGGTATCCTCACCTCCCAGAGAGAAACTGAGGCAAAGAATGGTTATATGACTTGCAAAAGGCTGTATCAGATCTGGGAAGGCGCCCTGCGAGGTGACTCACTGATCTCTGCACCCACACACCAGCCAGAGGAATTGTTTCCAAGCCAACACCCAGGTCACTAAAGCTGATAAGGAGCCAGGGCCAGGGACGCTGCTGCTTGTCACAATCGTGTGTCCAAGCCTTGCAGACACCTGGTTTAGTACAGAGGGTGACTATTTCTGATAAAAAGCTTAGAGCATAGCACAGCAAGCCCACACATCTTACAGATCCCAAAGTCTCATCTGGAATGAATCAGTATCAATTCAGACTTTATTTAAACATATTGTTTAAATACAGTTTATCCCTCCTGATGCTGGGTTGAGAAGTTCAGCCTTTCAAGTACAATCTCTTACACTGAAATTTTCTTCTCTTTAGGAACAACTTGAAAACACGCAAATGCATAATTACAGTGGTCATATATCTTCATCCTATTATCATTAATCTGTGTTGCTTTTCACAAGACACCAGACTGACATGTCTGTGGGACTGTACCCACCACACCACAACAGCAGCGTTTGGGAATAGTGACAGCAGGGACCAGATGAGCCCACAGAACATTGTGCCACATGCATAAAATACACAGCTTCAATACATGGAGAGAAAACTCCCAAACTTCCTGAGCCAAGAGAACTAAGAGCAAAATTTACAGGCCAGCTATATATTTTTACTTTTATAATATTACATTCCTCTGTGACAAACAGCATTTTCCTAGAAATTCACAGTTCAGCTTCCTATAAATTTGTCCTCTGGACTATGTTATTTGCTGCTGTGACATCAGCACTCACTTCTCCTGCAGCTCCCTCGAGTGACAGCACAAAAATGCTGGTTACACTGATGGCACAAGATGCTCCGCCTGAGATAGAAAACCCTTTCATCAAACGCACTTAGAGCTTATCCAGAGAAGGCATCATGAATTAAGGACCTGCTCGCTGAGCTCTGGTCAGCAGATCAAGCAGTGCAGTTTGTCCCCACTCAGCAAAGCAAACACAAATCCTGCATGGCAGTAAGAGTAACACGCCCATGCCTCAAGTGAACCATGTGCTTAAGTGTTTTCCTGCTTGAACCTGGACTGCAGCCTGAGGACCAACAGAGCACCTTCTGCCACCTCCCAGAATGTGGAAGAGTACCTGGCTCAGAAGAACAAGTGCCTCTACTGATTTCCACAGCACTTTTCCTCTTGGGTAAGCATTGGCAAAATCCAGCTCAAGAGTACCACCTAGCCTTCCTCCAACATTTTACAGACACTAACCAGTGAGCTCAACATCACCAAATTAGGTAGTTATCAACTCTTGCACCTGTCCTACAACAGATTTAAAAGATGGACTGAGGACCAGAGTAGGTCAAACTCTACCACAGAATGAAGGGGTGCAAGAAATACAGACTTTTCTGCTGTGTCCCACACAGCCTTAGCTCCGAAGGCAAACTCCCCTCGCTGCCCTCCTCCTGTGCTCTCTGCCACATTCATTCCCTCTGAACAGCCGGTGCCAGAGCTGAGCCAAAGGGGCTGACTGAGCCAGTGAGGGATGCCCAAGCCTTTGCTCAGTGTGGGAGACACCAGTGTCAATCCCACAGCACTGCCTCGGGGAGGAGACAGCTTCCCACAGCCCTTTTCCCCATAATGATGGACTGGAGAATGTTCGTGTGTTCAGGAATAATCACAGTATAATGTCACAGCCCCCTCTCAGTATTTTATAACCCCCAAAGCCACTGACTCACACACGCTCCAAGTGGTACCCAGCCTCTCCAAAGGCCCTCTGTGCCCACCAGTGACGCAGCCGCTTCCGAGCTGAAGCAGAACAACACATAACATCAAACAGCAATATCTTCTTATAGGAAACAGAGGATATGAGCCCAGTCCAGGAAATACAGGGCATAAATTACACTGCTGGGCACCTACAGCCCAAAGCACAGCTCTCCCACACAGCCTGGTAAGTGGGAAGGACAAGGTAAAAGCACTTGTGTGGTGTCCTCATTGCTGCACTGTGCTGGCCAGAGGAAAGTCAAACGGAGCCTGGAAGCAGCTCCACTGCCTGTGTAACAGCCTGGTCACAAAGCAAGGATGGAGAGACTCCTGGCCATGAGCTGGGAGGCCTCAGCAATGCTGGTTTGTGCCCTCAGGACTGGTGGCTGTAACCTCTGATTGTTCAGGAAACCCTCCTTCAATGACAGTGTAAACACCCAGACTTATCCAACCTGGAATCGTGCCAGACCTCTGGCATGAAATTCCTTTCACTTGGAGAAAAAAAAAAATCCAGATGATCTGAGTGAACAAGAAGAGACATGTTGCAAAGCCAGTGCAGGAGATTTGGGATTTGTTCTTCGCTCCACCCAGCCCTGGTGATCATAATCCTTTGTTTGCCTTTTTTTTCTATTTAGATTGTAAGTTCTTCAAGACAGAGACAGTCTCTTGGTATTTGTTTATACAGAGTTTATATATCAGTCCCAGGGATTAGTGCAAGGAGAATAATCTTTAATGACCACAAATCACTGCGACCCCTGTTTTAGAAATCCTCTAATGTGTGTCAAATAGATGTTCAAAAGGAGACTCCAAACTAATTACAAGGTCTAAGATACCACAACAGCTTGCCATGCCAGTTGCTGTCCAGTAAATCCAGCTAGGAATCAAATCCCTGTATTCTTGGCTGTAACTGACTTTCTTGAGCAGACTGGCAAATGAGTCTTAGTGTGACTGGGAGCACTGTGCCTTTCCTCCCACAGGCTCACACTTGACAGAGAATTAAGAGAAGTCACTTCTCTTTTTGCTACGTTAAAACCAAACCAACAAAAACCAAACAAATTAAAAAACAAAAAACAAAACCAAAACAAAACAACAACAACAAAACCCACCCAAAATTAAACAAAAAAAACCCTATAACCACAGAGAGAGAAATTCAACACTTCACAGGAACTTAGTCAGACTGAGAGCTCTAAAATAAAAGTAGGAAGTCCAAGGCAGGGCTGCTGACCTTAAATGTGTACCTGGGGCACAGCCAGGAAGACAGGAGAGAAAGAAGAAAAGTGCCAGGAGTGGGAGGGACTCTCTGATCGGCATCTGTTAAACACAGATCTGTATCTTGAATTTGCTTCTAATTTCTGGGCAGCAGCATCAAGAGGGAGTGCCAAGGGATGAGCAGCAGACCATCCCTGAGCCCAGGCAAACCCAGACCCCAGCACGAGCCTTACTGCCAGATTTGCTTCTCTGGGACTGCCTGCCTCCCTCCAATGGCTGACCACAGCTCCTCCACCTTCACCCATGTGCTACAGTTACTTTGGCACAGTCCTGGAACTAAAATGTATTAATAATCACCGAATGCCATAGTTTCAAGGGTTTTCTCTAACCAACAAAACCCTGCCTCAGACAATTTTGCATCCTGTATGTCCTCCAGAAGCGGCATCATGAACACTGCAAGCTTCTTCTAAAGGAACTTTGGTTCCTTGCAGTCACTACCTGTCTTCTCTTTAGTACCTGTCACCTTCCTGGGGAAGCAGAGTCCAATCCAAACAGAGCTGTGCAGAGATTAGAGCAGATGAGACACAGGTTTGCTGTGTGCAGACTGCAGATCCAGGGTTTGTTTAGAAAAATGACTCTGGTTTACCTCACGTGTCCATCCCTATTGCTCTTCTTCCAGTTGAGATAATTAACGTGCTTGAGGAAAAATTGATTGTTCCCTAATATTCATTCAGCCATGTATAATGAAGCTCATTTTAGTCCTGAAGTCAGTCCCGTTCAAGTAAAGTGCTTGTTTGCATTTAAGATCTTACAGGATGTTAAGATGAATCAAGGTGCTTGGGGCTGTCAAGTTGAAAGCTTAATATCTTCAAATTGCTGTCCAGGTTACTTTGAAATATTTGTGTAATGTACCTTTCTTTCCTGGCAAATTACCATTAATGGGAAAGGAGCTTAGAATTACCTACTAGAAGCACTGAAGTCCCTTTAATGGTAACAATTATTCATTCTAACTTTTTTTATATACAGTTTTTCCTGTATTATCATCAAAATACCTGCAATTCCAGCAAATGTTTTACGTTAATCTAAACTCTGATTCTATCTCACTCATTTTTCTCAAAGCTGCTGCCTTGAGGAACCAGGCAAAGCAATAGATAAACACTGATTTCACTCTTCTGACTGTGCATTTGATGCAAAAAATCCTCTTGCTAATATTGGCTGTTTTTAAAAAGGCTGAATCTTCTTCAGTTGGAAAGCAGACTATTATGGTATCAATCCAAGACCTATTGAAGCCAGAAGAAAATATTCAAAAAACTGCTCTTCAAAGGGGTTAATAAGTCAACAGTGGATATTTTCATATGGAGTTATTCAATTCTAGACAATTATCACAGTCATAAAAGTCAACAGGCTTTCTCTTAGCTACCTAAAATACTCAAGGACATGTTCACTCAGAGTTCATTTTCCAAAAAAATAAAACAACATCCATTTGAAGAAAATGGTGGATTTTCTGTGAAATAATGAAGAACAAAATATTTCCATGCTGAAATACCTGCACAGTGCCTCACATGGATCCCCTTGCTGAGAGGCAAAGTCTCCAAAAGAAACTCATTTAAGAGAACTGCAGAAAACTTGGGAACTGAAATTATAACAGAGAGGAAGGGTGGTTTGGGAGTGCGCCAGCAGGCAGGACATTTGTGAGATCTGGGTGAATTCCCTGATATTATTGCAGAATTCCTGCTTGAGCCTGGGTGAGCTGCTCACCCTGCACAGTTCCCACCTGTAACACTGACCTACCACCACCTCTCCCCACCCCAGCCCTCTTCTTTGGAGCGAAGAAAGACTCCCTCAAAACACATTGGCACAGTGCTTCTTAGCACAAAACAGCTTCATTTTGGAGGGGAAAGTTGGCCACCACCATAATTCAAGCAGCTGCTGAACACAGTGCAAGCCCTTGCCCTGGTGTGAGTGGTGTCACAGAGCCAGGACACAGCCACAGTTCTATAGTGTACCAACCCAAACCAATTCAACTATTTTTTTTTTTTTTTTCTAATGTCCTCTAGGCAATTTCAGCAATGCACACTAATCCATACTGTGGTCACAGAGGAATTTTACCAGAAGCAGTGAGGGAGCCCCAGTTCTGCTGGGCCATCAACCCCACCCCAGAATGGCACCACAGCAGACGCTCCCTGGGGGACTGGGAGCAAGGTAAGGAAACATCATCTCCTGCAGGAGTCCAGCACGTAGCACGTGGGTGATGCTGCAGCCTCCCGTGCTGTGAAAGCTTTTAACATTGGTAGGTCTCGACATCAAGACTGATGAAGCTACAGAAAAAGTGTGGAAGCCAAAGGAGTCTCTTTGCAGCCATGAGTTGCCCTGTTTACTGTTCTTTTCATATTCTGAGCATTAGGTTGAGGCTTTTTTGATTCAGTCCAAAACAAGAGCGAAAAGCTGCCTGTAAGGTACTTGCCCTTGCTGAGCTGGAGGATATTTCAGAGAAGATGGAGACCCAGAAGGATAAACTCTGAGCACTGAAGGGCTGCATGAGAGAAACATGGGATATCCAGTTGTACACTGAGTTCCAGGGACAGAACAAGCTCCTGCACACCTGGATATGAACGTTAGTATAATGTCATCTAGGACCAGAAGAAATGTGAAGATAGAAAATAATGGAATAAAGTTTTTAGGGAAAACACTGAGCACTGCAAATACGCAAGCACGCTGTAAATAATGAGGCACTCAGCCAGTTCAGTACGTCTCTATTTTCTTCCTTAAGCCAACTGCAGTGAATAGCAGGACGCTGAGATGATACTTTCATATGAGAACAAAACAAAACCAAACCAATAAAAAAATTGCAGCCCTCCCAGGAACCGCTGCCTGTTTATGAAAAAACAAACCACTAAGGCTCTTGGGGAAATGGAATACTCTGGTCCCACCAATGGTGAGCAGGTAAGTAGGAGTGAGATCTAAAAGCTATGTAGGACACTGCAACAGAACTGCAGCTCTTTAGGAGTCGAGTGCAAGTACTTACCTTCCCAGTTATGGTTTCAAATCAATCTCACATGCCCTATATTTACCTGTACTTGTGCTCTGGCCTCTCTCAGACTGCAGGATAGAAAGACTTTTTTTTATTTTTTGTAAAGGGATGTCTAGACAGTTGTCTTCACATCAGACAAAAAGCAATCACACAGGAAATTCAAAGGAAAATTGATGTGGGCTGCTACAAAACAGGTATTCAGGATGAGGATGGCAGTTCTGTTCCCTGACAAGGTTCTCAATGTGGGGTGAGTGGCCCACCTGCAAATGCCAACCAGCTTTCACCATCCTAGCTTTGCTCCCAGGATGAAGAAATTCAAAGGAATCAAAGGAACCCTTCCATTTTCATCTCAGCTCCACTGAAACCAATGAAAGCTGCCCCATGTAAACCACTGCTGCATCACTGGGTGTGACACTGAACATCAAAATCACCCACACGGGACTCAGGTCAGCACTGAAAGAGAAAATCCGATGGGAGTAAGTGTAATTCCCATCAATCCATAGCAAGTGAGTGGAAAACAGACATTAAATTGAGTTTCTGCTCCTTCCCTCTATTGAACACACTTAAAAAATAGACCTTTGAATCATCTCATGATTCATCACAGCATAACACGATGTATTGAGTGACCTATCTGGTTACATGGGCAGGTGACACATGAGTGGAGCAAAGTTTCAATATCAAGAAAGAATTTGGCTGTGTCAATACAGCAGGTGTGAGCCTGATTAATTAATTTTCATAGTAACTATGCCTCTATGTGAACTAATTAAAAAAAATTTAGAAGTATTTTAAATTTTTTGGAGCCACACCAACTAAACAAGAAGAGCTTTGATACGTATTTTATGTTCCAATTTTTATTTTTCTGCCTCAGGCTGTATTACAATCAGGATGGGCAAAACCTTAAGTCTAGTTCATCAAAAATTGTCAGAGTTGTACAGTGTCTGAAATGGATGGATTTTTCAGTTTTTCTTTGCTCCTTTTTAATTTATACATCATGTAAAAATGTTCATCATATTCCCCTACAAAGGTAAATATCCATAGCCTTCAACAAGACTTTAAATGAAAAATTAAACTACAGTAAAAAAAAAAGTAAAGCATCCAGTTTAGAAGAAAAATGCATTTCATTAATGTTTAAATTTTAGATAAAAGACCACTTCTTACTTAAAATCTTTCCCCAAAAACCCCCAAAACCTCCTTCTTTTTGCTTGTTATTCTTTCAAAATTCTAAAACCCACTTAGGAAACATGAAAGGAAAGAATGAAGGAGAATGAGGTTCAGACAAGAAATGTATTCATCCCCCCTCAAAAACTATCAATTTACATCAAGTTCTCAAGCCAATGTAATTTATAGTGTTGGTCTTAGTGCTATAAAATTTATCTTTAAACATAACCTTAGCTAATGACGGAGAACTTGCAATTAATAATTACATGTTTAAATCCCACAAGAAAGTTTTATTGTTTAATTTCGTTTAATATGACCATTTTAAGGCAAAAACGATTACTGGATTGCTGCTGTCACCCAAATGACAATATTTTAAGAGACTCTAGGAATAACTCTTCCAGAAGCAACTGCTTCATCTTCTATAAAAAGTCATGCAAGGCATTCAGTAAGACAGTATTCATATCAGAGCAGCTGAAACTCCCAGGGCAAATATGAAAAGAGGATTCCTCATGAAGCTTTTAATGGTCCCATAACCTTTTTTCTTGCCTCTTTTTTGGTTTTCAAATAATATATATAATTTTTTACTGCCAATAAAGTTTACTGGTATTTTCATGCCTAACGGTCACTCATGGTGGAAATCAGAGCAGGGATTAAGGAGGATGCTATTTTTATAGTTCTTCTGGCAGAAATTGCTTCTCCTCCATGCAAGGGAATGAGCTGTGGCTGGTGTGCTCTCCTGCAACAGGTAAAGCATGACTACAGGAGACAAAAGCAGAAAGCCTGGAGGAAGGGCTTAGGCTTGGGGGCTGTTTTTTATTCACCCTGGTGTGCCACACAGGGCGAAATTCATCCTTTTAACAAGAAACAAGAAAAAAATTAAGTACACATCATGCACTGCCTTGTTTGGAGAGCTGAAATGGGAGCTGAGTGGCAGGACAGCTTCAATTTCATCTGACTTGAGCCAAATCCAATCAATAAAAGAATTGCAAAATCTGAGTGGTGGGCAGAAAACCCTCATTTCCTTGCAGTAACTCTGAGAGGGGCAGGCAGGGCAGCAGCCACTCACACAGCTCCGTGTCAGGGGTGCCAATTACCACCTCACTCAAAAAGTAAACTTAAAAGGATTTCTGTTGGAAATGATCATGCTTGGAAGTCTCTAACTAAGCAGTGATGTGATCATACCTATGCTCCCTGTAGGTTTGGCATTTTCCTTTGTCATATATTTGCTAAACTTCCTCAGTCTCGTGCAGCTGTTCCCATTCCCCAGATACAGCAGGGCACTGCTGCTAAGACACAGCAGCAACAACAACAACGAAAAAGACAAAACCCATCCAGATATCTCAGGAGAAGTATTAAATGATCTAGCGTTTAACACTTTTGATATGTAAAGATCTGAACTACAAAGCATACGGTGCATAAGCCAAGGATCCATGATCAGGCCTGGAGGCAAGGGCCTGGCAGCCGTGGCCGAGTCCCCATCCGCTGCTGTGCCGTGGGACAGAGCCCAGCCAAGCTCTTTGTCCTGTGGTGCCTCGGTTCCCTCGGCAGGAGTTAAAGCTCACCGTGTGTCTGGACACAGGGGCAGCCTTGGTCAACACTGGGAGGCAGAGAGGAGCTGGGGTCGGAAATAAGTGGAATTCCTGAGCCGGTCGGAAAGGCTGGCGGCAGCGATCCCACAGACTGCGTGGAAGCAGGCGTGTTGCTTTGTTTACCTCAAGCTTTATTTTTTAAAGCCCCATGACAGCTCTGAGACTCGCTCTGTCTCAGACTAATCTATTTTCCCCTCAACACCTTGCAGCGAGCCGGCCGCCAGCTCCCCGTCCAGGCCGGGGTCAGAAGCTCCCGCAGGGACGAGCGGCTGCCGAGCGCTGGCTGAGCCGGCCGGGAGCAGCAGCATCAGCACAAGCTCACCCTCCCATGTCCCCTCTCCATGCTCAGGAGCTCCACAGACCTCGGGCTTGGCACTCGGCAGATTCCAGAACCCAGAGTGTGCTCCTCCAAGAAGTCCCAGCTCCTCTACGTGCAAGGCAGCGAGGCCTTGAGGAACCAGAGCAACTAAACTGGAATATTGCTTTATTTACCTCGTTTCTGTACAGGTTTGAAACATAAAACTCCCATTTCTGCAGGGCTCTGTGCAAAATAAACTCCGAGGCACAACAATGATAATCCCATTAAGCAAAGCAAGGATTTGTGAGCCCTGTGGTCAGCTGGGTTTCTCTCACAAGCATTTTACCAATATTTCTAACACTAGAGATGAAAAAAGTCATGAGTCAGACTTCTTAAAGATCAGAAGTTTGTGAGCTTTTTCAACATCTCAATCCCCAAAGCTCCTTTGAAAATCACAAAGACAAGAAACTTGCTGGGGTTTTTTATCTGAAAGCTGAGTCTTACGCAACATCTTAACTCTAGGTGCTGGGACTTTCCAAATAACACTAATTAAGGCAGTACTCATGATAAGATCCTGAGAAGTGATCCTACAGTTTTTGTAGGATAAACAATAATAAAATTAAATATTACTATAATTACAACTAGATGTGGGTCTTCAAAAACCTCACCAAAAAATCACTCATAAATCGGAATTCTTAACTTTTCCCAGTTTGTCTTCTATTTAGATTGTAAACTTGCTTGGGCTGAATCTTTCCCTATTGTTTATACAGCACATGGAGATAGTGAGCTTGTTGGGAAAATCTGGACATTGACATAAACCAAAAAATACCAGCGTGCAGGGAATTTTATTTTGGATTTCAAAATACAGGTGGAAATTCCCTGATGGGAACTATCAGACTTATTATGCACATCCAACTGTCTATATTACAGAAACTTTCTTTTTCTGGAAGTTTTGGACTTAGCCGAGCACATCCAAGGCAAGATTCTTCCACTGCAAACAAATGGATCAAACAAAACAAATCTCTGCCTTTTGGGATTTTACAGACAACAAGGCTAGAAAAATGTGCTTGAAGCAAAAGTGTTTATGGCTCTTCTTGCACAGCTGACCCTCATTTCAGGAAAAAACATAAACAAAATAGGATCTAACTTGTGACAGGGACCTTTAACTATTAGCACAACACACAGTTAACAGCTCACATCAACAGTTTAACTTGAGAAATCCTAACACGTCCCAGTGATGGGTAGAAGGCAGACATAAGGGCTTGCTAATTGGGTCATTCTTTACTAGACATCTTTGAGTGGTGGTTTGGGTTCTCTTAAAATTGCTGCCTAATGAAGTAATTCATGGTTAGTATCCTCTTGTCACTTCAAAAATCATTATTTCACATACAGTATTAACAAAATCTAAATTTACACCCAATAATTTTCTTCAATAGCCATGCAGACTCAGAGCAGTGATGCTTCCAGACCAGCTCCCTGCTCAAATTATGCCAGGAAAAAAGGCAGAAAAATAGAGCCAGCAGTTCATGGCATCAACATCCTCTCTGCTACAACAGCCTTAAAGAGATGAGAGTAGGGAGGAAAAGAAATTGGTAACATTTAGGGGACAGAAAAGCCCGTGACTGAAGTAAGGACCATGCCAGGTCCTCTTCCAAACTTCCTCAAGTCCTGAAGCAAGAGGAGCACAGACAATACGCTGCCACCACCGATGGCACCCAGGGAGAGTCCCTCCTCAAGCTCCTCTCAACGCCTGGATTTCGGCTGGGAGAATTCAGAGCATTTCCACCCCTCTCCAATATACATCTGTGTTTATTATTTTTTTGTCTGCATGACTGACAATGAGCAACCCTGTTCACATATTTTCTAAAAGTGAGAGCACAGTTCGTTTATGTGTCAGCTGTACGTGCCAGTCCTTAATATGTCTGGGGTGACAAGAAAATAAATGGACTTTCTATGTCATATTTAGGTCCCCTTCCCATCCCTCACCAGTCCCCCAATGTGTTTGTCTCCATTTTGCTCTCACAGGGGATTTGCAGCACACACAACATTCTGTCCTCACCTCTATTCACTCTGATGCTCAGAGGGCATTTTTTAAAGTATAGGATATTTTTTCAAGGATTTGACCATTTATCATCCCAATGGGAAAAAGTTCTCAATGATTTCATGAGGATTGGCCCTTCATCAACAACTGAAACAGCTTTTACAGGCTGACCAAACCTTGCAACTTCAACCACTTCCTCATACAGAAGCAACGGGAGAATTTCATCAGATTTAAGGCCTAGAGCGACTTTTATTCCTGGCACAGGAGCCAGCCTGAAGGGAGCTAAAGGTCCCTGAGATATATTTATGGAACAGCTCAGACTTTTTTCTGAGCATTCAATTCTCAGACCTGCAGCCTAAAGCCTGACAGGAGTTCATTCTTCCTCAATTGAATTTTTACACTTAAAATATGAAGAGCCAGAAAAATGAAAATTCCAAGTCAGAAACCATCATGTCAAAAAACTGGCCCTGGTTTGCACCACACGTTGAGGCTCTTCTGCCTTTGATAGGGACTGACCGGAGCTGAGGAGTGCAGGACCTGCTCCAGCCCTCCTGGCACTCTGTGACACTGCCTGGAGCACTGGCAGAAACGCCTGTTGCACTGATATTCAGCTAAAGGAGAATTCAATGTCAGACATTCCATTTTCTCATCCTTAAGGAACTGCTCTAAAGGCGTGTCAGGCACACCCCTCTAGACTAAACTAGACTAAGCATTCAGATGTCCACTCTTCCTTTACACTAACACAAGCATTAAGTCCAGTGTCAACCTCCAGGCTAACACCAACGTGAACATGGTAAAAGAGAAATGCTCTGAATCAGCTTTTGAAAGTTACTTACATGAGCCAGAATCTGGGGGGAAGGAAATTCAGCAAGCAAAGTCAATAAAAACATTCCCAGACTGTCATCTTAATTAGCTTCAGCACAATATTTAATGTGGTTGAACAGCATGGGATGGTTTGGGAAACAGCATCAACTGCAGCAGGCATGCAGCGCCTCAGCAAGAAAGGGATGAAATCTCTTTCTGGGACACAGCAAACTTGCTGGGACATTATTTGTTTGCTGGGAAACAATATCTGGCCGCAGGATGAATCTGCTGCCCAGTTTTGGCTGGCAGAGGGGACTGAGGACAGCACTCATTCCTGGCTGGCATGGGATGCAGTCTCCCCAGCATGGGGCACTGCGGAGAGCCTAAGTGAGTCCCCCACCCTAAAAGGGCTTTAAGTCTGGTAGGGGTGGATTAGAACACCTTTTAAATAGAAGGGGATCAAACTCGGGGCTCCCAGATTGAATCCCAGCCTCTAATCCAGTTAGTCACTGTACAGAGCAAGTGCCAGCATTTCCCCCTCCTCAGGCAGCTTTGCGAATCTTGGTTATTCTGCCCCAAATCCAACAGCCCAAAAGTGAAATATTTTATGTGGGGTGGAGTGGCAAACGGAGCATCCTTTTGGACACAAAGGAATTCACTTTTTGGTTGTCAAGCCAAAAAGTCATGCATGTGTACAGGGCGTTACTGAAATATGCAAATTAATTTAAAACCCTTGAGCATTCAGACTAATAAAATGGCACTATTATCTTCCCTCTTGCAAATAACATCAAATGATCTTTAACTGGTGAAAACCCTGTTTCTGACAATGTAAATGTCAACCAAGAGTCCAACCCAAAATTGCCCCTAGATTCCTAAGGAGACTTTGGAGGATCAGCTTTAAAGATCACTGCAGGATCAAAAGCTTCATCTTATAAACTGGCCCCATTTCCTGAACCCATCCAGGAGTACTAAGCTCAAGCTATTTGTCATCTCCACAGTAATTTGAAAAATATGTTAAGAGAACCATTATATTAAAATCAAGACTAAAATGGCTGAAAACTTCAGGGGGCAGGGGAGGGAAGGAAAGTTATCATTGAACAGAAACACTAAATCCCTGCTATAGTAATTTCACAGCTCCATTTATGCTTTTGCACCATCTGAGGATCCTGGCCCTATGGCTGTTTCAAAGGAGGTCAAGGAACAAGTCTGAGAATCTATGTACCAGTTTCCTAATAAGATTGCCTTGTCTCACATTTCTGCTGATTTCTTTCATACGTTCAAAGTTGTTACAGCAGCTCATAAAGAGAAAATAAAGATTAGACACCAGCCTTTGCCCTTGAGACCATCCCTGACCTCTGGTTTGCCATTTACATTTATTACAAAAGAGCCTGAAATGTTTTTTGAGTCATGGAAAAGCATCTGATGGTTACAGAGGGTTTTGCACCAATAATGCTCTGTTCACCACGTCTCCTCAGACAGAGCTTTGCAAGGATATTGAAACTCCCTCAGTTGCAGGCAATAAACACAACTATGCCAAAGCTGGGAGGAGGAGATGGAGGGGGATGGTTCCTTGCACACCACTGTTTTCTTATCCATCTGGAATTAGGAAAGCACGCCTGGAAAGAAAGAGCCAACAGCTTTGGATAAGTCAGCCCAATTCCTCGGCTATGACATACTCCCTGCATGCACGCGCGACAGAGAATGCGAGTAACTCATTTGTCTGTATTCAGCCATTATTTAAAATAGAACAAGTTAAAAGATTCACCATGGCAGTAGTAAAAGACTTTTTAAAGGATTTGCTAACCAGCCTGATCTGCGCTGAGGCCACTCCTGCAAGAAGCAAAGCAGTCCTGCCTTCAAAATCGGATTTAGGAGGACTTGAGAGTGTTCACATCTGGTAAAATCTGACCCCAGATCAGTGCTTCCCTACAGGCTTGTGTCTTTGAAATCAATGGGAATCACACTGGAGACATAAGTGTGGTTAGCTGGGAGCCACAGCAATGAGAGGGTAGGAGTGAGCTGCCATGACTGATGAGCTCCTGTAAATAAACATCCTCTCCTGCTTCCCTCTTTTCTAAAGTCAGTTTTCTTCATTTAGCTAGATATAATTTGTCCTTGCAGAATAGCTATAGCTTTCTTTTACTCTGCCACTCACAAACTGCCCATTGCTACCACATGCTGCACTACAGCCTAGAGGAGAACGACAAACCATTTCCCATGAGCGTTCGTATATTCATTTCAATTCAATTTAAATGTGAGCTTCATTACGACCTTGTTAGCACCCCCTCTCCTGTTTATTTTCCATTAGCATTCAGCCTGTCAAACTTTATTAGCACAAATGACCATAGAAATTGTGAGCTGCTTGAATTCTCGCAGTTTGAAACATATTTAGTGGGTGAAATTCAATCTGTCCAGTAGGCCAAGGGAGCACTGCCGTGCCCCAGCCTTCTGCTGACTTGCAAATTTTAGGAGTATTCACAAGCAAAATGTGATGACAAGAATAAGTCTCTCTGAGTAAGGGAAAACAGCAAGGAGACACGTGACTGCCAGGCAGCAGCCCCAGGTATGCTCCAGCTCCGCCGCAGATGGGAGAAAATGTCAAAGGGAAGGAACTGATTCTCCCCCACCTCCATCACCCATTAGACAATGAGGGAAGAAAAACACCTCAAACACAATGATATTTATAAAGAGATAAAAAGCTGGGGGGTGAAAGTAAAATTAATTACAAGACTCATGGAGCTCTGCAAACCACCCAAGTGTTTTGCATGCAGCCCACACCATCCCATCTGTCCCAGGAGGACACAACTTCTCGGGTGAACTCACTCTTCCCTTTAGTCTCAGCTAGATTTCTTGTCCCCAGAAGAATATTATAACATATGGTTAACTTTTGCACATAATACCTAGTTCCCAATCTCACACAAAAACTTCCACAATATATGTCATTTTGACATGGATTTAAACATGATAAACAGTGTAATACAATCTCCAGCTGTTTGAACTATTCTGGTCATAAACTGCCTCACTGCACTGTCATCATACTCGTTTCTGTAGTGAGCCTTTGTTCTCTTTTATTCCCTACATTGTTTCCCTTCCACTCCAAGACATTTTCAAGGAAAAATGCATAAATTCGAAGTTCAAATCAACATTCCCTTGGGTTCTTTATGCAAAAAAATGAAGAACCTCAATTTAAATTTTTGTTAAAATCAGAGATGGACAAAAAAAAATAATGTGGCTTCTTTTTTGAAATCTGGTCATTCTGAAATATTAGGCATAACTTTTCCATGAATACTGGTAAAGAAGATTTCAAGAGTGGAAGAAAACACAGTCCAGAAAAATTAACCATTCCAATATTTCAGTTCAAAATATCCAGGTCAATATTTAGTTCACTTTTATTAAAGAAAATTATAAGATAAAAAAAGTTTCTAAATAAAACATCTTGTTTATTAATTTATTAATAACTCTCAGAAAAAAATACTTTGATTACCATCAATTGCCATGATTTCTTTTTACAGTTTTTTTTAGTGTAGCCTAGAAGACCGGAAAAAAAACCTTTCCCTTTTTCTGTGCAGTTTTAGTAAAATAAACTTAACATCTAGCAGTGTTGATTAGAAGAGGTTAATATCCACTGGCAGGCTGTTTTCTAAGCTCCATTTCTGGAGGTTCCCTGTGCTGGTTGGATATGAAACCCTGCTCTAGTGACACACAGTCCTGGCAGAAAGCTCCTCTGCTCCAAATGCTCCTGGGACACCTGAAAATCCTGAAGAATATATATTTTCCTACTGTTCTTCTATGATGGCCCAGGACACACTGAAACACAGAAAGATGAGCCCTATAAAGACAAGCCCTGAGTCTACCACTGGCTGCAGTTGCAGGGGGTTTATTAAAACCCTTTCCCATCGAGTTAAGCATTTCTTCAGTGCTCCAGCATAGCTGCAGAATGAATTTAAATTCTTCCCTGCCAACCCAGGTGTGGAGGAATATATTTTAATATCATAAAAAACACAGAGAAAAGGGAAACGAGTATTTCACTTCATTAGTGTGCTTTAAAAGGGGAAGATCTAAGATAAAGATGAAGGGAAATTTAGGGCAGGTTTAGGAACTAGTTCCCAAGGGAAACCATGGAAGTCCCATCAACTGAGATGTTTAAAATTAAACTCAATAAAGCACAAGAAAGTACAGGGCACAAAACAACCCTGCATAGCAGTAGGTTCAGCTGCATGAAGTGTCTCTTCTCACTCCTGGTTTCTGTTGCCTTCTCTCACTCATGTCCAAGTATCCCGGGAGCGCTTGCTCCCACACAGCATCACCCTCACTCCTCAAGCAGCCAGGGATAGCTCCAGTGATTTTAGCTGCTTTAGCTACATGTTAAATTCCTATCTATAAACACAGATGAACACATTATTATAGGCTCATCTGCGCTGAGTAATAACTTGCTCTGGGCTGGCCTGTAACTTTACACTTTGCTCCGAATGAAGATGATCACTGTCCCAGTGCTCAGCAGGGAAGAAGGAACTGGAGCCTCCCGCTCATTCATGCCCTTTGATTTCCCTCTGGGAGTGAGGCATCATCTTGGGAACAGCCAGCAGGTCCCCAGGACAAGGCCTCCAGAGCTCACGGGGCTGTAGGTCAGCAGAGGCTTGGTGGAATCCCCGATGGCAGGGCCAGCAGCGAAGAAACCACAGGCAGGTGCCTGTGTGGGTAACTTGTTCTTGTCACTGCGTAAACTTGGGGCAAAACTGGTGTAGATTTACAAGTATGATGGGGCTATTCCTCGTGTAAGAGAAAGAATTACCAAAATCAAATAGGTCAAAAACCGTGCTGGCTCATGCCAGGAAAGCCATTAATATAACTAAATACTGTTAATAGAGAATGAGATAAAAACCACATGTCAAAGATGAGGAGAGGAGGATTTGATTAAAGATGGCCTAACTGATTCAGCAGCAATTAATGTTTCTCTTCAACTGGTGCAGTTCATTCCTGCCAGGAAGGAGGCACTGGGTCCAACGCTCTCCTCACTTGCACTAGCCTTACACTGGTGAAAGCCATCACCTCTGCTCAGGCAGCTCCTCCCAGGCAGCTTAGCACAGAGAGGAGCAGAATCCTGCCCAAAAAGGCCTGTGGCAATTGTACAGGATCAGATAAAACACCTCAGGAATGCAGCACTGAGTGGAGCACCAGGTAATGCTTTCATTTCCATCCTTGGCTTGCTCAGTCCCAGCTTTCATTTAGACTACACAGTGGTTGGAGAAAGAGTTTTAACATTAATTAGTTTAAAGGGCAGGAATTACATTCGCATTTTAATGGTGTGGAAATGAATAATCTGAACAGGGGGCAACAAACTGTGGGAAGGGCTGCTCCATGTTTTCTGTTTACCAGATGGAAATAACCCTGGATTTTCTTACTAACTACCTCTCTGATTAGCTGGCAGCAACCTGGCAGACACCGGGGCTCCAGCCCTGCAGAGCACACAGATGCAGTGTGGGGGATCATTTGTACTGGGGTAGCAACTGGGGGCCCCAGTTGAGCTCAGACTTGTCTGGGATGGATTTTGCCCCACCATGACTGCAGGAGAAGCAGACAGCACCTAATGCAGGAGACAGAGTGAAGCCATCTGCCACCTGCAAACTGTAGCTCCAACAGCGCCTTCCTCAGTACAGAACCCAGGCCAGATTTGGGAAATGTATCAGAGGACCAGCATGGATCACACCACTCCCCGGGGTAACCTATCTCACACTGATGATACTAAGAGTGCTTTACAACTAGTTATTAATTCCCAATGCACCTGCTAGGGAATTAATATTTTTATCTCCCATTTATCAATATGTTAACTGAGGTCCAGTCCATTAATACGTTGCAGTGATCAATGGCAGAGCCAGAAACAGAATCCAAAATTCTGCTCCAGTGGGAGTTTGTTCATCAGATAAATAGGTGTTTGCACGTTTGTTTTATACCTGCATAAACTACGGGAGACAACATGCTTGCCTGAAGTTTAACAATGAATCACTGCAAAAGCCTGGAAAGACCCAAAAAATTCCTTGTAAAAAAAAAAAAAGCTTTGTCCTAACACATCTTTACTCAGGGTGCTTCATTGTTCACATGAGTCATGTGCAGTGCAGTATCCATCCCAAAGATGAACCATCACAAGGCTCTGTCTTGGGGACCACCAGGGTTTTGATTTTTGCAAGGATAATCCCACAGATGAAGAAGCCATGGTTACCTGTCCATTGAATCTGGCAGAAGAATGTGCTGCTGCTAAAAGCGGCCCGGCACACTCAGACACTGATTTTCCCAAAGCAGCTGGCAAGAGTGAGGAAGCAAAGGGAGAGGAAGATCTCTGACACAGGGCACCTTGTGCTAACCACGGCTGCCAGGATCTCCTTGCAGTTTGCCCCTCTCAGCCAGCTGAGTATGGAGCCCTCAGTAGTCCCAGAAAGCCAAGCTGGGCCTCAGAGACAGTGCCAGGGCTCTCCCAGTTGCTGAACAGAGTTACATTCCAGTTGCCATCTAGTTTGAAATATCCAACCCTTGTGTTTCTAGAGTGGAAAGTCCTGAGTGGAGCTGGTCTCTTACTTCCTTGTTTATGTTGCTGCACTGTAGGTCTGGACTGCTGAAATTGCACCCCATGAGCACAGGACAAGAGGCTGTAGACAGCTGTTGTATCCTATTTGTGCCTTATTTCCAATCAGGCTCCTGCCTGAAACCTCAAAACCACAATATCAGCCTCTTGGAAATATGCAATAGCGACCAACAGGGTAGTGCTGCTTGTTTAAGACCAATAAAACATGAAGTTGGACAAATGCCACCCACAGAGCTGATTTCTTCAACATTTTCTACACAAAAATCTACCTACTGACTTCAGCAGGAATTGCAGATATGTGTAGTTACAAATTCTGAATCACAGTTCCTAGAAATCAGAAACAAAAGCTTGTATCTGGCACCAGAACTAGAGTTTTGTGGTGGTGCAGAGAACCAACCTGCATGTTCACACCCCTGGCCTGTATGAGTAACTGGACAAACCAGCTGCCCCTTGCAGCTCATCCAGAGATTAGTTTCTCTTTAGGCAAGAAAGTGGTGCCATCACATCTGCAGAGGGGGGTGGTTGGTTGGGGGATTTTTAAGTATAGCTTGATTTTGGTTACACTACAACTCTTAGTCTTTGAAGAGAAATGATCACAAAGAGCCTGCAAAAAAACCTCAAGCACAACTGCCTGTTCCCTGGGGAGCTCTCTATCACAAGTACTGAATCTACTTGGAGAAATTAAGGGAACAGCATCTCTTTTGCTGCTCGCTGGCTCTCCCAGAAGAGCATTTCACCCTACAGCAACACCAAAGGATGGAGGGATGGGTGTGTATGAAATAGGGCCATCTGGTGATGGCAGTCTGAGCCATAGGCATGTGCTTCACATATGTACTTACATGATAGATTTGGTACATATTTACCACAATAGTTTGTACTGCAAGCAGTATTTCAATTTCTTCTTAGCTGTGGTGGCAGTCTTAAGGTAGGTCATGAGGAGATCTTAAGGAAATCATCTCGCCCTACCACCAATTTTGGTTGTTGACAGACATTTCATGCTAAAAAAGGTGCTGGCTTGTTTCATCTCAAGGGTGCTCATTCCCTTTATAATATAATCAGTATTCCTTCAGGGAATAAGGCCTTACAGGGTGAGTACCTGAACATCAGTCTCAGGATTAAAAGAAGCAACTTTCAGCCAGCACAGAGGCACACCCAGACACACGACCTGAGAAAGACCCAAGGACACAAAAGGAAAGAAACGGGTACAGTTTAGCTTAAAGCTGCTCTCTGTAAAGAAAGCAATGAACATGAGCTCTAAAACTACAGGCTATGAAGGAAACAAAGAGGCTTGGGGAGAACAGTGGAGTGATCTGGAACAAAGGGAATCTGGTGTGTACAAAGAGCAAGGACAGGAACAGCAGCTCAGTGAGCTGGAGGATGTTCTAGGATGGCACAGAACACATAACTGATGGTCATTAATCTCTGCAAGAGAGGGAGCTCTTCTTTTGTGCCATCTGTTTCTAATTACTGTCCCAACTCAGCTCTAGGCCTAAATTGCACAATTCAAACTCGATTCCAAACCACCCAAAGTGCTAAAGGTTTTGGAAGGCACAGGAATGGGAGTATCGGGCACAAATTGCAGGGTTTATGGGATTTACACAAGAGCACCCAATTAGTTCATGCACAAGTGCCAAAACAATACACATGCACACCCCTCTGGGTCACACATGAGTGCAAAATTGCTTCACCCATGTACACCACCCAGAAAGTTTATGCAGGAATGATCCAGCAGTTCATGCATGAGCACCCAATTAATGCATGAGTGTCCAATTAGTACACACACGAGTGCCCAATCAGTCTGTGCGCAAGCAGCCAATTAATTTGTTCATAAGTGCATAATTAATTAATGCATGAGCACATGATTGGTTTGTGCATGGCTGCCCAACTGGTACATGCATGAGCACCCAGTCAGGGGTACACAAGTGCCTCATCAGTGCACACTTGAATGTCCTGTCAGGTCATGCTTGAGCACTCCAACATTTCATGCATGAGTACCCAAATAACTGAGGGATGTGTTTTATGCAGGAGCACCCAATCAGCCCATGCATGAATGCCCATGCAATTTATGCTTGAGGACCCAAATATTCCATGAACAAGCCACAGTCAGTTTGTGCATCAGCACCCCAGTAACTCACCCCGAGTGCTGTGTTGGGCAGGTTTCAGTAGCTGGGACTGCTGTGATGCCTCTGCCAGGTGCTGGGCACAGCCTGTGCCCAGCCAGCTGTGAAACTGGTGAAAAAACCCCAAATGCTCCAAAGCACCAGCCCATCAGAAGAACCCTCAGGATCCTGTCTCAGACACACTCAAGAAAGAGTAGCAGCTGTAAGCATTTGAGAAATGTGGAGGGAGAGATGGCTGAGGAGATATGGGACTGGAGATGTGCTCTTGGAAGGAAGCAATCCATGTGCAAGGAGTGCATCCCAAGGGACTGGCTCCAGGACAATTCATAGGTATTTTTAATTTCTTTAATTCTGCGTGTCTTTTACAGAAGTGTCAGGAATGTCACATCTGGAACCAGGAACAAAAGTTGCCTTAGAAGCTCTGAGCCAGCTGCTTATGATTCTGCAGCATGCCCACGAGAACTCAAATCCAGAGAGTAATTACTGTTAGCCTCTAGAGAAAAATCTCACTCTAACAAAATGTATTGGCTTAAGAAGAATAAAGGATGGAGCTCTACAGCCTGTGCTACACAGGAGCTCAGATAAGATGACATAATGACACAGAGTGGTCATAAAATCTGTGATCTTATCAGTCCAACTCGCTTCATTCTCTTAATCACTGGTAAGTCCAACTTGCACAACTTTCCTTGTTCAGGCACAGAGAAAAACAAGGTGGTATGTATTAAGCCTTGCTCATGCCAATAAAAATGTACTACAGGAATGAATGCATTTATTAACTCTCAGCAGTGGTGCCAATGGTTTTGGCTCAACTACAGTTTCCTGGCCTTGGACACAGGGTCACAAATCTCTAAGACTGTTGAATCTTGCCCTGCAGTAAGTCTGAGCTGGAGCTGTCTGCCACAGGGGAGAGAAAGCAAAGCCTAGGCAGCCCTAAAACATAATATTTTCAGCATTCAAACAGAACAATTTAAACATTTGCAAGAGCAGGGGAAAGGCTGGCTTCAAGATGTTTTGGATCAGCACTCTGCACTTACATGCAGTTGGATGCAGAGAAGGGACAGCCAGAGCCCTCTGCCTGGGAGACCCTGCCATGGCCAGGAAAGGGGGGCTGTTCCCAAAAGCACACAGCAGAGCACTCCTGATCCAAGCCCTCGCAGGAGAATGGCAAGTGCAGGATTGCCTGTAAGGGAAGAGAGAGCCCATTTCTACCCGGCTGGAAACCAAACTCACAAAAGCAAGATTATTTATTATTTACCAGAACCAGTAATTTCTTGATGTAACTGAATAAAAAGCTACAAATTCAGTCCTTTCAGCATTTAATTCAGAAAATTACCATGGAAGGATGGCAACAAATCCTTACAACCTAGAAAACAGCAAATGTTGGCATTAACAGGCATCATTATTATGTATCATTCCCAGCCACAACTGTCTCATAACTGTAAAAGCACTTCCCTCCTCCTCTGCATGCCTGAGCTCTCCTTTGCCCAGGACAGGATCTATTGCTTCATTTCATTGCATATCCAGTGTCTAGAGAGATGAGAGGCAGATAACTCACTAGAGACTACTCGTGCTCAAACCCAACAAAAACACATTTAGCATCTGTCCATGGCCAGCCAAGCAGGGTCACGGTCAACCTGAGCATTCCGAATGTGCTCAGAAAGGTGTATCCCACACAATCACAGGGCTGGCACATCTCTGAAAGTGACTCACCCCAGTTCTTAGAAACACACATCTCAGTAAAAGACAATCAAAATTATGTTCCTAAGGTCCAAACACTCTAAACTGTACTTTTAAAAAGTCAATGCCTAATGATTCATGTCCACAAGGCATCTCACTGGGTCATATCCAACCAACAGCAAATGGCAGGCACAGGGAGTATGTCCTGGCAAATCTGGCCTGAAGCATCTCCTCTGAAAATGGGTCTTGGTCTCCGAAATCCCCAAGCTGTTACTGAGAAGGAATGCAAACGCATTATTAGATTCTGAGGCAGAAAAAAACCTATATGGCTAAAGAATTATTGGCTTCATGCAGAGGCATTGGAGAGACATAGCACATGCTCTAAGCACAATTCACCAAACAAGATTTACTGAGGCTCTTGCTCTGCTTTCAAACCAATCCTCTGCACTAGCTGAAGCCACTAACCTCATCAGATGGAGCCCTCCCATCCAGCCCCGAAGGACAGAATTAGCCAATTTTACTAGAAATCTTTCAGATTCAGATTTCATTTACACCTCTCTGTCAGTTCAAAATCAGGGACCATTCCCACTGTCTGAACATACTCTGGCCACAGAAACAACAAGTTTTACATTTCTACAAGAAGCCTAACAGCTTTTTCACTTCAAAAGTAAAATCCATAGATATTGAACATTTCTTCATGTGTTGAAATCCCTGCTGTTACTGCTGAAATTTAACCTATCAGAGTAGGCATTGAAGGAGACCATCAACAGTCTGTGGTTAAATCCTCAAGGGGAGGTACAGACCTGAACACCTGTGAAAGCCTGGATTTATAGGTTTCAGCAGAATCTCTCTCTGCCCATAGTATTTTAACACAAACATGAGCTGTATGAAAAGGCCCTGAACAGCCACCCCACACCTTTTTCATAACACAGCTTTCTCCTTTTGTCCTCCCTGCCTGCATGGGAGGTTTTTCAGGGGAATCTGGCCAATAATACTGTGGGCTAGTAACAGCATATTTTGGACAGAGCAATATTAGCTAGGAAAAAAAAATCAAAATTAAGGAAAGCTCATGTAATTAGGCTAGGATGTGATGTCATCAGTGATATGAAGCATCATTAAATATATTTGACCCAGCTAATGAATTGCAGGTTAGTTTTACAGACATGGATAATCTTGACATAACTAAATGGTTCACAAATCACTGGCATTAATTCTTAGAGTGTGAGTTTCCACATGAAACAGGAAAAAAAGGATGTTGCAAGAAGATCAGCAGGATGATTTAGGAGCGTGCTGTCTTGATTGATTTTCAAGCAGAGTTTTGCAATTAGGCAAGAGGATGCCCTGTTCTGTGCAGACTTAATGTGCAGACTCAGAGGTTGAGAAATAACACGTCCTGGAAACAGAGGTTCAACTCACTGTGTGCAGATGGGAGCGAGCCCACACTGCTGCTCCCTCGCAAGACAAACCAGCCACGCTCGCATCACGCACACAGGGAGCTCCTCCTGTGGTCCTGAGCACTTGCCTGGCCCCAATTTCCACAGCATCTAATCCCCACTTTGCCTTGCAATACACTCTAGATGCACTGATCCCCATGATAGTGCTGCAGGGTGGAAACTACTTTCATAGCAATTTTACAGATATTAAAGGGAGGCATCAAGACATTAATTAACTCGCCAAAAGTCACAGAAGAAACCTGTGGAATAGCAGGGAAGTGAACAGAGGTTTTCCACACTTCAGATCACTGTCAAGAGTTTATACTTCTCTTCAGAGCTATTTCTTGAAAGATGCCTTGGCTGTAGCTGTTAAATTCTCTCCTTATCATAATAACTGATTTGTTTGTAGAGAGATGATGCATGTGTGTAAAATGTGCCCATAAACCATGATGAGGTTATTTCATTTTCAAACAGACACTCCAAACATTCCAGAGTTAAAAATAAAAGTAGTATTTAGCTCTACAGGGCATGTTTTCTGTTCCAGACAAGGTTAGTTCTGCTCTTGTTTTAAGAAAATAATAATTTATTTTTTTTACCATTCATATACCAGGTGTTTCTAAGGGTGTGTTTGGCCCCAGATCAGCTCTGGATGAAGCAGCAGCACAGCACATCCTTGCTGGCAAATGAATCTCTACACACTTGGGAGCTACAGACTGGATGAACCATAAATCTCCCTCAGTGTGAGTGCCTGGACTCTTCTCCAGGTCTGTTACAAAGCAGATAACAAGTGGGGTCACTGAACAGTACAGAATAAAAGTTTGTCTGGGGCTGGAATATGTCAAGCTTTACACTGAGACATTAGGATTTTTCTTCCAGTGCACTTGGGCTATTCTCAGAGCATCAGCCAAGGGACAAAGCAAGGAAAAGGCTCAGCACCTGACTCCAGGCAGGTAAAGCTGCCAGGCTGGGTGGGCAGAGGGACGCAGGATATTCCATGTTACAGTCACACACACGGACAAGCTCCCAGCAGTTGGGCACAGTTGCTGACAAGCTGTCAGCAGTTGGGCACAACCATTCCCAGCTGCTGCGTGTCCCATCCTCTTTGCTGAGTATTTTGCTTTCCTCGAGGAAGGATCCACACGAGCTTGAAATAATGCAAAAAACAGCTCAGAAGGGAAAGGCAGGAGTGAAAGTGAAGATTCCCAGCTCTACCATCCCACTCTGTTTCAGATCCCGAATAAAGATCCCAGGAAGAAATCAGAACCATCTCTAACGCAGGCTGTATTTTAAAACCTCATTGCAATCCATGCAAATTTCCAGAAAAAGATAAATCTGCTTTACACTGACATACCTTTTTTAACAAAGCTAGTTGAAGTAAACTGGATGTGTTTCTTAGTATGTATTATCTGACCAATGTACCAGTACTACTTATTGCTTTTCAAGGCACGCAGTGGGTATAACATCAAATGCCTCCAAAAGGCATTGTGAAGAGAGCTTGTCTTTCCACATCTGAAACTCCCTGTACAGGGCAGGTCTTTGGAAAAGAAAACATCAGTGAGAAGCAAAATACTTGTCAGAAGGAAGAGAATCACACACTCAGACTTTACTGAACCGGCTTTCATCAGAGCAAACTTTCTTCTGCAAAGAAATATTCACGGCTCTGGGAAAGGAAACACAGTTATCAGATCAGTGCTGTTTGCATAGGAAATGAAAAACGGTGACTGTTTATAACTTAAAGTGTTTTTAATGAACTTAACTGCTGTATTTTAGTCTGGGAGGAAGAGTAAAAGTGCTTAGGAAAACAAGCAGTATAACCAAGATTATGAGATCTGGTCGCTCCCCTGGAACCACTGTGTGGAGCTGGGATTCTTTCACCACCTTTGCCAGTCCTGTTTTATGGCATGTGGGATAATTGCAGCCTGGCAGAGAAGGAACATGCCTTTTGCCAAATGTGAAAGTGAGCTACTGGTACCTGTGACACCTCCCTGTGGGATTCAGTAAAACTCATGACTGAACCACCAAGCACTTGCCAGCACACTGTTCACTGGTTAACTTTCCAGCGGGTTTCTTACGTGACAATCTCGGAAGACAGCAAAGCACGTTCCCACTTTTCTGCTTCTGTGGCTACAGCTGGGGTGTGCTGCAGGTAACAGTGCAGACGAATCCAAGTTTGAAACCACTTAAAGACAGCGAGTTAGAACAAGAATCTGGGAGTGTAACAATTTCATTAATCATCTTCATTATCTTGGCACACATCAGGAACTTATTAGCAAAACTTAGGAGCTAAGCAAAGGGGTGTGAATACTCAAAAAACTGCAATTAAAAGAGGACAACACACACCCAAAGGAAGATCAAATGAACACTAATCTGTTAAAAAAGGAAAGAATAATACAGAATATCAGAGAATAGGACCTTATCACCAGTATACACCATATAGACAGATCCTTCTGCCTCTACAGAGCCCAAACAGGTTTCACTGCTCCCCAGCAGTCGCAGGGCTGGAGCTGGAATGCTTTGGGAATCAGGTACACAAACAGGCAGTGACTGACCAGACTGACCATGAGGTAGTATAACCCAGGCAAAGAGCAAAACACAGAGAGAGCAGCTGAGTCCACCTATAGCGGGCTTGCTGTCAAGTCTGGGACCTCAGCATGTTTCCAGGTTGCCAACATGTCCTTAAACACTGGCCTCTGTAATAAATGCACTTGGAGATTGCAGGGAAAGTCCAGGCCCTGCACTCCTCAGAGTGACTGACAGCTGGAAATGGATTCAAGAAATCTTCAACAGGATTTTCTGGAAAGAGAGGTTCCTAGACATGTGTTAGGAAACAGATCTCTCACATAGTACACAAAATCCTGCAAATTTGGATAAGGTAGAAAAACAACAACTTGAGGACTTTCATTTGGTTTTTTTCAAGATGCACTTTAAAACATTGTTCTTGGTTAATTTCACAAGTGGAGAAAAAGTCAGAGTATAAGCCTGGCTTTAGCACAGGGAAACTAAGGCCTGTCTGGGTTTACATGGAAAAACTGAGGCTTGATAGAACACTGACCTCTGAGGAGTCTCAAGGTACTTCAGTGGCAGACACTGAACTCTGGGCAGCCCATTTTGTTGTGAAAACACCAGGCAACAGTTTTGGCTGACACAAGCTACATCTGGCATTTCTAAACATTGCAAAAATTTCATTTGAATGCCAACTGACTGGTGTTGCAAGGACTTTTGAAAGCCCACAGCAAAAGGACCCCTTTACCTTTCATATGACAGTACCACTGGAGAATGGAAAGGTGCCTGCCCACAACATACTGAAGTAAAACTGGAATGGGATACTGCCAGCAACACGAGCTGAGACACAAGGCAGTCTCATATTGGGATTTCAAGCACAGGCCATCATCTGTCTTTTGGGAAATAACAGGGTTCCCATTCAGGTCAAAATGGGGAGAGCAGGCACTCGTCAAAATGTGTTCCTTAACCACAACTGCTGAAAATTGCACTTTCTAGAAAAAACTTCAGGGCACCAATTGGGCTGCTTCTGATTAAGATAAATCCAGACCTCCAAAGTGAAAGTAAAACAGCAGAGGACATCTAAATCAGCTCAAACATAGAGACAATTAAAAAGAAAGACAACTCCCATTCTGCCTCCTCCTCCTCCAAGCACCCAACAAGTGAAATACTTAAACATTTCAGATCTAACCTCATATTTAAACTCCTACCAGTTTACACCACCTTGGGGGTATATAAAATGGCCTAAATATGAGTATAAATAATTATGTGTAATCAAGAATTCAGGCTCCCTTTGCCTGAGGTGGAAAAACCCCATGCTCATTCCAAATCCAAATTCATTTTGGAAATGAATTTTCATGACTGATCAGCGTATCTGCTAATCAACATATCTACAGTCTAGCCTCATAGCATGAATGCCAAGAACAGACGGTACTGATGACAAAAGATGATACGATTTGCATGTTCGTTGAATTTATCAGAGTATGACGGATACCCTGTGCCCCGGGCAGATAATTAAATGTGATTGATTGGGGTTGGAATGGACCAAGCTGAAATCCATTTCAGAAATGTGTTTTTTCTCCAAAGGAACAGCCGAGAGCAGTGACCAAGTCCCTGACACACAATCTTTTCATTCATTGCAGAATTTCAAGGTTGTTCTGCTCAGTCAGAGAGCCATAGGACCACCTGTTCTGCCTGAAAACAGCAGGTCATGACTGTGGATGTGAACTCTGAAGATGCAGTTGCAGAGCATCCTTTGGTGATGATCACAATGCCTCTCACCACTGGCTCTGACAGACCCTGCCATGACAAGGCCACCTGACAGACTTCTGACTCAGCTCCTGGAACCTCTTTGCCTCACATGTTGGAATAAAACTGGGGTCATTTCAGAACACGATGGGTAAGCCCTACAGACCTTCACTGCTGCACTAGCCCCCATTCCCTCAATCCCTGATCTCAGCTTCATGCCAATAAGGTTCAGTTATTGCATTTAAAACTCCTAGCACACATCCTTCAGAGCCTTTTAGCCTGAACGCTTTGGCAGACAAGTGTTTAGAACAAAGTGATGGCTGTAAAGAGGGCCTGGGTGTGCCTTAGTTTCCCCAAGAGCATTATGACAGTGATACCCTGCAATGGGTTTGCAGCCCTCATCTGTCAGAACCACAGCTTCTCCATCCATTAAATCACTGGAATTGTCAGCCCATGGAAGCACACAAGTGTTTTGTACAACTAGAAAGACTAAGTAAGGAAGCAGGCAGGTTTCTAGATACAGTCAGAACTTGAACCAAGGAACCATAAAGGCAGATACCTCAGATATCTCTAACATAAACCTTAGCAATTTTGCATAAGCATGGAGAATCATTAGCAGCTGCCAAAAGCATCTATGAGTTCTCAGGTAGCCACTATCAGTGATTAATTAGGATTTAGAAGCTGGCCTTTCTTACTACTTCCCAGTCCAATTATCTGCTTGTTAAAATGGACTGGATCATAGCTGGAAGGTTCTTGTTAGGTTGTCCATCTTGGGATGTACTATTTTCTAGACACTACTGAGTATGAATAATAGCTGGAGAGAGAATACATAGATCAACTTTTGTGTCGCTACCTCTTGCCCAGCCCTTACTTTCTGCAACCTCACTGAAGAAAAAAAAATCAAAAACCCAAACACGAGACAACATTTCAAGAGTGGCCTAGCTAGTTACTGTAGGTTTGGATCCTTCACATTCTTGGCACGCAACATTTGCAACTGCATACATGAAAATCAGCTCACAGAAACATGGATTATTTTTCCCACGGCACTTCAAAATAAGATAAAGGTAGGAAAAAGTCTGGAAATTCACAGTGGATGAATACGTCTATCTGCAATCTTCAGGCTGTAAACAGGAAAAATATTGTTTAAAGGGAAGAAATAATCCAACTGTGGTGATCTGCTGTATGTGCCTGTGTTTGCATCCAGTACAAGAAGACTGCAGAAGTAAATGAACACCTACTAATTATTTAAATCTAGAAATGGAAAGGCAGCATCTACTGGCCTAATTCCCATGTCTATCTACTCCCTGGAAATATTATACTGTGAACTTCAGCACCAGTAACTCTCGCAGCAAACTGAATGCTAAGGTACACGATCTGTAATGGGTGCTCAGATATGGCTCTGGCCACTTGGCTTGTTATGGCAAGTACTGAGACGTGACAAACCTTTTCTGGCTCTTCATTCCCATCCACTGACCTCAGATCTTGTAACATATTTGCTACGTAAAGTCACCCGTTATTCAGTAGCAAGGATTAGCAGCTGCAGCGAAAACCTGTGGATCCTGATGTCAGACCTGAGTGCAGAGGCATAGGGCTCGGAAACTAAAAATTTCTAGTTCAGTTTACAATAGAGATGATTTAAACAATCACCCTGGGTTTGAAAATCCCAAGCGGACAGGAGGAGCAGGCCCAGCACATCCACCTCACACCAAATTGCTGGCCACTACCACATCCCTACCAGCACACCAAGGCAGCTGCACACATGCCCTTTAAGTTGGTAATTCTAAGAAAGAAAAGCTCTCTCTGACAATCCTGGCCCTGCACAGAATCTGCTGTTGGCTTCTCTAGCTGAGCACGCTGCTGCATATCCACTTGGCACAGCCAGAGGAAAGTGCACTTTATCCTGCATCCGTCAGCATCGGTGACAAGCAGATTCCACATAAGGGCATGAAATAGCACATATCAGGGACAAGGTACTAGTAAGAAATGTGAGAGATTTAAACAAGAATTTCCATCTTTGCACTTCTGCCCTGGGAGAATGGACTCGAGGTGCTGCTCAGGAAGAGGAAAGACTTTTCCAGAACTGCCAAAGAAACTTCTACAGTGGCAGCAAATTTTCCTCTCTTTGCACAGTTTCTAACACACTTAGAACTGCTGTGAGCAGTGCTGAGCCCTCTGCATCTCATCTGGACTCTCATTCACATCAGAAATCCCTGCAAAGAAATGCAAGCTCCCCTTTTCCCAAAAGAAGTATTTCAAATAAAACAGCAGCACCCCAAGCTAAAGAGGAAGTTTTTAAAGGCCAAGGTCATGTACAGACTGAGCAAAGTGGACAGTAAGGGCCTGGGTTCTGGGACAGTGCTTGAGTTGTGCTCCTGAGCTCTGCTGCCAAAATGTAGGGTCTGGAGCAGCCCAGCCTGGGAAACAGGTCTCCCAACACTGTTCTGAGAATCAAATCCACATTGCTGTAAAGTCCTTAATGCTGTCCTACAGAAATCTCTCTGAAACAGAAGACAATTATTAAAATAGTACAAAAGCCAACAATTACTTTTCCATGGCTCGCTTCTCCCTTTATACATGATAGGCAAAAAAAAATAAATGTAAAACACCTTAGTGATTAAATTCACATATTTGCAAAGGCATGTGTGTTTGTGCACATACATGAACACTGCTGCCTGCCTTTCCTTTCAATTCCCAGGAAATTCCACCAGTTCTTAAATCCCCTTTGGCTAATCAGTTCAGACTATATATGGGCAGCCCATTTCTGGAGTAACAGATGCTCCTAATTTAACCTTCAACATCACGCCTAGAAATTGTCCCACTTGGATGCCAGAGTCCCTAATTTGGAGCAGTGCCTGTCAGAACAGGGATGGTCACGGAGCGAGCTTCAGAGCCGCTCTGCCATTCAGAACAATGTGAGCTATTAAAAAGGAAAAATAAAATAATCAAGCCAGAATCAGTGCTCAGTAACACGTGCTGCAGGGAGAGGGCAAAGCTGCAACAACTCAGCAAGAGTTGAAATTCAGGCAGGGGAGAAGAATCAAAAATAGTTTATTAGTGAATCAGAGACGTAGAAGGAGAGAGAGTGAGCAATGGAACAGCACGTGGAGGAGGAGCTCTGCTGGAAAATAAATGCACACATTATCACGGACAGAAAATAGAAGAAGTCTGAAATAGGGCTAGTCCAAAACAAATATTTCTGTGAATAGAAACATTTAAAAATAATTTTCTTCCTACTGAGTCCACAGGGTTCTTTTTGTATTTGCAATATGTGACAGTTCTAGCAAATAATGTTGTAAGTAGGAATGTTGTAAACAAGAGCATATTAATCATATGTTGGTATATACACAAAGAATTCACATACAAAAGCATTTTCAGTGAAATCCTAGAGTCACCTTCATCCAATCCAAACAGAGAAACAAAATCACATGTGTAAAGTGAAACAGCAGATTATTTGAATTTAAAATACAGCATTGCCAACTCCAGCCATTCAGATGTCATCAATGAAAACCTCTGCTTCCCAGCGTTCTCATGGAAGCTGATACTGATGAGTTGAAAGAGCACACTCACTTAACAGTGAGGCACAGACAAATGTGGTCAAAAATGTGTATCTTTTTCCGGCAGTTATATCAGCAGGTTTCTCTCAACAAAACCTTCTGCCACTCCAGTGAGGTAGGTGGAGAAAGGAGGAATGAATTTGCCTAAAAAGTCATGCTAGAAATATCATTTACAAAACACAGATGAGTTTAACAACAGCTGGAGCCCAGTTACTGGAAAGCAGATTAAGGTCTTGGATGAGATATTCCTTGAGACAGTTTGAGTCACTTTCCCAGTATCTGATCCCAGTGGTCTTCAGAGTGTGTGGAATTGATGTCACGTTGTTTTTAAAGTAAGTCAATGACAGTCAGGCAGTTACAATTAGAGACATATTTGCAGCCATGTGTCCCCTAATGGATATGAAGAAAACAATTTTGAAGCAATTTGCAGGTTATTCTAGGTGGAAATTGAAATGAAAACATTGATTTTCTTTACGAGGAATCACTGAATTATGCACTAGTCTCAAGATATCAAGGTGCAGTAATTAAAGATTTTACACCTGCAGCAATTCCGTCTTGGAAAGGCTCACTTTAACTGAGAGCAGGTGCATTTCTCAGCTTATTCTAAAACAAAGAGTTGATCCAGAGGTATGTAAAACACAGGCCTTTTTTGGAACAAAGTCTGATTAAAAACGAAATGAAAAACAGCAATGTTCTGTCTAAACCTTTATTCAGATCTGGCTTTTTCTGGAGTTCTCTGTCACTCGGGTCCAGTCCCAGCTGAGGCTCTCTGGAGAGTCATTCTCATCTCTTTGGGATACACAAACTAACAGGACCTGAATGCAGCTGAACTCCTCCTGTGCACATTGCAGTGAAACCTCTTGGAAAGGAGCAAAATGTGTTTATTAATTTGTCAATTAAGTTTGTTTTGATTTCCTCAGATTATTTGGTTCCACATTTAACGGAAGCAGTGGAGACTTGAAAAATATTAAGTGAGTCATATACTGCAGGTTTTATTTGCTTCTACATTTTTATATATAAATAGTAAAAAAAGCAATTTTTAGTACTTACTTCTCAACACAGATAAGGGGGTTACCATGGCTACCAGTCTCCAGTAACATGGTTTAAAGGACAAAAAAAGGAAACCAGACTGGAGCTTGAAATAATCAGGTTGCTCTGCCCAGTACGCACACCATGCGTGTTATGATAGGAACAGGGGACTAAAATCAGACGGGCTGGAAAAATACAACACTGAAAACAAAAACAAGGAAAAGGAGTCAAAAAGGTATGTGAGCCATGCACGCGACTTCAGATTCAATATATTTTCAAATACACAGAACACCTCAGCAGGACGTAAGCAGCTCTGGCTTTGAAGCAAACACAAGAAAGTCCCTGAAAAAAAATTAAAGAAAACTGCTTCTGAAGGAGGTTAACGCAGCTCCACAGGCAGTGGACACAGGACAGCCCAGTCCCCGGGATGAATGTCCATTTTAATGCCTAGGTACAAAGATTAAACACAGGCCCAGCTCCTGATCTGTTGTGAGTGACATGGAAAATTCCTCATCATGTTCGTGCCCTTCTTCCTCTGCCCCTGAAAGGAAAAACACAGATAAAAACCCACTTCCCAGTGCTGTAAACATATGCTGGAAGTTCTTGGTATTGCTCTGCCCAGACGCCCTGGCAATGAAGACAACAAGCACGACTTGCTTCTTCCAGAGTTTTTTTACCCTTCTGTTCTTATTAGAGAGAAGAGTTTAATGGTCTTCAAATGTGGAAAACTGATGCTTCATACACTTGAGTTTCTGATACACTGAAGGCTTTAGACAGATGTTTGAACTATTTTACTGAGATGGTATAAAGGACTCTTTACATACCAGACTTTCACCAAGAACAGCCAAAGATATATTCTTATATTTCAAAAGCTGAGCAAAGGAGGTGTTAAATAAAGGCCTGAGAAGAATGTGTGAGGGTGATTCATTTTATATTGATACACACACTGTTCACAAAACTGTAGACTCATCTAAACAGTGTAATATATTTAGAGGAGTAAAAAATTACTTGGCTGCACAGGATGACGCACTTTCCCATTCATTGTCATGTGAACAAGCTGAGTGTAGTGACAACTTATTGAGAAAAAGTAATTTATGCATATACGATTGGGACTTTAAATCGTAAATATAGCTGTGGGACTTAGATTTTTTCAAAATTATCTTTTTTCCTCTCCCCCTTTCAGCTCCACTAATATCATCCTTATATTCCCTTACTACTGATGTCAAGTGTTTAGAACACATCGGCCCATCCAGCAACTGGCCCCTTTGTGTACACTTGGTCTGAACACTGCTCAGTGGCAGTGGGGAAGGCCCAGTCCTTTCACAAGATCTGCCTCCTAATTTGTCTCATTCCGAACTTTCTCATTACTTTAAATCACATGAGCAAAAAACAACAAGATGCCCCCTTGGCAATGCCAGCAGCATCAGCAAATTTTAACAATAGTTTGTTTGTGTGCTTTTCAACCTCATGATGGCCTCTGGATGTTTGACTCAGGAGCTTAATATTTGTTGGAAATTCTGTAGTGCCAGAAGCATATTCTTGGCGGAAGAGTTAGAAGTACGAGTTGTTTTCAAAAGCAACACAAAAGTATCTCTCTGAAGATGAAGGGACAGGTTTTTTATATATTTAAATTTTAAAAGGTCCTAATTATACAAGTAAAATATATTTTTCTGTCCCTCACTAATTTATCACCACACGCCCCTCAGGCACAGCCCAACGAACTGCAGCAGCATTGCAGCCTGTGCAGTAAAGCCATTTTTCCTCCTGCTCCTGAAGCAGTGCCTTGTGCAGCGATGTGACAGTTCAAAGTGTGCATGTTATTTTAATGAAATATCATGATAGCTCGTTAAAGAGGATGGCAACGGAATCGTGGATTCTCTCCTGTTCCCAAGTTATGTATACAAATGAATGCTCACTTTCCTTCACAAGGTACAGGCAGAGTTCAGCTGAGACAGATGTCTGCGGCATCAATTGTGCTAACAACCACCTCTGACAGGCAGCCCCAGGATAAGGCTCTGATTACCACAGCTAGACCCAGTTTATGGGTCACTGGGGAATTCTGATTAGACCATACACATTTTTCTTAGAAGGCAGAAAAACAGGATAGGATGAGTAAGTTCTGGCTCACTAGAAGCTTTTTTTTTTTTCTTTACTCAGGATGGAGATGCTCAAGTTCCTAATGAATAATACTTTGTGAATGGCTTAACATGGATGGAATAAGGGGGAGGGACATAAAACAGCAAACAAGAAAAGCAGGTAATGCAGACTTGTAGACTGCGTTCTGCAAAGCTTTCAGGAAAACAACATGGGGATTGGCTTTGGCAGAATGAGACACACAGACAAAGCACCTGAACAACCCACAACTCAACCAGAAAGGATGCAGAGATCTGCAAACACTCCACGTTAAAGTTTTCAGAATATAAGTCCTGGTAGTTGGCAACCCTGTTCTTCCAGTTCCCTGTGCTGCTCTGGAGAGCTTCTCCAGGAAGGGAGCTTGCAGGAACAAGAACTTGGATTGCCAGGGCTGAAAGACTGAGCTTACAGGGAACCACCCTCCTACACTGCTGTTTCTCTGCAGATTTGCAGCAAGGCTAATGAGAAATGCACAGTGAGGACGCACTGCTCCTCTGCACTGTGTTTAGAGTCCCTGGGTGCTTTAGGCTCACTCCTGATGAGCCACCTAACCCCAGGATTAAAATCCCAAATCAGAAAGGACAGATCAAGCCCTTCACTTCTTGAATCTGCATAAAAAGGGGAAAACAATCTCTGCTGCAGCTCTGTGAGGTATTTCTCTGCCTAGAAAGGTCTCTGAGACTTTCCGTAGCTGAAGAAACCGCAGAGTTCAATAATCGTCTTGTAAACACAGTGGGCTGGAGAGGACAAACATATGCATTGATTTATTCCTTGCTATACTACCAACTTCATGTGGGATCTTAGCAACTTGTCAGCCTCTCCTGGATCTCTCTGCCCAACTCGTATTTTAAAAAGTCTGCGGTATCTACACAGACAGGCAAGATTAAATGATCCAGAACTTTACCATTTTAAAGTTCCCCAACTCTGTTTTGTATCAGCAAGGAGTTTCGTTCAGCATTTCTGCTGGAATAAATAGTTCACTGTTGTTTCAAACAAAATACTGGTAAAAGAAAGAGAAGTTAAGAGAGTAAGGAGACCTTTAATTTGAATATGAGATGTTCAAATGGTAAAACCTGGCATGAGGGACATGGTTTAACCCTTTGCCCAAGGAGGTACCTGGAAAAGCCTCCACAACCAAAAGAAAATAGCCTGACAGGAGAAAATACCAGCAGAAGTGCCTGAGGCCACAGCGTCTTTTAGAAGCCCCTTGGTCAAATATTCTTTGATCCCCAACAGAACAAAGGAAAAACTCGAAGGGGAAATATCATAGTTGTTCACCAGATTTACCATAAGAGACGTAACCAAAGATAAATCACACTGTCCTTATCACACAGATCAAGAAAAGCGTTTGACAGCCTGCAGCAGGTTCATTCTGGAATACCTTGAAGCTCTCTGCTCTGCCAAGGAGAACCAGGAATGTCCTCCAGGCTTCCTGTGGAGATGCAGCACGTGCAGTTCCACAGCAGAGGCTGCAGCACTGGGTGAGGTGATCTCCTGCCAGCCTGGCACTGCCCCGGGCTCCCCAAGGAAGCAGAGCAGCGACAAACACAGCTGGCAGCACACACCTGCCCTGCTGTGCTGGAGGGATGCCTTTGTCAGAGGTGCTGTCCTGCCCTCAGGGTTGATCCGAAGTGTCCCTTCTGTCTCCTGACAGACCTCTGGGATTTAAGGGTTCTCCTCACCTGTTGTGTGAGGAGCAAACCTTCCTGTAGACTCATTCATTCCTCACAAAACGACACTTCCGTGTACTAATCCAGTACTTAACGTGCTCATTCAACATGGCAAGTTTGTGCTAAACTTCCCATTGATGCTGTAGGACTTAACACAGATTTAATGCAGTGGCATTATTATAAAAAAATAAATTAGGAAGACTAGCATTTCATACCCGTTCAGTTCCTCTTTAAATCAACCTAATGAGTCAACTAAACTAATAATAAAGAGTAAAGGAGACCTTGATATACCACACCACTCTGCAGGTTACATTTAGCTGCAAACAGAATAGAAACCACCACAGAAAATAGTGCAGAGACCATGCAGGAAGGGAAAGACCAAAGGAAGGGATGAGAGGAGTAAATTTTCAGGGTTTTGGTTTTTGTAAGCTGCCATTTTCCAGTCAGGCCACACTAGGATGGAAAGTGAACCAATCACCCACTTCGGGTGCAATCCAGTCATTTGTGGAATCTCTTCCCTGGCTTTATTTGGACATATCCTCACTACCCCTTCCACTTTCCTGCTGGGCCTGTCCCCTCCTCTGAGGTACTTGTGACAGTTGGCTTCTACAGCTTACATCAGAAAATAGAAAAAAACCCAAACTTTTCTACAATACTTGATGAACATTAGAAAAAGGGTTTGCTTCACTAAATTCTCAAAAGTTGTCAACATTTTGCTTAGAAATTACATGCTTTAAAATATAGCTAACTGTTTTTCTGGGCATAAATTTAAAAAAATAAAAATAATTGCTGAAATAAAGTACTTTAAGAACTTGTTTGTTTCAATAGAAGAAATAGGGAGGGGAGTTGAATCCCAGAAAGTTTCTTTGCTTGTTTTTTTGAGCACTGATACATATCAACCTTCACCAGTACATTACTGTGCTGGCTGAATAAAAGTGGCCTTCAGATGAGCCTCAAGAAAAGCTCCTGTTCACTACTCCACTAAAATACCTCAAATTACTCCTCACTGCACCTGTGGCTCTCCAGTTTCTCCAGCTTCTTTGCACTGCAGAGCTCCAAAACCGAGATGTCTCTACCCCATGTTACAGATGTGAGGCACAGAAATATTCAGGACTCACCTACAGTCACACGAGAGTTGTGCCACAGAACAAGAGCCCAAATTCAGGTTCCCTGTGCCAAGGCTCATATTTAGAAAGGGGTTGAGCTCCACATTCACACAGGCACTTAATAAAATACAGAAAGTGTTCTTGAGAGGAGTGCCTCAGAGATAACACAGCACTGGGGTTATTACCTAAGCCTGACAGACACTTTCATATATACTCAAGTGATCAAATTAACAGCACTGCCTAATTTCCCATGTACAGCACCTCTAATATAGCTCACCTTATGAGACTTAATTTAAGACTGAAAATAAAGGGGTCTTTTGGAATATTCTGAATAAAGTTTTGGCAGTGACTTCCATAATAGGATTTTTCTAAATTAAATATGAATAAAAATATGGATACCCAATTCAAAAAAAGAAAGAAAAGCCTCTAAAAATTTCTTATTATTAGGATTTATGGCTCTCCCAATTTTAATCCTAATTATTGTAGAATCTCATATTCATATTGGGGATTTATTACAAAATCTTACCAAATTCAAAAATATA
Organism: Melanocharis versteri; assembly: GCA_013397845.1. Taxonomy (NCBI): domain Eukaryota; kingdom Metazoa; phylum Chordata; class Aves; order Passeriformes; family Melanocharitidae; genus Melanocharis; species Melanocharis versteri. Next base: position 129,944 of record VZTG01000601.1, on the reverse strand, counting down.
TTCCCTGTTAAAACCTGTACTTCCATACAGTCCCACAAAAAGCCAGCAGCATAACGAGAAGGGACACTGCCAACATTAACAATCTTCTCCTCCTCTTACGAGTCATTCATTTCCAGTATTACTGAGGAGGAATTCCTGAGAGCATCCTTCTGGGTTAAGGTATACAGTTCATTGATTTATGTATAAACTCATTTAAAAGAAATTGAATCTACCTACATAAATAAAGGTTATAAAATAGCAATTCCCAAAGACTCTTTATTCTGTTAATCCAATAATGCATTTTCCTTTTATTTTTTTGCTTTACTTGATGTTTCTTCCACCCATATTTTAAGGCAATTTCATGACAAGTAAATCCAGGCAATAAATATTTTTGCTGGGTCTGATCTGCGAATTATCAAATCTAATGACACACTGACACAGCGCGTTCTTCCTGCCACGAAAAATTTATCACATGCAACTCGAGCACCTCCGAGCAGGAAGAGTCCACCGCTCCCGATTTATGCGGCTCGAAAGGAAACGGACACGTTTTAAAGTTGCAAAAGCTGCGATTCCATTTTGTCTTCTGCTGGGCGTGTTTGATCAAATCAGAGCTTGCAAACCAAGCTCTCTGCTGCGGTCTACATCTGAGAGGGGAGAGAGTTGTTTTTGTGGGAATGATCTAGCTCGGGAAAAATGCCGAGGTTAGCACACCCTTGTGTAAAACACATTGCCGGCATTACTTGGCACCGCTGCCTGCAGGTCAAGCTTCTGCTCATGTCAGCAGTCTTGGCTCTCTTTTGGAGGAAGCTTGGCAGGATGATGGAAAAAAAATCATACATCCCTCCTCAATGAATCCTCCCCTCTTCTCCTCACCCTTTGGACACCGGCAGCAGCACCAGTAAAGTTGGATGGTTCTATTCACCTGGGCTAGGACATCATCTAAAGCTAATTTTAATCATGGTTTTCCTCCCAGGAATAAAGGATTAATTCCAAGCTTCCTAGACCTCTCAAAAGGTTGTAAGGAATGGGAGAGAAGTAAAGAAATAAAGAAAGTCCTACTCATCTCAGGAAAAACAAGGGCAGAGGGAGACAGGTTAAAATTACTTGGTTAAGTGGCTGATTAGAACTGAAAATAAATCCCATTAATATGCTGTGACCACACATAAGTCTGCTTTGATACACTGGAATATATCACTGCAAATTCAGCACACCTGAACAGTGACACACATCCACAGGTTGTAACATCACCTCTTCCAAACAACGTTCAGCACCCCACCAGCTCTGAGAAACTGCTTCCCAGAAGGAAAGGCTGACTGGGTGGGACCAGGCACCATGTCCCCCCTCAGGGAACAGGGGAAGGAAAAAAAAAAAAGGAGCAAGACTCAGGAAAGGAAACAGCTCCAGCAAACCACAAGGCTGTCCTGAGGCTTCGTGCTGCAGTGAAGAAGTGTTTAACATCAGAGAAAAGCAGGATTCAGATTCTCCTGCCCCATAAACCAGCCTGTTGACTGAAAACAACATTCCCAGCATCAGCAGAGCTGAGACGCACACGCAGCTGAGTTCTCCTTCTACCCACGGGAGGGCAGGGCTGCTCTCACACGTTACACATATGACACAAGATATTTTTACATAATATTAAGACAACTGTAACTTCAGTACCAAATACCCCTCACACAGTTTCAAACAGCTTTGGTTAGAGGAAACAAAGCTTGTCTCTTTACATAGATGTCAGACAGCTGGAGGAACAAATACACAATGCAGTTCTTAGGGGAGAACCGCAAAAGAGAATTCAATTGAGCTCTATAAACTGCAGCTGCAGTCCCATAGCCAGGACTAGGAAATTCCAAAACCAGATGACTGAGGTGGCAGTGAGATGGCAGGAAGAGCATTTACCCAGGAGAGGAAGAAAAAACTATTTACACAACGGTGTTAGGATTCCTCTTAAGCATAATCATAAGGGCTTTAGTAAAAAGAAAGGACAAGTACAGACCTCCCCCAGTTAAGATGATACACAGCATATAGGATTTCAGAAAATGCAATTTATCTTTGCTATAATAGGAATGAAGTGACTGATACTTGTTTGTATAAAGATGGAACCATCAATCCTTGCATATACAAATCTTCAAAATAATGCTCTAACATAGATGAAGTATTTCTTTTAATTCTTTATTAGGTGTGCATGTTGCTACTTTAAAGGAATCAGAGGCTAAATGGAGGTCTCAGTAACCACAGTGATTTCAGCTCATCTTACTCCTGTCACTGATGGAATGGAGAAGACTCGAACTACAAACCATATGTACACTGCTTCTCATCCTTACAAATAACATGTCATATCTCTTTTGACTCAAAGATTTTACCATTTTTTACTCCACATGGAATAAAAATGTTAACCTCTTTATTCACATTATCAGATCCAGCAATTCCAACCCAGACAAGAAAATAAAATTAAAGACACCACGCAGGCCAGTGGACAAATACAGAACAAGAATCTCCCTCCAGCCAAAAGAGAAGAATGTCCTTTTTACAGGGCTGTTACATTTGTTTATATTATTTTCATAGAGCAGATCCAAGTTCTGCATTTGGCACACATTGCTCAGCAGCCAACAGAAGAATTAAATCAATCAATATAGCTGGCAGTGTGGAGGCCCAAACAGCTGGCCAGAGCAGTTGTGTATGCAAACATGCACTGCGCGCTCTGCTAATCCACGCACACATGCAAATTCATATACAGCAGGAAGGTTTAAATTAAGCCATGTCAGTTTAAAACACCTCAGGCATCGGAACTGCACCTAATACTCCAGTATGGAGCATTTCAAGGACGCAAAATATTTATTTGGCAGGTCAAATTTTTGTTCTTTGGGACCTTCCACCTGCCAGGCTGTAAGGGTCCATTTTATCTGAACAGAGATTTCTCTTCTACTTGAAAGGCAAAGGCAGCTGCCCAGGAATCAGCACCTGGCAAATGAGGTGAGGTAACCCTTCCCAGGCTTTGCTACAGAGAAAGAGGAAGTAAAACACAGCACAGGAAAGGATCTCCAGACTTCCTGAAGGTCCCTCTCCTATGTCATGCAAGGACAGATGGAGGAAGAGCCCTCCTTTGCTCACACATTCCCCTTGAAGGGCCAGTCTCCACTGTGCTCCCAAAGGCTCTTTGCCTTTCTTCAACACATCCACTTAATGGCCATTCACTGGTCCCTTCCCTGCTGTGCCTTCGTGACTGAGACCATCTGTGCTGAATGCCTGGATCTGTGATCCTGCATGCTCTGGTGAGGACGTGGGTGCATAAAGCAGCTGTCTCCAGGCTGAGCACACTCTTGCTCAGTAGCTTCAGGAATGGAGCACTGAGGAGAGGGCAAAAGAGTGTGCAGAATTCAAGTGACCACAGGTGGGTTACCCTATCACCTCCTGAAACACAGAAACTCTACAGCAGGAAAGCACCTGTAGCTCTGAGTGCTACAGAAAAACCACCTACATGCTCCATGGGAATGAATGGAAAGTTGCTCACCTCACACCTCTGCCACTGTTTTGGAAAAGCAGACCAGGGCTGCCAACTGCTATGCTAGGAATTAAAGAGAAATAGGAAAGGGTGGAGGAAATTAAGAGCCGGTTTGCACTGACACTGAGGAGCAGTGCTCTGGGATCAGTTTGATAATCCCAGCCAGGTTTTCCTCAGGTCCCTGATGCCGCTGAGATGGTCACTGTGAACCTCAGGCCAACAGGGATGGACAGCACCTTGCTTTCCCATGTACCAACTGTTAGATACAACTCCCTGTGTCTTGTCAACATGATGGTTCAGGACATCGTAAAAAAGAATGAGTAATGTTTAAGCAAGCCCCTCTCCCCTCCAAGCCCACTGTGTCCCAGCCAATGGACAAGACACCACACAGAGACAGATGAAGTCAGTGACAGGCAATGCTAAACTAGTCCTGAAGAAATCTGAGCTGGAGCCAATATCCACAGAAGACACTGTGAAACATTCTTCTTCAGTAGGTGTTGGACAGGAGTTATCACTCATCACTCAATACTACATTAAATGGAGAGGGATAAAAATGCCAAAACTAGGACCCTTGGGGATACAACGCTTTACGTGGAGACAGAAGGTTTAGCATTAGAGTCCTGATTTATCATTACTTTCACAGACAGGTGTTAACCAGGAGCAAACCTATTGAAGTCAGTGGACTTACTCCAGTGTAAAACCTGCACAACTGAGAGAAGAGACAGGGTCAGCATCAAATGGGGATAGCAGAGGCAGGGATTTCGAGAACCGCCTGTGGAAAAATGTTCACACATACTTTGCACATATCATCGCTATGATTAATTTCTTGCATGCATGAAATACTCAAAATGTGGGCTTGAACTTGCTAACTCCAGCAGTAGGAGAATAGACTCACAGAGCAGATCCTCAGCTGGAGTAAATCAACATAACCCTATTGAAACCAAGAGAACTACATTGATTTATAGCACCAAAAGATCTGGTCTGGAGGCATACAAAAACTGTATATGGAAAATAAACCCATCAAAAAAAAAAAAACAAAGCCAAGAGGAAAAACACTGCAGGGAATGTGCTTCTCTATCCTACAAGGCAACTTTGGTTTTCTTTCCCTGAAGATGTACTTACTCATCACGCTCCTCTGGGAGTTGCTCACAAAGCTTTCTTACATTGCTGTCCATTTAGTGTCAGGTTTCACTCCCACCAGCCTTTCAGTTTAGGGGCTCCCTTGCTGATTAAGCAACCTAGAGTAATTCAGTAATAGTCCAGATGCTAGACACTGCCTCTCTAGGTAGCCATTTGAGGCCTGGTAATTTGAAACCTTTTATTTAAATCCCCATCATCTACCAAAACACAGCTTTTGAGATCAAACTTACTGTGCTTTCAAAGTACTGAAAGCAGCAGGTGGGCTCTAAGGAAGAAATTTGTTATAAACATAATATTGCCTAAATAATGGTGGCTGTTTAATCCTATGGTGGTTAATGGCCAGCGTGCTGGAGAAGAGCACAGGACGATTTATGAATTCCAAATATGGTTTTTCTAACAGAATTCTGGCCTCCAAGAAGAGCAATGTGATCTATGGAGCAGACGATGCTGATTAGGCCTCAACTCTTCTTGTAGAGCCTGAAGGAAAGACTTGAGGCTATTCATAACCCAGGGCTGTTTAGCAGCCTAATCTTCAGATTGGAAACACCTTGAATCCCTGGGGTCAATTTAGCTTTTCATCCTCTCAGTGTACAATAGGGGCATTGAAACTGGGAGGCATTTCTGAGGATGAAAGCTCTGCAAACAGCACAGGAAGCACACCTCGGACCAGGGGATACAAATCAAGAAGCTTTATGTTGCTTAAAGATACCCACAGCCTGGGGGCACATATGGGTGCTCTCCCAGTCCCTGACACAAAAAAGCTCTGAGAATTGCTTTCTGTTGATGTATTTGAACCTTCAGCTTCTTTCCTGCAAACAGTCTCTATCCGTGATGCTGGGCAGTCTCTGTATGTGCTGCTCCTCTCCAAACCGAGGAAGATTTTCAGATTACACTAGTGATTCTGAGAGTCCCTTGGAATGCTCCCATCCTAGCAAACACACCGGGGACTGACTAAAAGGAACAACTGTGACACATTTGAGAAGTTTCAGGCCACAATGAACATTTCTAACTGCCTTCTTACATTATTATAATAATGCTAAATGCAACATGCAGTAGCCAAAATCTCACAAATACTTCCATCCCCAACACTTTGGACAGGTATGAAAAGAAAACAAACCATATCTTTGGGTCTCGGTGCTGTAGCTAAAAATGGAAGTGTAACTGAGCAAGCAGCAATGGATGTTGATTCATACAGCAAATCCAATTGAAAAATAGCATTAGCAGCTGGGACTGGGGGGTTTGTTCTGTTTTGGGAGTTTTCAGTAAACACCTGAGCAATGAGTCTGAGCTGTACTGATAATGCCCAGGGGACAGCAGAGGCTAGTGTGCCTAGCAAAAAACCCAAATGTGCAGAAGAGGAAACAACCCCACAAAGAGAACAAGGGAAAGCTCGAAAGTGATGTCCCTTCTAAATGAACTGGAAAGAAAATGCACTTACCGCTTTGACAGCAAATCACCAGGTAATTGTTTCTTCCCACAGACATTATTGTAACATAGACAAAAATTGGTCACCATTAAACAAAGTTTACTCAGTGGCATTTTTACTGTTCTGCTGATGGGCCAGTTAAGAAAACACTGAATAAATTATGAAACAATAGAAGGAAGATGGCTCTTTATAAGCTGCGTTCGATATAACAATTTTAAAAGGCTATAACACAAGCTTATTGAATTTGGCAGGGCTTATAAATCCTAACTCCCATTACTGTGCTGCAACTTAAAAGAAGTATTCTTCACTTTGTCATTGGAAATTTCAAGTTTAAGTGGTCCCAGTGCAAAATGATAACTTACTCACATGCTTGAATGTTTCCATGCACAGACCACAGGTCAAACATCTGGTTAAACGCAGCGCTCAGTACTGCAGCCTGTCCTGTTCGTGCATGTGTGAAAATTGGTCTTTACACACCCAGCAGGCCAAATATTTCTCTCATTTGAGATCTCAGTGGCAGTGCTGTTTTGGTGGAGTTTTTTAAGGGTTTGGGTGGATTTTTTTTTAGGAATTCCGACCCTCTTGAGCAGATTTCTAGTAGGATTTGATGATGTAAAAGCTCAAAGGAGTGCCAATGCCCATGGGCACACCCAGCCAGCTAATGGCAAACAAGTCACCAGAGGGGTTTAGGGAACCTTTGATGCTGTTGCAGGAACTGAAGCAGTTGCCTACAGAGCCTTTCTGGCATGCAAGGATTCATTTTGTGGAGTAATGCTCCCAGTAAATAACCTGGCCTTGCCAGATGTTGTCCTCTTCCAAATTGTGAGATCTTTAGAGCCCTGATCTGCAGCAGGCAACAGTTGCATTTGCCCAAAAGGCAGAACTGCAGAAATAAGCCTGTAGAATTTCAAAGGGAAGGAGGGTCTTTCTCCCTTTCCCTACATAACAAGCATGCTAATACGAAAGTGCTTCAAACAGACAACTCTTCTAGAATATTCTCTTACAGGTAGGTACAAATCATTTAGAGCAGAACAGGACTGGATCATTTAATATTGATTTTGAAAGTAATACAAATTTTTAAAATGTTAGATGCTTAAGCAGTGGAAGCAGCTAGAAATGCAGCTGCTCCAAGCCTGAAATACCAAACTGTGACTAGAAGTAAATTATTCCAAAATTTGCCAAAAAAGCCTGAAGCTTTCTACTTTGCTGTCATTCTGTGGAGGATATACAGCTCTGCACAGACTTCAAATGAATAGATACAAATATTTTGTAGTAAGAAATTCACATCATCCTGGATCCTACTGGATTTTTCTATTAATTTCAGCTTTGAATTTGCAGCTGCGAAACTGAAACAAAAATCCACATTGCAATGACTGTGAATAAGATCTTCCCATAGAACAATATTAACTTGAAAACACCTAACCAGAGTAGGGCATGAACAAAAGACCAACAGGATCTGATAAAAAAAAAAATCTGCACATCTTTAACAGTTTCTGAATCAAGTTAATGTAAGTTTTAATCGCTCCAGTTATAGATATCTATATACATGTAGCTTTGTATAACTGCACAAAGGATAAACTGTGTTTTCACTGTGACTGATAAATGTGGACTTTTATGGGGACTAGGATGAGGCATCTATTTTTAAATGTCAGTAAAGCTTTCCAGAGTTCTGTACTCTAGATCTACCTTGAACAAAAGGCAGCACCATTTAAAAAGAGGGATTAGAATATCCATAAAACAGTCAAATCTGTTTCTCCAGTGACACAAATAGTTAAACTAGAAACCTGAAGTTCAACACTTGTGCTTGTGTGAAAGCACACTCAGTCAACTGACATTCCAGGTTTACAGCAGAAGATCAGTGATGTTGTGATGACTCCTGGGCTGCACTGGCTTCTGAACACCAGCATTCAGTTAAGAGCTTTCTTTCAATACACGCAATAATATTTGGACAGCTCCAATATAGCAGGATTTACTGCTCTGCTCCTACAGCCCCCTCCCTCTCTAGGATGAGTGCTTTCAAAATACTAATGATTTTATAAGCCTCCTTTTCTTGGTGAGGCACAGAGAGAGTAACAGCTTTCCTCAAAGTCAAGTGAAGTGAGAGAAAGCGATATTCTTCCAGGTCACACTGAAAAACCAAGACAGCCTAAGAGCTGCATTCAGACCATGAATCTCAGCTCTGACCCAGGAGCTGCTGAAGCTGATGCAAGGCTCTCTGCTGACTTTAATGGGCAACAGACCAGGGCCCTTTGGCCTTAACCTATGGGTTAATCCTTGGCACAAGCCTGAAGATAAGTAATTGCAGAGCAACCACACTTCTTACAAAGCAGCACATCACGACAACAGCCAAATTTGCTTCACGTGGACTGCGAACGTGCAGTGCACTGAAAAGCACAATTCTCATTGTTATCACATCGTTTTAACCCTTAGAAGTTTGACATTGCAGTCTGCTTCTTTGAAAAAAAACCTTCCTGTGGACATGCCCTGTCACACCCCTTTTTTATTATAGGGTCAGACACTGTCCAGGATCCCTAAGCTCTGCTGTTGCTCAGGTTTAAGACAAGACTAAGTGAAGGACACTCAAGTCCCTGCCAACTTCTCACATAAATGTACTGGAATGTTTTAAAATTCAGGTAGAGTGACAAAGACTGCAAGTTTTTATATGAAACCAGACTAAATTAAGGTAAAAACTGCAAAGAGGGAGATTTTTCTCCAAGCTTTCACTTTGTTTATTTCAAAACCAATATCCTCTATAAAGAGCACTGAATTCCTATACATCTGAGAGTCCAGCTGTATTTTGGTTTAAGGTAATCACATTAGCCCAGACACTGACTGGATGTTAACAAAACCTTTTTTTTGAAATGTGCTCTAAATAACACATTTTGAGACGTTGTTAGACTAAATGCAAACAGAACTTGAGCCCTGACGTGCTCCACACATTAAAAAAAAAAGGATTCCTAGAAGTTGCACTTTATGGGACACATCACACACTGCTGACGTCCTTGGATGCTCTGCCAGAGCCAAGATTAACAGCCCATTTGAAATCCTGAAAATGTTTAAGAACTGAAAGGCTCGTGCTGATGGCTGAGCTCCCTCATGTTCCACTGAGATCAATGAATTTGAAAGCATTTGGCATCTTACATGATGGGTGAGCTCTGCTCCAGCTACCAAATCTTGATTAGTCCAAAATAGAAGAACTTCGAACACAGTCTTGGAAGAACACAGAGGAAAATGTGAGCTGTCATGGAAGAGAAGTAAATCTCTTCCCTGTCAGCCACAGTGAATCTTTCTCTCATCAGCTTTCCCTTCCCCCCATGACCCCAAGGACGAAAAAGAAAAAGGTAAAAATAAAAGAAAATCTATTTTAATGGACAAGCTGGGACCACCTGATAGTGTATTTCTGACCAGCTATGTACAACCTCCTGGGAATTTCAACAAACATCAGAAACAGAACCAGGTGGGAAACTGGTTTCATTTATTTTCATTTTACAAAGAAGTTCAGACTGAAATTGAGTTGTTTACAAAACTACAGGACCTTGAGGGGCCAGAAGTAAAAACTATGTCAATCGGACATCCACAGTCCACATCTCACTAAAAGCAAGAGTATATTTATGTAACGTGCCCAGAATTAGCAATAAATAAAGAAACTCTGTTAAGATGCAGAGGCAAAAATCCTAGTTTACACAGCTGCACCAAGCCAAAGCATTTTATAAAACTATGCAGTACCTGAAAAAGTTGAATTGCAGCCTCCTATGAAGGTGAGTTTCACAGCAGTTTACAGAGGGATGTGAGGGTGAACAATACACAGTTGTAACTGCAAAATCATTTAAAAAGAGGTGGAAGTAAGAAGGTGGAGTTTAGCCTGAAGAGAGGGATAACTTGGAACATGAATTCAAGTGATTTGAAATAAATGTTTCACCTCACTGAGAAGATGGAGAGTACCATTTGCATTATGTGAAGCAGGGCTCAGACTGAAAACAGGAACATCAGCTAACTGGTCATCCTAAGTATTCCTCAGAAATCTCTCTCCAAAGCACGTCTCAAAGTATTGAAACTGTAGGTGGGAAATACAGGATGAAAAAACTTTCATCTCAGAGGTTAAGACCCATCTGTGGCAGCTCTGCACCACCACCAGCCGGGTCAGAGCACACTTGAGCACAAGCAGGACTCCAGGAGCATGTGAGGCTCCACAGCCTCCCCGAGTTCTCTGCTTATGAATGGGTGAATCATAACTGCAGAGCCCTTAACCACAGGGCAGAGACATCCATGGGTTTCCATTTTCTTGACATGACAGTAAGTGCATGTCAAAGAGAAAATGGCAACACTTCCTTAATCAAAGCAAGGAGCAAGTTTTCACCAGCCGAAAATACAGATTAAGACTTAACTCTGATGAAGCTGCTGTCAGACCAGTATGATTGAAAAAAGATTCACATCCTTGCAGAAGTAGACTACAAAATGTCATTTGAGAGGAAAAATAGTTTGCCAGCACAAGCTGATCTGTTTGCAGCTCCTCTGCCATTTTTCATGCAGATTCAGAAAATGCAATTTCATAAGAAAAGGAAAAATTACCACTTCGTAAGAGCTGAAAATTCAAAACAGCCCCTTTGCATCATTTAGCTGAGCAAAGGAGCTTAAAAATACATTAAATTTAAATTTACTTTAATATCCTGGCAGATTGCTGGGGTGGTACAGACAGTCTTCCACGCAATTCAGAATCAAATCACGCTGCAAGTTGCAGAGAGTCCTGAATACCCTATTTTATTAGCACATAGAAAAGCAACACTCAGTACCAAACAGCTTTCTCCTGAGCTCTTCAGACAGTAATGTGCAGATCCCACCTATGCAGCTGCACATATTCACCAATGTCTTTGTGCTACTTCATTTCCAGGAGAAAATGTGCAGACTGGGCAGAAAACGGACAGATTTCCGCAGTCAAAAAGTGACCACTGTGCCCAAGAGTACAGCTGTTGATGGATTAAGGCAATGTTGGGCTTTGTGTTGCCCCATATCAGGCAATGCAGGGATGAAAGGGGCAATATTTGTCTGAACAGCTCCACCATCACCCTCCCACTGCACTACGCCCTGCACAACTCCAGTGTTATTTCTCCTTTCATGGCAATGAATTAATCCCCAAGTTTCAGTCACAGGAAAGGTTCTCCATAAAGACTGTATGAGCGTATCAATTCCAAATGTTTGCAGGTCACATAACAGAGATAAAAACAGAAAAGAAAGGAAGATTGGAATGAGTCAAGAGGAAAGTGCAGTGAATGGCTCAAGGTGTTCCTGGCGTGTGCCAGTGCTCCAGGCCTTCCTCCAGCACTGCCGAATTCTGGCTGCTTCCTTCCAGGGTCAGCTTGGTGGAAATGCAGCCACCAGAGCAGGAGGAATTTTAAATTTAAAAGCAGCACTGCATTAAGAAGTGACTTTGGCCAGCTGCCACAGCCCCAGCTTTGCCAGAAGCTGCCTTCCTCAATCACGTAGCACCTCCCAGCCAGATTACCTAAAGGCAGCTGCGATTGCTCCCTCCCCTAAAGCTGGAAACAGACGTAAGACACAGGAAGCTGACAGAAAATAATAATATAAAAAACCTAACCCATTTACACCAGTATCACGAAGAACACGTAGAACTGAAAGCACCAGGTAAATTCTTGCATTTTGTAGGCTCTGAAAGATGAGGACAAGTACAAGATGAGGAGAGGACCAAGAGCGGTAGATTGAAGGCTGTGCTGGAAGAAAGGTAGATGGACTGTTCCGATCTCTGCTTTGGTGTAAATATTCTGAAATGAGACATAAAACAAACTTCACAAAGATTACCTGGTTTCTCTGTGCCTCAGTTCTCTGCCTACAGTTCCCTAAGCAGCAGGGTGTGATACACATGCTAAAAGTCATGATGCATTTCTATTCAGAAGGAAGATATACACAGGGACTTCATAACCCCCAGAGAAACTATATTCAGCAGCTCCTCTCTCTGAGATTTTTTAACAGATATGCCAAGGGTTCATGCAGTTCCCAGGAAGTACTATGATAATTTTCAGCAATGAAGATTAGCCAATTATTTCTTGTGAAGCATTCCGGGTACATGCTCAGATTTTAACTTGGAAAGGAACAGATTTTTCAGCACAATGTGATAGTACACAATGGGTTGTAACAATTTATGCCAGCTGAAGTTCTAGTCCTGGACTGTGCCTTTGTTTATTTTATTCTGGTTTTAGGAGTATGCATCTACTGCTACTTTGGAGACCTTACTTTAAAAAAAAATCAAACAAAATAAAACCCAAACCCACCCCGATCCCCATAATCTCCAGAGAAACAAGTTTAAAGAAGAAAACAGGCACCACCCCAGGTATGTGTTTAAAGCCTCAGTCTGCAAGTCTTCAATAAATCTGTCCTCAAAGTTCTGGCAGCAAGTTATCTCACACCAGAGGTGTTATGAAGGAAGGAGCATAGCTTCAAAAAATAAATCATTAATGAGTTGGTGTGTATTGTCATGCAACTCAAGAGCACCTGGTGTACCTGGCATCCAGTGACACCTTAGGGAGATGGCAGAGATGTTTGCTACAGCACCAAACAGCCACCACTCATTCAACAGAGCCTCCTTCTGCTGACTTTCCCCATTTCTGGCCTTTTGCCATTTCTGGCCTTCTGCTTTGAGTGGGGCATTTCCGTGTAGCTGCTGTCCAGATGTCACCCATGCAAGCTCCCAGGCAGGTGCAGCACTGACCAACCCCTGAGCAGTGCATTCCCTGGAGAGGGAAAGCAGCTGCACTGCTGCTTTCCTGCAGCTCCTGCCAGCTCCCCCAGCCTGTCCTGCTCCCTGGACTTCTGCAGGGCAATAACTAAAAAATCACATCTCCACAGTGAACATCATCCACACGGACGGCAGGAGCCGGGCTGAGGCAACTGTTTCCTACGGATCTCCCTTCAGAAGAAGCCAGGGATTCAGGACCAGGCAACCATTCGTTGCCATCACTGCAGTATTCCTCTTTGATCCTGGTGTTTATTTACATCTTCAGAGAACAAAAAGTTAATTCATAAGCGATTTCAAAGCTACATCTCCAAAGTGCTGCTTATCTTTGCCTGCAGTTTTGACAGCGATCAGAAGACCAAGCTGGACAATCCCATTAACAGGAACAACCAGTGATTTAAGATCCAAGGATCTCAAAGTACTTTACAGAAAACAATAAAATGGATAACATCCATACGAGGTAAGTGTCAATATTACAGGATATTTTACAGTGGTGTAGAAATTAATAAAGGATAACAGAATTACCAAGAACATCACCAGAGCAAGACAGGAATAAAATGAAAATTTGATCTTCATTTTCCATCACTGAGCAGTGCTGCTTCCCCTGCTGTGCAATTACTGCAGAATCCTGCTCGTCTTCACTGTTGCAGAAACTGAGGAGAGCTGCTCAGAAGCAGAGCTCATAAGAGATAAATAGGAGGGCATTTCTGGTGAAAATTCAAAATGCCAACAAACAAAAAAATCTCCTTTGGCAGAAGAGATATTTTCATTTGGAAACACTGTGGATCTTAAGGGAGTTGTAGGCTGGGCCCATGGAAGCTGACCATCTGCTGCTGAATGGCTGCATTCTTACCCTGCCACAGCTTTTCTTGCTTAAGCTTGCAGGACCAGAGTCTTCAGAAATGGGAGACAGCACAAAAATAGGCATTCTGGGGAGTCCAGGCACAGAGAATATAACATGTCGTATCTCGGAAGCAATTTGACAATTCATAAAGGAAGCACACTCTGTTTCTGAAAGAAGTACTTCAGATCTCAGAAATAAGGATTTTATTTTTAAAAACCAGACAAAACTTTTTGCAGAAAGCAAATTTTTTTACCCCCCCCCCCAAGAAAAAAGATAATGATTGCAAGGAAATATAACTTTATTTCCCTGAGAGTATTGTTTTGACCTTTAAAGCATCATTCTGAGCATTTGAGCTGATGCTTGGGACCAAAAATGGAAGCTCTACACCTTAAAAAAGCTATCGTTTCTATGTAACATATAAGGATAACAGAGTTCACTATTTTTCTCATGTATTCTGTTCCCTTTTTCTTCCCCAGCCCTTCCAGTACCCTGAGTCCTTTTGACGGTTGTGTCCACGTCCTGCAGTTTCATATCTAAACTAAACCCTGGGCACAATGACAGCACAATGAAGCCTTGATCAAGCACTCTGAGCTCTACTGTAAATATATGAGATGGGAAGATCTCGTCCTATGTGCCCTCTATAAGCTCTGGATCAAGTCCAGGACAAAGAGAAGTTTATTAATGCACACACATTCCTACTGGCCTTTGAGCTCTTTGGCAAAAATTGTTTTAAACAGGCCCCTGTAGAGACCGAATGAGCAGTATTCAAATATTTACATCGAACAACAGAGTTAATTACACTTCAAGACATCAGTAAGATTCACTCTGCTGCAACCTCAGCAACATACTCCAGTAAAGCAGCAACATAAACCATTTTCCGCAATCGAGGCGGGCAGCTTTCCATCTGGGTTTCAGCTAAGGCAGGAATGTTTCTGTCGACAATAGAACCTCACTAATCAGCACTTCACTAATCCACACATTTTATTAACTTCGCCAAAAAACTCACAGCCTCTCCCTGCCCCTCAGCAAAGATTTAATAGTAGAGACCTCAAGCAAAGTCTTTCACTCCCCAAACACATTTTTTTAGGCAAATGTTACGTGCATTTGAGTCAGACATTACAAAGCAGTTTGATAAATAATTTGAGCAAAACTAGTTATCACAGACAGAGCCAAATCTTATGCATATCTGGAGAAGAAAACCCAAGGCAACTTGAAGTTAAATCTACAAAAGAACATTTTATCAAAAACACTTAATCCTTAGTATCTCTCAGGATTTGGCCCTCTGTGAACAAAATAACATGCTCAAATGAAATTTACTTCCTTCCAAGTTAACACTGCATTTGCCCACTTACTTGCTGGCTCACAAATTCAATAACTTTCAAAGAAGTCTCCCTCCAGCCACTTCTGACACTTCATTCTTCCTTTCACAGAGCAGTCTGCATCCTATAGATGTAAGCCAACAGGAGCAGCAAAGCCAAAACAAACATTAAACTATACTCTGGAATGAAAAGGTCTGTCCATCCCAGTGTCTTACCTCTGTGTTTAGAACTCTTCGTACCTCTCTGCCCCAACCATTAGCACTGAAAGTCTGCAGCGATGGCAGCTTCATTTTTCAAGACCACCAGAGATTATCTGCATGCCACCGCCTTAAAAATCAAACTAACAGACAGCACAACATTCATTATCCTTCCCCTTCCAAGAACATTTTTAAATAAGTGTGGAGATAACCAAACAGACCAGCTTGCTGGGCTTTTTCTTCCTCATCAATTATCCTTGCTATTGATAGAGAATATGAATAATACCATGTATAAATTATGTACATGCATTTATAGAAGAAAGTAGAGGAAATTCATATACAGAAAACCAGTCAATTAGATGGCATTTATACTGATCCATTTCTACAATTTTCTGTGCAAATCTAACAACACACAGAAAAAGAATGTAATTTAAATTCTACAAATATTATCTCCTTAGTTGTGATTTCTGTTAAGACAGAAGGGAAGCCTCAGCAAACAATGGAGTACTCAGAGGAGGGGAGGAAGCTGTGGTCTCACACGTTCAGTCCAAAAGCTACAGACATCCCTGCTACATGAAACATCCTCTGTACTGCCCCAGCCCAGAGGAGCACAGACCTGGGCACTCCTACACAAGCTCACTTCGAGAGCACACCTTAGAATAGCATCTGGTGCTCAAAGAGAAGATGCAGGTAGACACAGCCAGAGAAGGAACCCTTAGTTTGACCATCCCCGTCTGGCTCTGGGCTCCTTGAAATCTTATTTCCTCAGCCTAGCAAAGTTCAGATGGATACATCAAAAGCACGGTTCCTCCAGAGCCCTCAGGCCTGGCAGTATTCCTAGCTGAAGATGCATTATGCTGGATTTACAGTGAATAGTGCTACAAACCTCAGGAATATAACAGTTTATGTCTGTTAATGATCGAATGAGCTTATTATATAGATCTGGACATTTTAAATTAAATCACACTCTTAGAGTAAAGGAGCATAGAAGAAACTCTGATGATGCATAACCCTGAGACCAATAAAGGTAACTCTTGTACCAAGCAGTAACATTGACTGCACATTCACTCACTATCACCACCTATACTCCAAGTCAGGATTTCTGTTCAACCCTTGCAATTAGCTCAGTAGGTCAAAATTGGAAAATACCGTGTTGCATTTGAAGGGTTGAATGTCCTTGAGAGTTAAAGCAATGTTAGGATGTTTAGACTCTCTGCCTACACTTGCATGACACTGGTAAGACAGGCTCTGTGCATCACTAGAGGCAAGATCCACACACCCACCTGTATGCCATTCTCAGCTTCCCACTGATGTTTACAGGAGGATATTTTGATTGATTCAAAGAGATGCCCTGCAAAACACCCACCTCATCAGAACAGACATGATACTGCAGTAGGCATTGACTCTTTACCCCCAAACCCTGTGTTGTCTTAATTTTGGAAAACTACTCTGCTCCTTGCCTCTTCATTTGAACTGTATTTAATAATAACATACATTTCGACCTTCTGTAGCATATACTGCCCACGAGTGAAAAATCAGACATACACAACTCTTCCATATGAGAGGGAGATTTTGCCAGGATTCCAGTGAAATTAATTGTCCCATACACACAAAGCTACTTGGCATAATGAGGAAGTGAACAGTCAACAACTCATTCTCCTGTTTAAACTTAATTCCAGGTATTCCTTTTCAGAAGCATCAACAGCCTAGTGTAAATGATATTAAGGAGAAGATTAAAATAAAAATGTATCTACAGATTACTTGAAATAGTCAACCAAAGGATTTGAGAAATTTGCAAACTCCATTTTCCCTCTGAAAAGCGAATAAAACCATCTCTCCTACTTTATGTATTACACCCCATTTGTTCTCACTGCTCAAAATTACATTATACATTTTCAGGTAAGTTTAGGCAGAGGCAGGATGCCAAGGCCGTATTCTGTTTGCAGCCAAACATGCTGTAAGCACGTAAACACCCACCTGTAAACAGGCACTGGATTGATACAAACATACACACACATATAAATTCACTTTATAAACAGAGGCAGACCACACCTCAATCTTCCAGTCTGCACAGAACTCCAACTCCCACACCACTGGGAATTTCAAGATACGTTCAAACTTGAAGTCTATCCTGGGCGTGCTTTGACCTCTGAATTTTTGGGCCTAAGACAGATCTGAACTTGAACAGAAAGGTTTCACAGATCAATCTCCAAATCACCCCTCATATTTGAAAGAACCAATTTATCAACAGCAGCCATCAAAATAATTACAGCATTAATGTGAACATAAATTAACAACCTTTAGAACAAAATTGTTTGATAGTTGTTATTTTTATAAAGGGATTTAATAATACCAAAAATCAGGAGATCCCAAGCATAGCTAATAAAATCAGTGTGAGGAGACAGGATAAAATTCATGAGGTCTTTGTCTCCACCTACTGTATGGAGGAATAATAATTGTAACTCCCAGAAGGATACAGAGGAAGTTAATTGATACCTTTCTCGATATAAAATCCCAACATCTATTCCACACATATCACAGGACTTCAACCTTTACCAATTATAACAACAGCTGCTGTTCCAAACCTGAGAGACTATCACAATGGCTTCCTTTACTTAGAACTGAGGTGCCCATAATTACTGCAAAGTGGCAACTGTTATGGTTTTATGGTTCACTTTTCCTTTACAACAAGAGGTTTTGAAATACAAGAAACTGTTTAAAATACCTTATGTAAGCATAAGAGGGGATCTGGGAACTTCCTGAACAGGAATGAAAATTAAAAGCCTTCATAACATTTACTTCAATTTTTTTTAATGACCAACAATTATATTTAAAAAAAAACCTGCAGAATTGCAGTTCAAACCTGCACAGGCCTGTGAACACTCTCAGGTGTAAAGGCAAAATGAATTAAACAAAACACTCTTAATTAAAACTGTCCATCTGTCAAAATCTGGAAAAGATTACAGAGAAGTCTGATCTATGGTTGCCCTATACTTTGCACTTCCTAATTTGACAAAACAAAATGTAGGTTATGAATTTTTTCTAAAGACAGCTCTTTCCTGCTATTCTGGCACTCATCCAACCAGTTTATTTCTTTCCTACTGTCACTAAATTTCTGTACAATCAAAAGCTAAAATAAAGCTTTTCATTGCTATGGACTTGGGGAGACTGGTGCCAGATTCTGCTTGAACAGAAACTGGGGGAGCCCCAGGAGTCCATTAAAAACTTGATTGAAAATGTCAGGCTGATGGCAGAGAAACAGCCAGCCTGCACAGCAAGGGGCACAGATGCACCCCAGGCAATTTGGTGTTTTTATTTATACAAACCACATGATGTTTCCAACCCTCAGAATGCGTTCAGGGAGCAGATTCAAAAGTGCCAGAAAACTGAACTTTGAAACACACTGGTATTGGTGAACAAGGTCTTTCAGAAATATACCCTGGATGGATCTCAGTATGTACTTGTAAAGGTGCATATTATGGGAAGCATTTTGTTTTCACAACAATCTATCTAGAGTGCATGTTGCAGATCTGTGAGGGCTTTTGGCTGTTTTCAAAACTGTTTGTAGAATTTAAATAAGCAGTTCCTAATTCATTTAACATGAAAAAGAGGATATGGCTACTGTGGTAATTTCAAAATTTAATCCCTTTCTTCTCTGTTTACAAAACTATGTGGTTTTTTTCTTTCTTTGAGCAAGAAGAGCATGCAACTCCGAGAGCATGCAACTCCAAATCTTACAGAGCAGATGGACCTAAAGATAGCAAAGACCTAAAACAAGTATCTTCCATTCAACTCATAAACCTTGGGAAGACTGGTACAGTAACTACCCTGAAATAAACAAGTAGTTTGATATAAGGACTAGAGGATTTTATGTACGATTCAGAGCTGCACCAGAAGTCGCAGTTGGTGTTACTTCATCCCTTGGTTTTCACCTTCCCTTCAGGCACTCATAGAGCCCGCTCAAGGCAGCGATGAATCAGGCCATGAGTGCTACATTAGAGACCCACACCCTCCTCCTCCTCCTCCTCCTGTGTGGATACAGCAGGATGAAAGGCATCACCGCACACTCCTCCAGCTGGATCAGCCACATCTGAGAGGTCAGCAAGGAAGGGATGGGGAATAGTGCCACCAGGAATGCCGTGGCTTGGCCAGATGTGCACACTCACAGCAAACAACTGAATGCTTTCATGTCTCCTGACAGATTGTTTTCCTGAAGGACAAAGCCTGGCAGCTCTAAAGCAAACAGATTTAATCCAGCACATAGTTTTCCTCCATTACTTATTTACACAGACACAAATGTACACGTTAAAACCCTAAGCAGAAGCTCCACATGGGATAAGAAATGTTTGATAACACACAGAAAATGTATGGCCACAAGAAGAGAGCCAACTTTATATAATAACCATAGAGGGCACAATGGGAAACGCCTCAACACAGGCTCTTTTGTGCTCCATATAAAGGGAACAATCCCTGACAGAAGTAAGCAGTGTCAGAAGCACTTGATCTTTGACCTTTGCTGGGCAGATGTGCTGTTGGTGTGGGGCAGATTCCAAGACGACAGA
Source organism: Melanocharis versteri (assembly GCA_013397845.1). Classification (NCBI taxonomy): domain Eukaryota; kingdom Metazoa; phylum Chordata; class Aves; order Passeriformes; family Melanocharitidae; genus Melanocharis; species Melanocharis versteri. Next base: position 110,236 of record VZTG01000601.1, on the reverse strand, counting down.
GCAAAAATCCCTCAGTTTTATTTCCTCCACTTCACTCTGTATTGTTTTTACAACCTTGCTAATATTGTTTAATAATATCATTTACTGAGTTCCATGAGGAAAGCTGCACAGGTATTGTCTAACAGGCTCTCACCACAGGGCTCATGATCACCTCTCCACATTACAAGTAACAGGTTGTATTTTCCAAAAACTCATGAATTGGCCACAATGACATGGTGGCAGCACCTGCAGCTTAAGAGGAAATGAGCCTTAACAGAACAATAATGGCAGAGCTTGACCATAAAAGTCATTCCTCCTTAACCTTTCTCATTTACTATTCAAAGGAGTACATTACAGCAAAAATATTCAAAAGTGCAAAACCAATTTGAAGAAAAACTGGGCATCAGCCACTCATATAAACACACACAGGACACCCAAAATAGCATCTGTTAGAGTTTTACCCACACTCGGTGGGTTGCTGTGAGTCCCAATGTCCTCCTAGTCAAAGTCACTTCTGCTCCACAATTCAGAACCAAAGAATATGATTTTACAAGATTTAATTCAAAGATGCTGTGAAATAGAAGTATATGTTTTGGAAACAGCTATATTTCTGGGGTTTTGATTCTTTGTGGCAACAAGTTTCACCAACTAATGCGTGCAAATTAAAAGCACTTCTGAAAGTTTTATTTGATTATACTTAAAGAAGGGGGGAAAAAGATTCTTCTTTTAAGTGAAATGCACTGCAGTCCTGGAACTAGGGAAGCTTTGGTAACCATAGCAACACTGTAATTTTCAATATACATTTTAATAGATATTTAATTTGTCAAATTGCAGACTGGCATTCAAACCATTTTTTTCCAGCAGACCCATGCTTTCCAATACATGAAGTTATTCACATTTACTAGCAGTGGTCTCTCAGGTGCTTTACAACATAGTTCTCTTCCAAATATAATTTTCGTATCAGCCTTGACAAAAAAAAAAATTGCTAAGTGGTTTCTACTTCTGCTGTCATTGTCCTTGACAAATTCATTTTTTATAAACCAAGTGAAGTGTTTGCAAATGTTCATTTTTTTAAAGAAGACAGATCAGGAAATATTCTGTGGTAACTAACTCATAAGTTGTTAAGAGTAGCTGAAATACTTTGTCTTCCAAATCCTGTTCAATATCCAAGTTACTTTAAAAGTATGCAGCTGTATGGATAGAAAGTTAATGAATAAACCTGGCACTGAGCTATGGTAGAATGTTATACCAGAATGAAATCCACCTGCAAAAGGCTTTCTTAAATTCTCTGCTGAAGATAAGACAGCTAAGCAAGAAAAACATGCTGTGTATTATGACTGAATTTGATGAAGTACTTAGGCAGTAGAGTAAGTTTCCAGGCCTAAGAATAAACTGCATTCCTCTGTTGTATACTGCCGACTGTAAAAGGCTTGAAAGCAAGCAACTATTTCACAAATCCAAAACTTTTTCAAGATAATTATGATCACTCTTAAACACGACAGACTCCACTGAAAACCACATCTCTGACAGATCTTAAAAATCAGCATAAAAAACATGAAGTCAGAAGGAATTTAGAATATGTGCCATTATCACAGTTCTGGTCTCTCAAGTTATGCCAACACTGCTGTAATTCACAGGATTTTGTCCTAGTTTTCTAGTAGAGTTCTACTTCAGGCTACCGTGCTTTGGGAGGGACCATGGAGGTGAGAGGACACCATTGCCAGCAGTGCAGGTACCACATTTTGTCAGATAATATCTCTGAGAGAGCTCCTGTAAAATTAGACAATTGCTATAGTATCAATGTTGTGATAGTAAACAGGCAATGAAAAGAATGAGAGAAAATACGTAGAAAAAAATGCCAAAATAAGAATCTGTAAACAGTAGCATTAAAACACAGTTAATACAAGTGTTAATGAAAACAGAAATTAGTCTAATTAAATCATCCCTACAGCATCTGATGGCAAAGCAGATTGGTACACTCATTATTTTACCAAAGCAACAAGACAATAGTTAAAACTACTGAGCTGTTAAAAATATTAGCCCTGCCATTCTAAGTGTAACAACAGAATCCAAATAAAATGGATATTAAATCCTCGATCATACTTATTTGTTTAAAGCAGACTCTACCTATCCAGCCACAAGTACCCATTCCTAGATTGCAGTCCCCATGAAAAGATGCAATGAGATCCCTTGGGTGGAAATTCAGATTAGTCAAGAATAAAGAAACTTCTTTGTTATTATTAGAACATGGAGGATATTTGGTAAGACGTGGAGAAAACAGCTGTTGCCTACATCATTAAAATAGCGTTGAACCGTCAAGCAGAACCTGCACGGATTAATCATGGGAAGAAGTGATAAAAATAAATATTGCTCTCACATCAGTGTGATGTCTAAGGTAAAACAGCAAATAAAGAGAAGAAAAGGACACACAGCACTCTGAACTAGAGAAGGGAAAGCTCTCAGCTCAATCAGGCAAGGCTTCAATTAAAGAGGAAGCAATCAAGTGAAACTTGAAGCACACTCCCATTGTACAAATGAGCACAGTTACTGCACCCTCTGTGTTCTCCCACATTTACCTCATTTCAGCCTCCTCCCACACTCGCTGCTGATGCAGTCCTCGAGCTGTTACACAAGGTGGACGCTGCCATAACAGAGAACATTTTTCTTTCCTTTACCTTGCACCAGTTGCTGGGTCTTAGTACTACAGGCAGAAACAAAAACTATATTTAACTCCAGGCAGAAGCAGACACTAGGTATGAAAATGCATAAAAAAATGAAAACAATCCTTCCAAAATGGAAAATTCAAGCAGAAAGTGAAATACAAAGCATAGAGATAAGCCCTGAAACCAGAGAAATCCTACTGCCAAGCCTGGAGGACTGAACTGTGGTGGAATCTGGCATTAAAGCCATAGCAATATCCAGTACTTAGGTAAGCTGAATGGTAATAACCCAGACTTGACAGGATATGTAGCAGAAGAGGTCATTTCCCAAATACCTGGAGTCTCAATCATGGAACAGTTAAGTCCATTAGCAGGACACTGAACTTTGCCCTTTTGTTTGGAGGCAGTCAGGATCACAAAGGCTGGGTGTTACCAATTTCCCCAGTCCTCTAACACTGACCAGCCACCCAGCCACATGCTGGACAAATGCCCACATCTACCCCCTTCTTGAGGGGGGAGAAAAATGACATTAAAGATACATGGCAGTAATGTAACCCGTGACAAAGATGTGGCTCATTTAAGAAGCCAAGACATCCTTTAATCAGAGTTGCACGCTGTGGAGGGATGGAAGGTGCCTTGTGCAGCCTGAGAAACCCTTCCTGAGAAACTCTTCCCCTCGCTGCAGCTATCAAGTGCCAGTTTTAGGCAGTCACTCCTCTGCACAACAGAAACCCTGCTGCACTTAATGTGACAGATGATGAAACTCCCCATTCTTTCATCTGAGAATTTACCTCTGTACATAATTAGAAGCACAATCATTAAAGTTAGCGTTCCAAATTGCTGTCAGGAACCAGACACACAAAGTATTCCTACAGGGCTACAAGGCACTTTACAGACCACATCACAAAGCCTGTCCTTAAACCAAATCCCACATCTGTCTGAAGAACAGTTCACCCGCTTCTCTCCAAAGGACCAAATTAAACCTAATCCACTTACTAACACAAGTGCAGATAATAGAACTAAATGTAGTTCTTATCTAGCAGACAGGCAGTCTCAGCCTGAGAAATATTTATCTGTCTTGATATTGTCTGACCAACCCCACTAAAAAGACCAGACGTCTGGCAAGCTGCAGAGTTGGAGGCCCAATCAAACAAATCAAGCCTGAATGATGCAGATAAGCTACAACTAAACAAAACAGAAGGTAAAAGGTGTTTCAGACCTGGAAAATAATGACCTGTTTGAAGAACATGGAACTGAAGGTACTGATAAAAAAAACACTGAGAACAAGGGGGGATCTGGTATTCCAGCAAATCCAGTAGGGACAGTAGACAAGACAAAGGGGATTGCTGAATCAGCATGTGGCTATTTGCAGACTCCACCTTGGTGCATTCATCTCAGATTACTTGTCCTGCTCCAGTTTCTGATTTAAGGAGTCAGCTACAGTTGAAACAGAATTTGCAAACTTCCCTTACATGTTCTTCTCTAAGGAGAATGCAGTAACTCAGATTCCTGTACCAAATTGTTTTGATTTGTTGCCCATGCTTCTGCTGGAACTATCAGTTTCTCCTCTGACCTGGCTATTCTAATTCTACCACACAATTGTCAGCAACACTGTGAAGACCTGCTCAGCTAGCAGACTTTCCTTGCTATCTGGATCTCCAGTTGCATAGTAGGAGGTTGTACTGTCTGCTGTGGGATATAGGTCCTGTTTAATCTCACCGTCACACCTATTTACTTCCCCAGAAACATTTCAGCATGTAACATGGGACAGGGAGTTACACAATTCCCAACCAACTGTAGCCAGCCAGAACTATATTACAATATGGCATATTTACTCTGGAGTCTGGATGAAGATTACAAGTGAAATTATATTACTTTATCTGAGGTAAAATAATTTTCATATTTTCCAGAATGTGTTAAGCAACCGAAGGAACTCAGTGAGAACAGGAATGTTTTGGAGTAGTTCCTGAGGTGGATGTAGAAATACTAAATAATTTGTTCAATGTTGGAATCGGAGTCCACGGTAGCTACACTGATTAAAATTGCAAAGCAGCACAGTGAGAACTTGGCATCCTCTGCTACCCCAGATGTCACAGAAAATGTGTTGCTCAGTATAAGTTTTACTAAGGACCAATAGCTCAAAGAGGACTGGGCAGTATTTCCCTTTGAGGGAAATAAAACAATAAATTGAGACCTCAGGCTCACAAATATATACAATTTATGCATACAACTCATTCTTAAATTCCTGCATCACACAATGAAAAGTTTCCAGGTCTTAAAAGCAGAAGTTGCAGGCAGATCAGAAAACATTTGATTAAAAGAATTCAGGCCAAAGAATCAAGACTTGCTGAATCATAGAAGTTAACATTCGAAGGCTGATTTCATCTACGTGTCCTGAAATTAGCTAACACCAATGTGGAAAAACTCCACCTGATACAACCTGCTAAGAAATAAATGCAGCCATTGAGCCACATTCACAGGTTTTGCTCTGTAAAGGTCAGTCGAGCTATAAGCAACATAAAAAAAGCCCACTATACTAAGAACACACCAATAATGAAACACTGAACATGAGCTTTCATTGAGAGATGACACAGGCATTGCACAGGGGAACATACAGGGACAGAGATTCTGCCTGGGTAATGAGCTGCAAAAGTTTGTACCAGCTGAAGATCTACTCCAAATGTTTAAAGGAAGTGGTTTCATCACTAAACCCAATTATTGGGATTGTGTGCTTTGCAGCTTTTTTTAGTAGGTTCCAGTTCCTCCTGCCAAGATAGGAAGCTATGCTGTGAGCAGCTGGTACTCCAGGACTAACACCTCCATCACTAATTTATCCTCTAATACCCAAGCTTCCGATGTCTCTGCAACACAGAACCACAGAGGGTAAAGTATCACAAGTTCCTTCCCCATGCCTACAGTGACTTACCCAGCTTCACAAAATGACCTTTGTTACAAAGGGATTTACACTGGTGTCCTTGGAAGCAACAGATGGTCAGGATGAGCTGCTGCCATCAGCATTTTTCCTTTAGTCTGTGAAATTATTCACATAGTCCCCCCAAAAGTGGAGGCGTTTTCTCAGTTTAAAAGTGAAAGCAGACCAGTTAAAAGATGGGACAAAACAACAAGCGAAGCAATAGTGTCTTTAAAAGACACTAAAATGAGCTGGATTTTGTGGTTATATAAAAGCAAGAAACACTATCCCAATCTGATGTATGAATTAAGTGCTCTAACTTATCAACAGGAAATATGAACACATTTCCTACAATTATTTCCTCTTGCAAATCATTCCCTGTAGGTCTCAAAGGAAATAACAGATGCACCCAAAACAAGTTTCCATTTCTTTGCTGGCTTTTCAAAGAAAATGCAAAACTCTGTTTTGTTTTAGTTTCTTAGCACCTCACTATTTAGACTAAATTTCTTGCTCAGCAAATCTGAAGTGCTTTACTGGCTGGTATCATTATCTTTACCTACAAAGTGGGGTAATGAGAAGAAAAGCAAGGACAGATTCAAAGTTGTATCCTGTTCTCATGAGCCACTATATCATGCCATGCTCCTAAGCCACCCCCGTAACATAAACCCAGCAAACCTATTAACCTGGAGCAGGGTCTCAGTCCTCTGAATGGTATCTTACACTGTGGGTTTAGAAAGGGGAAATCTTGTTAAAGATGTCTGAGCATTTAACTGAGCAATCTTTGACACTTCCAGTAAGTTTTCCAACTGATGTACTGCCAATGTGTTTCTTGTGTACATCCAAGATTTATGATCTTGGTCCTGTGATAGGCACTCTGTTCCCTCTCATAATTTGAGCAGGCTGAAGGGCTGACTGTTGGTATGAACTGTTGGCTCATGTGTTACCTTACGTTGTTTTTAATTGCAAATATTCCTGCCTAGAATGACACGCTTGTGTCAACACAAAACAGGCTTGGTGCAAGACTCACAATGGAATTTGAAACACTCTGTAGTGCAGAAACATTGGAATCCGTGAGCTTGGTTTCAAATCCTTCCAGGCAGATGCTTTCTGAGAAGCCTGCATCTGGTTTTCTAATCCCCCTGAAGTTTGAGAGTGTTCAGATCAAGCTTTACGTCAAGCCCCTGCCCTAACAAGCAGGGCCAAGTTGAACAAAGTTGTATTTGCCAACATATCCCCGGAGAGAACAGTGCACCTCTGCTGCAAAGTCCTCGTTTTCCAAAGCTGGAGGGGGTGGTGTCAGTTTTAACCTTAAATGGAAACTGAAAACAAATCTTTAAAGTTTACAGTCATTTAAAATACAAACAGCTTAGCAAGGCAGCCATCCAGCTCAACTTCTCCTCAAATAATAAGACCTTTGAGACAGACAAGATGGATTGCAATTAAAGGTAGAGGGTAAAAAACCACCTTGATTTATAAAGTGCATGGAAAACGGCTTGAAGATTCACGACTGATGGAATTTTGGAACTGTTCAGGAAGAAAAATCATCCTAATTGGTGTTATAAAGACTTTTTGGTTATCCTTATAAAACAATTCTACAAAAGATGGGTTTGCTTCCACAGAATTCTATTAGTTTCATCTTTATTGAATATGGTAGGATATCTCCCACAAGCATAGTAAAAAAAAATATATTAAGCCTGAAGTCAAGTGATGTTCTTCACTCAGCCATGGGAGAAATTTTTCAGTCCAGTAAGTATAACTTCAGAGTGAAATAAAAAAAAATGAGAAACTAATCAGGGCCATGAATCAGCCTCACTGGGGAACAACAGGGCTATGCAGAACTCTGATCTAAATTGCTATCAGCGTTAGAAATCCAGCCCGGGGAGCTCACACTGCTGAGCAAACACCGAGCAGGGCAGACAATTTTCTGCTGCCCTCTGCAGGGAAGCCTTGGGCTTGTCACCCACAGCTGGGCCTGCACAGGATAAACAGGCTCACAAAAAAACCGGGAGTTTTCAGAGGAATTTTTACAATTTACTGGTGTATTGTTACTTCAGCAGTAATCTGCACTCAACTTATCTTCATGAATACTGCATCTATAACTGCAAATCAACCTTTTCACTTGAGATGATGAGCCAGTTATTGGCATAACTGGAAGAAGTTTTGATGGAAATATTAATCCCTAGATCACTCCACCATATGGGAATAAAAGACCAGGCCCTCTTTTTTGCAACCTCAACACTAGGCTTCCACTCTGCTTTGACTGCTAAGTCCCAAAACATAACCAGGAATTGAAAGGTACCCAAAGAAAAGCTCTTGTCTTACAAGCTCTTGTCCTCCTGTGCTCTCTAGGAAAATATTAAGGAAATATCACTGCATCGTTCACTTCTTCCTTCTAAACTAGGGCATTAATTATTTTGGTCTCAAAAAAAAACCCAAACCAAAAAAACCCAAACTGTAGTGTGGTCCAGTTCAGTCAGTGTCTAAACACAAAGCCATGAAAACATTTTTGAGATAAAAGTGATTAATGGCACATGAACATGTAGAAGGTTATTGTTACTCAGGTGACCAGCTACCCAATCCACTCATATACTTCATTTGACAACATTTCCTTTAACTCCAGAGCAAAGGTGAGAAGGATATGGTTCTAGTTCCAGCTATTCTCTCAGGGACACTGTGGAGGTATTTTGTGCTCCCATCTCCTCATTTGCCACAACACAAACAGCAGAACAGCATCAGGAACCTTAATCCACTACTGTTTGCAGGACACGGAGATTATATACTGCAATATATTTATAAGCAGGGATATTTTGTCATTGCACATCTGATGTTGCATGGGAATGTAATAAAGACAACTGTGGGACTCTCGGGTAATATGCCCATACACAAGAAGGCCTGATGTGGAGAAATCTTTGTGGGGAGGCAGCCTTAAGCACCCAGCATTCCTACTGGATGGAGCAGGCTCCCTATATATCAACACATGTATTTGCAAAATGTGTATCATGTATTTGTAATTCCTTTATGCTGAAATACATAAAAATAAACACAAAACAACTCATTCTGCACTTGCCACAGCTTATTTTGTTAAACAGCAGGATCAGAGTCACAAATGGACATTAGAACCATATGGAAATACAACAGAGATGCTTGAAGGAGGGAAGAGTTTTTAAAGCTATCCAAACCAATCTGGCAGCATCAAATGAAAAGGAAAGAAAACTACAAGTTACACAAAAACACAGGGATCAGTATGTCAAACTGACAGAAGCCTGGCAAACAAGCTGAAGTTTAGAAATTAAATATTTCTCCTCAAGCAATTAATTAGTAACATAGATCTATATAATACAAACAAAACCTCCAGAAATGCACTGACTCCTTACATCCAGCACCTGCATTCTTGTTTCCAGGGCAAGGGTGGTCAGTTTATGAACAGCTCAGAAACAGTCTAAGCAAAACTTTGGAGATGGTGTCACATTTCTGGCCTCAGGCCCAACTCTGCAAAAAAGCCAAGGGACTTGACACAGCTCAATCGCTGAAGAACAGAATCCAACTCAGAAGCCAAACTTATTTCTGACCAGGCTCAACCTCATTCATCAGCATCATCAAATTGACCCTTCTCAACTGTTCTAACGTGTGGTGGAAAAACAAAGCAAGGTGTGTGGTGACTGCCCGGGTTGTAAAACCAATCCTCCTTCCATACATATGAGCCAAAAAGATTATTTTCCTCAAAGCTTCCACAGGAGAAATCTTCAGCATCTAAAGAAGATAAAATAAAAGGTTTAAACCATGGGAGATACTCAGGAAAGTAGTAGAATAGTGTAGCAGGTTATTATGGAGGTCTATGGCATCTTCCAGTTCATTATTTCAATTTGATCTGCCAGCACTCATGAGCTAGACCTACAAAAAAGGCAAACAGAAAACTGAATTTGGCAATGTCTTCATTTTAAGGAAGGTTAATGCCACACAGACAGAACCGTTTTCCAGAAAGCTCAGTGATACACCTGGGACTCAGAACATCTGGCACCAGCTCTTACAAGGCATGCAGTTTTTTCACATTTTCCCTGGGAATAAAAGGCTCATGAAACTATTACTCTTATTTGCCCTCCCCCTTCCTGCTATTTTCATAACACCATCCCAATGAGGAGTCCTCCAAACCCTTTAAGAACTGGGTCACTGGACAGAACGGGAGGGTGGGGTCCTGTAAAAGCTGGCTCTGAACAGTATTTCCACTAGACTAGGATTAAACCTAATGGGCCTGTATTTAACCCATCTAGCACAAAAATAGAGCACAGTGTTTTAACAGAAGCATAAAGATTTCTAGCCAGCAGACACTGAGCAAAGAAAAAGCCCAGAGCACGAGGAGCAGAGGACCCAACACAACATCCCACGTGTCAGCCTTCCAGCAGCACTGCCAAACAAGCCATTACAGCAAGAACTTAAGACACTTCAAAAGCCATAAAATGGCCAACCAAGCACATTTTTGTATTTGTAGCAGTTAACAACTCAGACAGTTGTACTCAGTATCCTTCAGAAGCACCCAAATCCAAAATTCACAACTGCCTTAGTTTGTGAGGATTTAAAGAGCTACAGGTGGGATGAGCAAGTTAAATAAAGGGGAGAAAAAAAGGAACTTGTGACAGTTCCAGTAAAAAATTCAAAACCTTCCATAAATTTGAGCCTATAAGAGATTAAAATGAAAGTTCAGAATGGAAGAGAGGGAAAACCTCCAAAAAGGGAACAGTCTTTTTCTCAGATTACCCAGTGTGAAAAACCAATACTGTATTTCCATTTTAAAATCAGAATGGTTTTATAGAAAGGCTGCAAAAACTTTCTCACTTTCTTCCATTATCAAACAATGGAATTTAAATACAAAAATTTATTTTAATACCATAATTAAAATAAGCAAAAAATTCATATTTCCTAGGCAAAGAAAACTGTATTAATTACAAAAATATACACATTAATGAGAAGAAAATGGAAATGGTACTATTCTGCATCAACAAAGACACAGCAGGTTATCAGTCACTGCTGACTAAACTCTATCCACCTGTTCTGTGCTAAGACCCAGCCTGGCCAATGGAAGGTTGAGACTCTTTTAAGATGTGAGTCACCATAAAAACAAGTTACAAACTGGAGGAAGAATTCAACTCTAAAGGTGTGAGTGAAACTCCTGTTCCTTGCCACTTTTGCCCGTGGGACTGATCATGTACACAACCACTTAGGAGGATCAAACTTCAAAAAAAACAAACAAAGTCAAACAAACAAAAAAGCCAACCAAACAAACAAAACCCCCAAAAAAACCACTCAAAAAAAACTACAGTAAAAGCAACAAACCATACTCAGAGACTGAGCACTGTTCCAAAGAACTCCATGCTCTAGAGAGATATTATAATGAACAGTCTCAAATTTTCTTGAAGAATTTTTACACAAAAAAAGTTACATTCCTGCACACCATGTACCTTTCTCTTCTGCTTCAGAATAACAAAGATATATGATTGAGAACTTGCTTCATCAGAGAAACTCAACACAAACATGGAATTCTCCTCCTTACCGTGCCACTCCCTAAGAATTCAATTGCTCAAGCAAGAGTTCCATGTGAACTCCACAAAGCCACCTTTAAATCCTGTATTTGACAAGGAAATTGTGCATTACGTATCCACGAGGTCAACACAACAAAAAATTGCTTCCCAAAATAGAACATAGAGTTACTTAAACACATTCTCCTGCAAAGCACCTACCTCCAACCACCTACTATCCAAAACTCAACTGAAGCACAAGTAAGTGTGTACTCACCATAAGGACCACACGTAGACTCCTCCAATTCTTTATCCCAGTCCTCTACCTCATGCTCAGATGCATCCTGCTGCCCTGGAGACTCAGGTGTATTGGAAACTTCACTATCCCACACATCCAGGTCAGCATATACATTGTACCAGCCATCATCAGTACAGCCACTGTCACCGCCTTCATTGGGAGAGGTAGAAGCAGATTCACTTTCTTCAGACTTGCCATCAGGAACATTTGGAATATTCTGCAGCAAACATTCTAAAACCAGTAGAAAGCGCCAACAGATACACTCAGAAATTAAACAAGAACAATTAAGTGCTCAGCACACAGTAATTCAGAGAGGTACACAAATGCACTTTGTGACTACTAATCTTATCGTAATACATGCAGTTTCCTATATACATAATATCACTACAGAGCTGCTTAACATTTCAGATGCCTGGGAAGAGTGGACATAGCCTTGCACCACAGCACCAGCCCAAATCAGGATTTTCCAGACTCTTGTTGGAAAATAACTCTTTAAACTAGGGCAAAGGACCCAGCAGTCTTGTTTCACCACATTCACCTGTAGGTATTTTAAAAAGAAAAAAAAAAGGTATGTTGAAAAACCATGGTTCCAGTTTAAAAAAAAAAGTCGTATTGATTAATTACTCATGTACCTAGGCATACACGAATATCTACATGGAAATAATTTAGTGCAGTAAGTAAAGAGGCATTTCCCACGCATCACCAAAGGGTTTTAAGTATATATCTCAAGCAGTGCACAAGTTTCAATATTCACGGCCTGCTTTGTTTTGTCCTACCTTCTCTGGGCTTCCAGATCATAGTTTCTCTCTTATTAGGAAGCTGTTTCCCCTCAGAGTTTGCAGCCTCAGCGGCAGCATCCATCACCTACGAGACAGTTTTAAAGAATGCAATAGCACCTTTCATTGATTGCTCACGAAACTGCTACCACATTTGAGCGTTCCCGAGCGCCTCCCTTTGTTCCCTTGATGAATCAGAGGTTTAAAAACAAACAGGCTTTCACTTCAGAAGGCAAATCTATGGCTAATTCTGCTGCTGCTGCCATCGGTCACCCCTAGCATTAGCCAACAGAACAGCCCATCTCCTCACTCACCCTCACAAC
>VZTG01000601.1:73024-97382 GCA_013397845.1 Melanocharis versteri | reverse complement strand
CCCGGGCCCGGCCTGAGGGCACCACCGACCGCCCGGCCCTCGGCGCCCCTGGGCAGCGTCAGCCGGCCGGGCCCGCGGCTCTGCCCGGGGGAGAGACAGGGTGTGGCACCGGGACGAGAGGCTTCCACGGCTCTCGCTCCAGCCTCGGTGCCTGCAACGCCGTGACCGCCCACAGCACCGAGCCAGCGGAGCCCACCGTGCACAGCTTCGAAATCACTGCCGCAATTAGGCTGGAAAGNTCATTGGGAGAGGTAGAAGCAGATTCACTTTCTTCAGACTTGCCATCAGGAACATTTGGAATATTCTGCAGCAAACATTCTAAAACCAGTAGAAAGCGCCAACAGATACACTCAGAAATTAAACAAGAACAATTAAGTGCTCAGCACACAGTAATTCAGAGAGGTACACAAATGCACTTTGTGACTACTAATCTTATCGTAATACATGCAGTTTCCTATATACATAATATCACTACAGAGCTGCTTAACATTTCAGATGCCTGGGAAGAGTGGACATAGCCTTGCACCACAGCACCAGCCCAAATCAGGATTTTCCACACTCCTGTTGGAAAATAACTCTTTAAACTAGGACAAAGGACCCAGCAGTCTTGTTTCACCACATTCACCTGTAGGTATTTTAAAAAGAAAAAAAAAAGGTATGTTGAAAAACCATGGCTCCAGTTTAAAAAAAAAAGTCGTATTGATTAATTACTCATGTACCTAGGCATACACAAATATCTACATGGAAATAATTTAGTGCAGTAAGTAAAGAGGCATTTCCCACGCATCACCAAAGGGTTTTAAGTATGTATCTCAAGCAGTGCACAAGTTTCAATATTCACGGCCTGCTTTGTTTTGTCCTACCTTCTCTGGGCTTCCAGATCATAGTTTCTCTCTTATTAGGAAGCTGTTTCCCCTCAGAGTTTGCAGCCTCAGCGGCAGCATCCATCACCTACGAGACAGTTTTAAAGAATGCAATAGCACCTTTCATTGATTGCTCACGAAACTGCTACCACATTTGAGCGTTCCCGAGCGCCTCCCTTTGTTCCCTTGATGAATCAGAGGTTTAAAAACAAACAGGCTTTCACTTCAGAAGGCAAATCTATGGCTAATTCTGCTGCTGCTGCCATCGGTCACCCCTAGCATTAGCCAACAGAACAGCCCATCTCCTCACTCACCCTCACAACCCCGACCCAAAACATGCTCTTTGGGAACGGCAGCACGCTGTGAAAGCATCAGAGGTAACGAAGACGCAAAGAGCGGAAAAAGTACTAACACTGAATCAACCACTCTGTGGGAGCCCACTCGCCGAGGGGAAAGGAGCGGGGCGCACGCTCCAACAGCCCTGAGGGGCCGGACCGAGGCGGATGGAGAGCAGAAGGAAACCCCCAGCTGCTCTTGAGGGGCGCACAGGGGAGGGGACGGCGAGTTCTCCTCACACTTCCAGTGGAACAAGGAGCCGGCGGTGGGTGCGGGCAGCCGGGGCCCGCAGGGGCCGCGGCCGGTGACCAAGGGCAGGCAGGGAGCGGGCTCCGNGAAAGACCTCCGAGATCATCGAGTGCAACCACGACCCGACACCGCCATGTAATCGAGACTGCACCCTGGAGAAATACAGGCGTAAGAGCTCTGAGAAAGCACCTTTTCACTCATGAAGTTGTAAATAAAGTATCAATACCCCTCATGGCTGGGTGGAGTTTTCCCTTTGCCAAAAGATAACGATTTCCTTCCGGCCTCGTGGTAGCAGCATGCTCAGAACATGAAGACAGGAAGCACCTTGGCTGAACAGCTGTGGCCGGTGTGAAGCACATGTGCTTGCAGGGAATGTGTATCCCGGGGGAGAATGGCAAAGTTCTGCGAGGAACCAGAACAGCTGAAGAAAAAGGGCCCAGTTTCTGAAATGATGGGAGTTACCAGCTTTGTTGGACTTTAACTCCAAACTTTGCACTTAAAAGCTTTTAGTTGTACAACTGAAGAAGCAAGAAGTGGTTCAGGAAAGGGAGTAACTGTAAGCAGCAGGGAGGGTGTAAGTGATTATCAGTAAGGAAATCTCAATGTCAGACAGGTGGCAGAGAACTAGAGGGGATACAGGAGATGGCTTGGCTAAAAGTTTGGGAAACACAAAAGCAGGGCATACTTCAGATCTGGTCACAGAAGGAGCAGTCTTACTAGACTGCTGCTCCAAAATTTATTCCCAGCAAGTTACTGGAATTCATTGCTTGAGAGGAGCTGCAGTTTCTACTTGAGTGCAAAATGAACAAATATTTCCCCATTATGTCACTCTTCAGTCATTGGGAAATTGCACAAAGGAACACTTGCTGCATGTTCTTGTACTTTGCCTACATTTCTCTGTTGGTCCAAGCATAGCATTTATGTTGATTTCTCAGGTTTGTAGCTCTGTAAAGAACCAAGGACAGCACTGTTTCAAAAAACATTACCCATTTTTTAGGCATGGTGGATAGAAAGTTGAAGTGTAGATCAGAGCTTTCTGCCCTCACCTCAAGGACATTGCTAACAGATCTCAGCTCCCCTCTACCCTTCATCACTCTGAGGATGCAAACACCAATGCAAGGTGGCTGCAGAGGCTGTTTCTCTTTTTGTCACGAGGACTACAGATGATTTCAAGGCTAGGAAGCAATAAATACTGTATTTTTACTGATTTCTGACTACCTTATGAAAAGTGTTCAATTTTTCATGGTTCAACTTCATAAGATAAAAAGATCACCCACAGGTGTAGTTTCCATGGGGTTTGGTTTGGGTTTTTTGCATTTAGATGCTGTAATATTAGCTTTCCAGAGTGTAAAAACTGATACACTAGAACCCTCTGAATGTTTAAGCAGGATCAAGAGTTTGTTCTCAGAAGTCTTGATGAAAACACTCTCAGAGGTTTGCTTCCTCTGACTGTGCACTTGAACCTTCCCTGGCAGAATCAACACTAGAAATGACTGCAACACAGAAGATGATTCTTGTTTGTCACATAAAATGTAAAGAAGGTAAACTTTAATAAAATCCAGGAACATATCTACCTTTGTACAAAGAAGTTTAAAAATGCACAGTCATGTTACAACAATGTATAGTTTTTCATAAATGTCCAGTTTGCAATAAAGTGTATTTAGAAACAAAATCTTCCACCAGGTCTCCCTGCAACATCTTCATAGCTCGCCAGTGAATGCTCCCACAGTTTTCTGGTTTGCCTTGGGGATGACTTAGCTCCTCCTTGATATAATCCAGCCAGAGGTCTTTAAAAGAAAAATGAAAGTTCTGGTTAGATTTTGACAAGATACTACTTAACAAACATACCAAAACTAACTAGAAATTCTCTTTTTCCAAGTGTCTTTGATATTAATGCAATAAGGCTTACTTTGTGAAACTACAATCTCCGGCACCTTGAGGAGCAAAACCCTGGGTTCTACTCCTAGCTGGAACAGTGATGTCTTCAGATATAATGCAGCAATAACTGAGCTGTGTACTTTCTTAAAAGGAATATTGCAGAAATCTTGATTATAAATATATAGCTCCATACTGTTCATAAATCCAAATTAAAAGTGATGCACATCTCTTACGCCAGCCAGTGTCCAAACATGATTTGCCCCTAGTTGTGCTGAAGCCATCCCACTGCCAATGACCCTGGGCTGACAGTGGAGGGTCCCTGCAGTGTCCTACACCTAATGGCACAGAAGAAATAAGCTCCACTCTGCCTGACAGCAAGCACAAGGGCAGAACAAACAGGTACCTCTAGAAACGGATGGAAATAAAAGAGGAGGCAGTGAATGAATGAATAAATAATAAAAAATAGAATTCTTTACCAGTATTTGTTGAACCAAACTCCCTCAAGGCACGTTCATAGTATTCTCTCAGATGAAGCATTTTGCAGGATTCCTAACAAAGGAAGGTATTAAAAGGCCATTTATTTTGTACAGAAGTGAATCTGCAGCGTGATTAGATTCTGACAAAGGAAGAGAGTCATGGCAATTACACGCACATACTGCTCAAGATTAGTTACCATGGAACTTGGGTTTGTATCACATCCTGTGAATCAACTGCAGAGGACAAACATGAACTGATCACAGACTAACACCACTACTCTGCTTCCTATTTAAATCCCAAGTTAGAACTGTATTTTACAAATACAAAGCATCAATTGGACAGTCAACAACTTACTTGCTCCTTTTCTATTTGGATCATCTTCCTGAAGAAGTCAAGTGAAAATGGACGATTTTCACACAGGCTGAAATAAAATAAGTGACTTTAGACTTAAGGACTTTTAACATACACCTGAGAACAATCAGGTTTGAAGAGGTTTTTTTCTACCTGGTAAAGAGTCTTTTAACTTTTTTATAACCACCATTTCTGTAAGTCCAGTCAAGATACATTTCTTTCATAGTCACAGATTCAGCAGGCGTTGTAGCATGTAAGGATCTCTGCAAGTTTAAAAGGGGAAAAAAACCAAAACAAACAAAAAATAAACCCATCACATAACCTGCAATTATATGGCCCAATTAGTTCTCCCTAGTTAGGCATCTGACACAAAGGAGATCTCCTAAGTCTACAATACATTTCTCCTCCAGTATTCCATATAGCTGGAACTGGCATTTCCATAAACCCCTTCGAGCAGAGGGTTTCACAATACTCTACAAACAGCTGAATTCAAGCTTCCACCTGAAATACGTGTTTTATGTTGTAAATGGGAGGAAAAATACCACAACCTAACATGCCAGGCAAAGAGGAAATATTTTGTCCCACACTACTGAGGAAATCCACAGTGAGATTAAAGTCCTCATTCTGATCTTGACTGTTCTGTAACAAGATGGATGTTTTCACATAGATTGGAAAATTCTCTTTTCCATGTTCAGATAGGTATCTGAAAACAGAGCAAAAATTCTAGACCACAAAGTAGGAGTCCATCATTGGTTGTGCTTACAATGCCATATGCCTTAGAAGCATGGGAATGACATTTGTGCCTGTAAGTCTATGTCCCATTGTTGTCTTTAACACACACAGTTTTGCTTGAAATTCTTTGATATCAACACATCCATGAAGGAACTTCAGTATAAAGCATTTGTTGCATGTTCCATCCACATACATTGTTCCATTTTATTTACACTGACATAAAAGTAGATTTTGATTAGCCAAGTACCTGGTAGAGAGCTTGTGTGTCTTCCTTGCTGTTTGTGCCCTCACTCCATTCCACCCAGAGGGTCCACAATGGCAAAGTGCCCTACAAGGTCAGCAAACACATCAAATGGCTGAAATACAGTGACTCTGATTTACAGAAACAGACAGCAACACAGCCATATCTGTATTACCTGCCATAAAAAATACCCTTTAGACACAGCTCCGAGAAAGACAACTTTGAACTGCACACTGAAATCACTTCTCATTTCCTTCTTCATTTACAGGACAAACCATCCTTAGTTGGACAGCTGTGTTGCCAGGGATGAGAACCAAGTTCTCTCACTGAGCACTGCAGTACACAGAGGTGACTTCCAAGAACAAGAAGGAAAGAAACCTTCCTGTTTCCTCACTCCTTGTGCCCAGGGTTTGAAACGGAACACAGTAGGAGAGCACACAGCTAATTCAAGGCTTGAAATACCACAAGCACTTGGTGTATCAGGACAGTGGAGAAAGAGAAACACATTTTTCCATAAAGATATAAGTACCAGCTCGCTGCTAGGAGAATATGCAGAATGTCACCTGTAAGCATTCAAACTTCAAACATGTGAATTTTAAGTGAATTGACAATTCCCTAATACTTGAGAATGCAATTTGCATGTGAAAAGTCAAGTTCTTATTTCTGACCTTAAAAATGGTAAGGGACTTTAAATGCCTTGTAAATAACAACAAAAACAAACCCAAAAAACCAAAAAAACCCAAAACTAACGAAGTAAAAAAAAAACCCCGAAACAAAAACCCACAACAAGCAATCATCAGAGGTTTCTTGCCCAAGACTAATGCATGCAAGTCCATTAAACCAGCACAGACCTTAGATTTCACATGTTTAACAGCTTCTTCAAAACACTGGGTCACATCATCCCTCTTCAGCCGGATCAGCACCTGCAGCCTCATCTGCCACATTTCCACAGACTGGCTGAAGTGCCTCGTTGCAGCTTCTGCCACCTCCACAGCCTTCTCAGAGAGGTTGGAGTCCAGTAACAGCTGAAGCTAAAACCAAGCAGATACAGCTTCGTTAAAAAGCAGGGCTTTGGACCAATATTGTCCATCTTTGTGTCTACTCAAAATGGCAAAGACAGGCACACAAACAATGCAGGAAAGCCTCAGCATCTGCTTCTTCTGTGTCAATTCTTACCCACTGCTTGTAGAGAGCTTCTGGCAGCAAATCAGACTCATGGGCTTTGCTGAACACACTCAGTGTCCTCTCCAGCCTCTAGAATCAACAGGGAAGAAAGAAGAAAACAAGCATTATTCCTGTTTATACCAGATCCTAGCATTTCAAAAAGCCCACTGGATTGTGTATCATGTCAGTGAATATCTAATTACACATTACATTTCCAGTGCTTTAGATACCTGCAAACATTCCATGATAAAGTGGAAATCTGAGAATTTACTTCTCTTCCTTAAGGAGCAAAGAACAACATTGCATTGTTCTTTTAGTGTAATACTAGGGAACCAAGCTGCAGAGGATAATTAGTTAATTCACTGAGTCATACACAAGCAGATGCATAACTGAATTACCCATGTGCCAGCACCAAACTTTGCTCAGACTTATTTGCAAGAGTCATTTTAATTCATCCTCTTCTTTAAACAAGCACAGGTTTGAAGGAGCTGTCAGTGAACTTTTAAGACCCCCTTCAACCCAAACCATTCTATGATTCCATAATTAACAAGCCTGCAGTCTTAGCTTTCATCCAAAGAGGTCACTGTACTTGACTGACAAGGCTGGTTTATGCCCAGGTTCATCATGTTCAGGCAGGCCACATGTGAGCCTAGCAGTACAAGTGATCCCCCTAGATGGACACAATTATTTTTAATGATGGCCACAGGTAAGTATTTTTGATAAAATGTCAAAATATATTTGCTTCTTGTCTGACGTATTACAGAAGTCAATAAAAAGCGGGATGATTTGTTAGTATTATTTCCTAATAAGCTTTTACCTTTTGCTTCAATTCTTCACTGTTGGTTTTTCTGTTGTACCTCTCTAAGCAAAAAGTGATGTAGCATTTCCACATGTCCTCTACAGAAGCAAAGGCATAGTATCACACTTTACAGAATCACAAGAATAAGCACAAATATTTGTCTTTAAGAAATATACAAATGATACAAAGTGTTAATGCCAACTTTGTTTTAAAATGTTGTATTACAAGAGAGGCCCTAGATTTATAACATTAACACTTCCAAATAGCTCCCCAGTCCAAGCTGCAGGCAGTAACTCTTTGTAAAGAGCATCAAGCTCTTAGTTCAGCTGAGACTTTTAAAGATCCCTTCCAACCCAAACTATTTTATGGCTTTAAAGGCTATACAGCAGCAAGTTTGAGACCACTCCACAAGTAGTCCCTTGACAACCTCCTCTCTGAGTAAGAACAATGCCAGAGGCTGAAGCTGGATATGCACTCCACTGGCAACTCAAAACCATTGCTTACTCACAGCTAACCAGCAACAGACTCCCATTTCCAGTTAAGCAGCTCCTCCAAGAGCATAAACGCATTGGAAAATAACCCAAATAACACACAAAATAGATCCCGTGAGTTAGCATCTAAGAACTGCTTGCCTTCCCCTAGGTGTGGTAGAGCCTGCTGTCACCTTCTTCAAGACTTTTACAGGCTGCTCAGGTAGCAGAAACAAATGTGAAAATGCAGGCAGAACATCTCACCTGTTGGGACTGCTCTCACAGCTTCATCAAAGACTGCACAGCACCGTTCCTCTCTCTGGGCCATTTCTGAGACTTTCTTCTGTTTTGTGGTGTGTTCTGTGGGCTGCTGGGACCCCAGCTCCAGCTCCCGGCGGGCCATGTAGTCCCATGTCAGGGGATCATCAGCATACCTGGCCTGCAAACTAAACACAACGTGCTTGTAACAGCCCACAGCCACCATTCTTCACCTGTAGGTATGTTTAAGAGGGTTGTTATACTGCTATAGAAATGTAGCTAATTGCTAAGTAACAAAATACCAGAAAAAAAAATTCCACAAGAGAAAGACAAAATATTAGCTTTTTAAAATATTATTTCATATGGAGATTCTCCAGAAATAACATGAAACAGACAGGGAGCTGTCAAGAGAGATCTTCCTTTTGAGAGGAACAACTGGAGAAGCAAAAGATGCAAAAACCCCACCAAAGTACACTAGGAAAATCCACAGTTCTTGCAATGAATTTACGGAAACTAAGTGCAGTAATTATTCAGTGACAACGGTATTTTACCTAAATTTTCTTAGCAGCTTTTTAAAGCCCTTTCTGAAGTTAGATACAAGTATCCTCTTCTAAAGATCATGCTTGCCTCATCTTCTGTTTTTCTTAAAGGACTTCACATAAGCCTTAACACTATTTCCCCAGAGGAACAGCCTTTAGTTCTTAAAGTCCAGTCAATCCACTATAAATTAGAAAACTTATGAGAACGTGTTTCTTAAAAACCAAACCAAAATATAATAAAAATACAACACAAAGCCACAACTCACTTTTCAAGGATTTCTTTTTGCAAATCTTCGGTAAAATCAAAGAGCTTTGCAATGGAGAGCACAGCCAGCTGGAACTCAACACCTACATTTCAAGAGGAGAAAAAACTTAATCAGCACCTCTTCTACTCCCTCACTTGACTCTGCCATGAAAACACAAAATGCTCCACACTCAGGACAGATCTCCCCAAAGCTGCACAAGGCAGATGTCCGTAAATTGTGTCCATCTCGTATCTCCACAATTTACCTTTGAAAATGCCAAGTGACATGACTTGACATAATCAGATCATTGTGAATCTCCATCAGCCATTACTCACCTTAGTATTTTTAGGTACTTACAAACCATTTGAATGCCTGTTTTTTCCAGTATTTCTCCAGAAAATTAAATTCAGCCAACTCTTTCTGAAATTTCCTCTAATGTCCTTTTCCCCCACTAATTTTCAATGTTCATTATTGTATTTTGCCCAGTCTTCCAAAATATCCCCATCTATCATGACTTCTCAAAGATATCTGCTACTTGTTCGCAGTTATTTTACCCAATTCTCTCAGTAAAATGGCTGAGTTTTACCAAGCCTGCTTAATTTAAAATAATTTAGCCTGGTTTATTATTAGTCTGAATTCTTACTTCTTTGCCACTAATGGTAGCTGGTTAGTTATGATCTAATGTTCAGCAAAGTAAAAAAGGTGTGTAACTCTGAACTGTCCTTCGTTTTCCTTTTTTAAACAATCACGTTTTGAGACTGTAACCCAGCATGAAGCCTCCTAAGCCCTAAAGCTTGTGCTGGAAGAGATGCCAGCCTGCAGGAAAGACATGCAATCAGAACTACCAGCACCATTCATTTATGCTCTGGCATTATATAGGTTCTACTGAAGAAATGGTGTATTTGAAAAAAGGATCTCAGTGTGTGCATTGAAGCCAAGTCTATCAGCATTGCCTACTGCAGAACTGGGTTGAAGGTTACAATTTTCTTAATGCGTAAGTACAAGAAATGTTTGTTCACCTTTAATTTTCTGAGAAGCATCCCTGTAGACTATGCGAGCCATTTCCCCATTGAGAACTTCTTCAGAGTAATTGAATTCCCCCTGAAATATCAAGCACATCATTGAAGAAATTATTGCCCTTTCTCAGCTATCATTTTTGCAAACAGGGAAAGAAAAATCAGAAGGTATTAATGTTTTTCTTCATGCAAGTCTATTTTTATGTAATTTGCACAAGTCAATTATAAAGAAATGAGATAGGAAGTTTGACTATTACTTTCCAGAAATTACTGTTAATTTTCAGACTGGGTAATGTAATAAAAGATTTTACAAATGCAAAGAAATTTATGAAGTATTTGTGCTGAGCATCAGCAAATACTTGAAAAGCTCCACACAGGTGCAGGACATGAACAAAAACTTTCTCTAAGCCATTGTCAAATAAACCATTAATCCAAAACTGTGAATTTCGACATGTAATACACAAGCAGACAATATCTCCTAAGTAAGTTTAGCTGACCTACCAGATCCATCTTTGCTTGTTCAAATTCTTTCTTCTCCTTCCTCTGTTTTTCAGCATGCATAAGCTCCATTCTGAAATACTACAAGAGTGACAAAAAAATGAAATTACTGCAGGGATAAACCATAAAAACCTAAGTCCACAAACAGGGTAAAACAAGCTCTGAGGAGCTACAAATCAGGACTTTGCCACATCCCACACATGTCCTAGAGCCTTGGTTTTTGAAGGCTTGTTCACTTACCACTGTCTGCCCTGTGTATTTGCCCAGAAATTTCCAACAAGTAGCAGTGATCATTTTTTAATTCTTTAAACCTTAACTTGCCTCCAAAGAAAACCAAGTTCCTCAAAAAAGATTGAGGATGCCAGACTGAGCCTGACAACTATGTCCTAGCAGAGCTTAACAGTACCTTAGGAAGGAATTTTGGGGTTGGTTTTTTCAGTATTTTTGACATTCTCCTGCTGATGGAAAAACAAGTTTTTCCAGTTGTCTCAGACAGATCTGGGAAATATGCTGAACTGATTTGCTCTGATTGATCAAGTAAGTGGCCATGGAAGAAAAACAGGAACTCACTTCTTGATAAAGTTTGGGGCACTCTGGATGGAAGCGCAAAGCACGAAGGAACAAGTGCCTGGCACTTTCTGATGACAGTCGTGTCTCCATTTCCCACTTTGCTGCCATAATCCACAGTGCTGCAACAGGTGACACAAATAAATTCACTTAACCTTTCAACATGAGCTCAGCACCAGAATAAGACTGATTATCTCCCACGTAAAACTGTAAAGCAGATAGGCAGATCCAGGAAGTTTAATCTGGTTTAGCTACAGACCTAATGATGTCTTCAAAAGCCAAAAACTAGTCATGAGCATTCAACATCTCTCACTTCTGATACATCTACTGAGTCCCCAGTCCACCTGGGAATTGGTCATTCTGACCTGCTTCACATCCCCTTATGATTGCTCAGCACAGCCCCTGTCAGAGCTCTCCTCTCTGAAGCAGCAGCAAGGCAAAGAACAGAGTAGGAATTTTAGCCCAACAGCTTAAACTGAGATCTACAAGAACTCAAACCAACACCATACAATCTACGCTGAGGCATTTATTTATGCAACACTCATCATTGTGTAATTTACCTGGTTTATTGGAGTGAATGGCCAACATGGTAGAAAACACCTTACTGAGTTGATGTTTTGCATTCTGTAAAAGAAGCAGTTTTGTTTCACCCACTCTGGTACTGAATTGAACCCCCAGCACCAAAGTTGCAGTAGGAAAGGTTACAAGTTGTAGTACAATTGCTCTGAAAAAGATGCTTCTCTGCTACTTTATCTTCAGTAGAAAGTTTCTCGTATTTACTCAGTAGTGACCAGCATTTAAATGTCACCTAGAGTAGCATGGCTAACTCAAATTTTCTGAACCACACAGCCAACACAAATGTTGCCTAAGTCCCAAACCCATGGTCTCACTGCTCTCTTCTGTGGTAGAGACTGTATTTTCCTTTGGCCACGTTCACTACCACGCAAGGTCATCTTCTTCAGTACACAAATGACAACACTTGAATGCTGGTAATAATGTGAAGCCTTGCACAGGTAAGTTTATCAAGTACAGAACTGCCAGAATTAGACTTTTCAGCACAGCCACTAAGATAAATATTTGGAACAAAATCACAATTCACAGACAAGTGAGTCATTCACTCCAGAGAACGTATAACCAGTATTATGGCTCTCACAAACCAACTGTTACTCCAGATTTAACACAGTCAGCCTCACCTTTGCCCCTACAAGCATCAAATTTCATACTAATTCATTCTCAAACTCTACACTTGCATACATCAGTGAAAATCCCAAGCAGCTCCAACGATACTATCAAAATTATTTCAGTATTACAGCATGCAGCAGTAAAGTTTGTACCCCTATCTTTAAATCAAGTTTCAGATGTGTGAATAAGTGCCAATCCAGGGTAAAATCAGCCTGGTTAAAACCAGGATTTGAAAACTCACCCACTGCTTGCAAAATGCAACATGCGAAAGCCAGAGCTGGACATCATCCTGTTGGAAATCAGAAGAAGAAGAGAATCAACCTCATAATGTACAAAATTGCTTGTACATTGACAAGCAAACAACACACCCTTGGTACAATGACCTGGCATGCAGAAAAAAAAATTCTGACTCTCAGTACAAATAAACTTACCTTCCATTTCCCTGTAGCTCGGTTGAACAGGCTGTGGACTCTATGCAGAATAGAATACTCAATTTCATCCTTCTTAAACGAATATCCAATGCGCTAGGAGGAAAAAAATACTAATTTTATGGCAATAGAAAATTTGGCATAAAGTATTTTGCACTCTTAACAATGGACAAACTTACTGCTCTTCTTTTCTTGATCAGTTCCAGCAGATTAACTTCATACTAGAATGGGAAGAAAAAAACATTGAAAGGCAAATGATGAGGCACGTAACAGTAAGGCAAAAAAAACCAAATCAAGTTTGTTATAGATGATCAGGTGGACAATAAACATTACAGTCAGGAAAACATAAGCGATAATTTTTTGGCTGGGTCACTACATTTCTAAGACTCCTGGCTCTGCATAGGGCAGCCCAGCAATCCCACCCTGTGTCTTCAAGCGTTGTCCAAACACTCCTTGAGCTCTGTCACACTCCTGGCCATGACCATTCCCTGTGGAGCCTGTTCAGTGCCCGACAACCCTTTCAGGAACCTCTTCCTAAGACCGAACTTATTAATTCCACTTAACTACAGTTTGCACAGCACATCAGGGAACTGGGGGCTCTACATCCCTGGAGACAAGAAATTACAGGAAAAGGTCACAACACGAGAGAAGCCTGACCCCAAACTCAGGCACCAACTCCTGGCTACGTTTCATGCTCTGGTGCCAACAACCGCTCGCAGGTGAACACCAGGGACCCGGTGAGGAGGGGTCTCCGTTTTCTGACCTGTTTCCAACGTGAGTCACTACAAAACGACCCGGGTCTAACTGAGCTCGGTCTGTACAGAGAGCTGCCCCGCTCTGCCGCTCGGTGAAGCTTACCTGGATGTAATTAATGAAATCCTCCTTCCGCAGCGCTCTCCGCTGGATTTTGTACTCCAGAGCCGAGGCCTTCCTCAGGACGGCCCTGCGGGAACGGGAGATCAGCGCCCGGATCGCTCCCGGCCGCACCACGTGCGCGCATCCGCCGGCCCCGGCCCCGGCCCCGCTCACCGGATCTCTTTGCGTGTGAACAGCCCGACCCGCTCCAGCTGCTCGAGCTCCGGGATGCGATCCTCCAGCCGCTGCTCGATGCGCTCCGCCATGCCCGCGGGGCTCCGGGGCCGCTGCGCCGCTCTGCCGCCCCCTGCCCGGCTGGCGGGGCCGGAGCCGCAGAGCCTCCACAGACCCGGCCGGGCTGGAAGGGACTCCTGGAGATCGCCCAATCCAGCCCTCCTGCCCAGGCAGGGTCACCTGCGGCAGGGGACACACAGGTGGGTTTGGAACGTCTCCAGAGAGGGAGACTCCACGATCTCCCTGGGCAGCTGTTCCAGTGCTCTGTCTCCTTCCACGGAAAGAAATTCGTCCTCATGTTGAGGTGGAACTTCTTGTGGTTTAGTTTATGGCCACTGCTCCTCGTCCTGTCGCTGGGCATCACCGAAAAGAGTCTGGCACCATCCTCTTGGCACCAGCCTTGCAGCTAAACATGATGGCATTAACCAGGCTCAGTGATGGGACATCAGCCTGGAACTGCTCCAGCACTTTGCTTCTTGGTGGGATTCCAACAGGACAAATGGCTCTTCATCTCTCACATGGCACCTTCCTTCTTTCCACCTTACAGATTTTTCAGAAAAAATCGTCTACTGTGAGGATGGTGAGATACTGGCACAGGTTGCCCAGAGAACATGTGGATTCTCCATCCTTGGAAGTGTTCAAGGTCAGGTTGGACAGGGCTTGCAGTAACCTGGTCTAGTGGAAGGTGTCCCTGCCCATGGCAGAGGGTTGGAATGAGACGGGCTTTAAGGCCTCTCCCAACCCAAAACATTCCATGGGTCTATGATTCTGAGAAAATTAACAATAAAACCAGGCAACAGTAAATTTTTGTTTCTGAACTTAGGCTTGTTCCAGAAAATGAAAATTGAGATGGGAGATAATTTATTGAGAGAATTGCTTAAATGCGTATTACCCACAGCAGTGTCTGCTGCTTATGCTTTGAGTTGTCACTGAGCTGGTCAGCCACAGAACCAACCCCACCTCCAAACCTACCGTGTCACAGCCATGGCTCCCTCCTGGGGAAAAGGTGAGTGTTTGTCTCTGAAAAAACAAGTACAAGGGGAAGAGGCAGCAGACTAAGGACAAGAGGGCTTCTGGTACAGAAATCGTACATAATAGCCAAAAAAAGTGAGTGATTTTTCCCTTTACAGTCAAAAGTTTTAACAGGTGTTGCCAAGTACAGAGTGAGTACCTGCACAATTGACTTTTGTTAAAAACACAGGTAAGACAAAACACTTTACAAGAGCTATCAAGAACAGCGGTAATTTTTTTTCACCTGCTGTAACTTGGATTTATGGTGGCTTTTCTCAATTTTGGGACCAGTTAAAAAAAACTAAATTAATTCTTAATGGGAGAGGTTTAGCAACTCTTCATTCTGACAGGAAATAGTGACATGATTTTCCAAGAAGTAACCAAACAGGAAAGCTACCAGGAAATGGAAAGGCACCATCCAGTCACAAGACCAAGAACTACAGATTGGTGCTGCATTCAGAAGTTGGTGGCCTGGGCAGCTCTGGATTGCAGCTGCCTCGTGCCAAGGGACCCCTTACACACCCCACAAGGACAAGGGCAATTCCTGATGGAGACTGTCATCACTGGAGACTCCCATGTCCTACACTGAACGAGCACAGGCTGGAGGGGGAGCGGCACGGCCGTCCCAGCACAGCCATCCTCACTAGTAAGCCAAAGCCTTCAGCCCCTTGGGACCTAAAATTCAGTGAGTTCACCTCCCACTGAGTTCAGCTTTCAGTAAAGTGGCACAGCAGTCCTCAGTGGTGGTGGAAGAGTGTTATTCATAATCACCAGGAACTTATTAATTATATTGGGTTTGATATTTTGAGATGCACCAGCTCAAGCTGATCCTTGTGCAAGTCCACAGATTTTACTAAAATAGCCCTTAAGGAGGATGGCACTGGTCTTCAAAAGTGGCATTAGCACACTGAATTGCTGAGCAAGAGTGTGATTGGAATTGCTACACTGGATTGTTTCACTTAATTGGAGTATTTTTGCATCTGAGTGCATGCTTTTATACTATAAAAGCATTCTGTACTTAGAGCTAATCTGTGATGGTGCATGTAGATCCCAACATGTAAATGAGAACACAACATGCAGTGTAGGAGTTATGAATTGAAAAGGTAAATGTCAGCCATTACCTGAAAACCTCTGGAAAATTCTATTTCTGTCTTCTTGCTCTCCTCTCTCATCAACCATTCAGCTCTTTGGCTGAAAATCAGCAGTAACTGCAAGAGACACCAACATAAACAACAGAGTCTTCTGAAACTTTGTTTGATTGCGCTGTCAGTCTGAAAATACTGTTCTGTGATCAACCTACAGTGTTCTGCCACCTGAAGTCAGTCAGGAACTTTGAAACTCCCCAAATCATCCATGACTGTTTTAATGTAGATGGTGGAGAAGTGTGTTTGCCATCAGGGGCCACAGCAAGCTCCACCTTGAGTGTGCCTCCAGGAGAATTCAGTCCCGTGCACAGATCTACCAACAAGTGTGAGTTCCCCACACACTGGTAACAATGGGTGTCCAGCAAGGCCTCAGAGGGCATTAAACTTCTTGCTAGCACTTGTCAGAGCACCACAATATCATTCCGTAGAAGCACATAGGCACAGCACAAACCACTCTGCAGGACCCATCACTGTGGGACTCAAAGGATCAAAGAATGGTGTGCACCAAAACAATAGACTCCCCAAGTTTCTAGTTTAGGGGCCTAGTACTTCCCACTCAAAAACACACAGAGTGAGTAACAATAAGATTTAAAATACTGAACTTTGTTGATGACCTCACAGGATTATTTACAAAAAAAATTAGATCAAGACCCGATTGAAAATATTTTTTGTTCCCTCAGATATCCCTCCTTTCCTGTAGATGGAACAAGTACGAAAATAAAAATGCCTTTCCTTTTCTTCCCTCAGCAAAACAATCCTTAGAACAATTAACATAACGGACTGTCAAAAGTGCTCATACCAAAGTGACAAACACCGTGAGTGGCAGGCAAGCCCAGCCCGACCCACCAGAACACTGCATGCTGGATTTGTCATGCAAATCAAAATGGAACCTGACATGCTCTTTGTTCATTCCCCTTTCATAAAATCTACTTTAAATGCCTCCCATGTGCCTTGTTTTGGAAGCTGACATTCCAAATGCATCAGTGCAAATTAAGGAGGGATCCATTACCGATAAAGACGTTGCGATACGGAGAGTTTCAACAAATCTTATTGGGAAAACTGGAGAAGCAACTGCGAGAGCTGGCAACTGTAGGGTCCCGCAGTTTGCTGCTTTTATGAAGTCTCTTTAGGAAATCTCCATCAGTAGGTCCTTGCGGACACGTTCTGGCAAGCTGTCACAGCTTAATATTTATAGATTATGTCTGCAAGCAATGGATATGTTGTGAATTAGGAATAATCACAGGGTTTTCCTTTAAGTTTTGTCTGTATTAAAACATTTAATGGTTAATGTGCATAAGACAAATATTTAAATTACAAATTGATTAATATCTATCTTTTTTATTTCTGTTTTACTACCTGAGTGCAGAAACAATTATAGCTTTTTAGAAGATGCCCCCCGATGTACAGTATTTTACAATTTATATGTACTTTATGAAAATGCCTTTTAAACAATGAGAGTGATGTTATGACCTCATGAAACAATTGGGAAGTTTCCACTGACTTCAGCTGAGCCAGTGGTTCATCCCTTTGGGATACATTTCTAACAAAGCCCTCAAAGCATTTACTGAGCATGTGGGACTTCGATTTAAATATATATGAGCACATCTGTTAATAAAACAGTTTGGAATTTACTCTCAAAAATAGACTAACCCAAACTTTGGACTACATTAACTTCCTTCGTTTTGTAATTAAAATAATTTACATGATGATTTGGTTTCACCTCTGCCAAAACCAGCAGTCAATCTGAATAAATAGTGGTTTCATCACTGCAATTCCACTCTGAGCATCCAAAAATTTAGATTTAAGACTTTGCAGTTGGTCAGTTGGACTGTTCCACACCAGCATTCATCCTGGTACATGTCCTAGACAGATGTTATTTTTTCCATTCTGATAGAAAAATGCTTGTCTTTGTCAAGGCATTGCTTTACTCTTGCAACTTGCTGGCACTGACCCTACGACTTTAGATCTGAATCCCTCCTGGACTTTCGTTCACTCACTCTTCTCTTTTTTCAGCTCTAAGTGGTAAAAAAAACCCAAAACCAACAAATATAAACATTTTCATTTAATGCCTTAACAGAACTATTATCTGATACTTTACATATCATCTCTTTAAAAAGGCAAAACCTTTACTTTCTTCTCTGTATTGGCTCTGAACATGAATTTTTATGAATCAGATTTTTCCTCCTACTCATTTTGAGGCATTCTGTTTTGCCCCAAGATCTGAACATCTATACACAGGGAGTTTCCAGTGAAGGGGAATGATGCCTCTGGAATTGTTTCCTTGCCAATTCACATCTGGCACTCAGTATAAGATCCATCTGCTTATTCAGGGTCTCCAGGGGCTTGCACAGTAGTGGCTGTGAGTGTGCCTTTTCATTTGATTTTGTCATTTGGCTGGTTGGTGAGTAGCTGATAGTCTGTCTAAATGCAGCAGGGCAGTTACAACTAGTCAGTCATCATGTCCTAGTTGCCAATTCATAACCCAGTGGAATGCCAGTCACATTTCAACAATTTAAAACTGTATCAATCATCTCCCCTACATACTCCCAAAATGTCAACATCACAAAATATATTGCTTAATTATCTTTAATTTAATTTATTTCTTGTCTGTTGCCAGAGGTCTGGAGAGCAGAGTCGTGCTAAGCCTAATTTACCTCACTAACCTGTCTAAGTTTGAAGGGTAGGTGAAATTGTGGCATGGCCTTGGGTGACCTATGTCATAAGTAGCAATTTAGGGAAAGATTGAACTTCCTCAGAGCAAAGCCTTGTATCTTTTAAATGCAAGCATGTTGGTGCCAGCATCAATTGTACTGGTACAACAAAAAGCATAAATTATACCACATATAGATTTATTTATCCTTCAAAAAACTGGGATTAGGATTGGTCACAATTTGCCTCCTACTGTGTTTCTCACATCCTTCTATAGAGATGCTTTTTAGCATGATAGAAGTACTTTGACCACAGTCATGACAACAACCAGTAAAACTACTTCTGGAGTATGGATAATTCAGATTATAGTGTGCAGAATCATATCCTCCCAAGCAGCATTCCAAAAACAAGATAAGCTCTTGTAAAAGCCTTGTGAAGCAACCTTTGGCATATGAAACCCCAGATAACATGAAAACTCAGATAACTCTCCTATGAAACACTCAGGTAAGTTTTCCCATGTGTGAATTTTGTGTATCTGTGCTAACCGGGAAACACTGGGAAAACTGTTTCTGCCCTGATCTTATCCTTTAAGTAACTGATGATGATAAAATTCCAAATTCTCACTTTATTAATCTGTACTTGGTTTAGCCACAAAAGAAAGAATTGGTCCCTGTTAAAACTTATCCCTTACTTAAAGCTGAAATTAATCAGCTAACTAATTCAGTTGAGGTTTTGTTTTACTGTCTATTGACATGTTCTTTGATCCTCCAATATTTTTCTTTTTGAGTGATTGAAGATTTCATTCTTGCACTGTCAACAGACCTTTTGTTCAGAAACTTCTATTTATATCTGTAACTGACTTAATTCTCAGATCTTCCCAGCAGTTTCTCTTTGATCTCTGCATTTCTGAGTTCAATCATTAAGTTTGCATCTGAAGTGTTTCAGTTGCCGTTTCAGTTGAGTTTCCGGGACTCAGTTAAGAGAATACAAATCCTGAAAGTTCACTTAGTACGATTTTTTGATAGTTTTGTGTACTACACATACTGCATCTCTGAAATTACAGCATGAACTAGAATGATTCCTAGTTCATTTCCATGTATTAAGTATTTAAATTTCAAGATTTGGCATGGATTTTTTCTGTATAGTTAGTATATTTCTGGCTTTACAGTTTAATTGTCTTAAGAGATGTCCTATGTTTCTAGAGCAAATCAATCTATTGGGCCCAGGCTTTTCACAATGCTTTTGAAACAAGTCGTTTTAGTCCACTATCTCAATTCTAATGACAAACACTACTGCCAAAAAGCCACCAAGCAAAAATAAATCATTAACTGAAAATCAGGAAAAAAACTTCACTGTAGAAGAGTCATGAAAAATACAGTAAAACATCACTAAGAGAATTCCAAGAAACAAGTCCTAAGCAATACTGACTACTAATTATCACTGATTGTTACACCATATGAAAGCAGAAGGCAGGTGACTCCCTGGTGCATAACATCCTGTGCAATCACTTTTCACTCCCTGCGATAATTCAAGACACACAAGCAACCTGCTGGCTGAAAGCTGTGCATTAAGATTCCCCAAGGGCCAAGTTCCTGGAGTGCTGTGCTCCTGGAATACATTTGAGCAGCCCTGTACAAAAGCAGTCCCCGGCCAAACACATGAATGAGAATCACAAGTGGCTGTTGTGTCAATCCCCCACACACACAGCATTCATGGCTACACATCGGAACACTCGGGTTGCTGTGTGGGATCCCAGCTCTCCCCTTTGCCATGCTCCACAGTGCTTCCCTTCCAGGAAAGTTTATTTTCTCTTCGCCGAGTTCCCTGCTTACTAAAGCAGGGCAGCACTGTACACTAATATGCAGAAAAACAGACTGAAACTGAGCTTCCACCTCAACAGCAGTGCAATCCTGCCATCCCAAATACACCCAGGACTCCACCCGCTCCTGTGCTGTCACTCAGAGAGCTGGAACTGCTCCTGTGCTGTTACTCAGAGAGCTGGAACTGCTCCCATGCTGTTACCCAGAAAGCTGGAGTTGCTCCCTTTCTCCAGGTGCAGTATTATGTAGCCTCTGTTTACAAGAGTCTGGGAAAACACTTAGTGGGTGTTTGCTGACTTTTGTTTTCCAAGTTGGTAGGGAAGAGTAGCTTATCTAACAAGTTCCATGGCCAATTACTGTTGATCTACATCAAATCAGACTGGAAATAAAGAATATGAACTGAAAAATGAATTAATAACTATTGCAGGTGAAGTTAACTCAGCACCTAGTGAAGTTGTTTCGTGTAAATGAAAGAAAGGCACGTCACTGAAATGGGTCTGGTTTTGGAGTACAGTGACACAGATGGGACCTTCCCATCTACACACGAGGTGTTTTTGTTCGTCTCCGTTCTGGAGCATTTGTGCATCCTCACTTCTCTCATGGAAAGCCTGGGTTTGGGGACAGGGTGTGAGAAGGAGAACCTGGATGCACGGAAACAACAAGAAGCAAAGTTTGG
Organism: Melanocharis versteri; assembly: GCA_013397845.1. Taxonomy (NCBI): domain Eukaryota; kingdom Metazoa; phylum Chordata; class Aves; order Passeriformes; family Melanocharitidae; genus Melanocharis; species Melanocharis versteri. The sequence goes on along the minus strand of VZTG01000601.1, from coordinate 76,699 downwards.
ATTTAACCTCAGAAGTGGAGTATGTAAAGTCTTTTCTGTACTGGATGCCCTTGAATCCCACTGACTGTGCTCATTAGCTCAAGGCCAAAATAAAGAAACGCAGGTACCCAGAACAGTCTCTGAGGATTTGTTACTCTCAACAACACCCTGAACACCCATCTCCAGTGCCTTACCAGTGGGAAATAACAATGCTCCCTAAGAAATACTGACCCTGGCTTTCATGATGTTCTGGATCTGGAACCAATCCTTAACAAAGACTGACCAAAAGTTTATATTCAGATCGTAAACACTCTTTTGTTCCAAAGTTACATGCAATATTAATTTCCCAGAAGATAAACTGATCTGTAGTAGTATGTAGTCAGCTACTAACAATCTATGTAGACAGATCCATGTTTAAAGATGTGAGGAAAACAGTATAAATATACTGACAGAACCTCCATTTAGACTGAGTTCCAAGTATACAAGTATTTATTTCTCCTTTAAAAAAAAAAAGATCTTTTGTCAATATTCTTGTGCTGAGACACAGTAATTTGGAGGACTGGAAACTGGAAAGTTAAGTAGTGTGGCCATAGGGGTACTACAGACAACCAACAAAATCATGTAACTATGAAATGAAACAAAAATCCATGAAGTGCTATAAAATATGCATGTTCTTTTACATATATATCTGAAGGGGCAAAAATCACTGCAGTTCATCCATTACAGATGACAGGAATGCTGGGCACGCACAGACTGCAAAAAGCCACAGGAAAAAGAGATTTACAAGTAGCATATGCTTTCAATCTGCAGGAAACAAATCTAATCGTTTGGATATCAAATGCAAATCCCACTAACAGGATGTGAAAACAAGAATGGATTGACCATCTCAAGACCAAAAATCTGACATAGCATGAAAGCACCTCTGCCACTTACTTCTGCTTTCATTTCAGGGTTTTGTTCCAGCAGCGCTCCTGGTTTGCAATTGATTGTTTCTTTCATTTATCATCTTAAACTTATTAAACTGCCTTTTTTTTTTTGTCCATTCTGTTAGGGTACTTTTTATCTTTATGGCAAAAAGATACAGTATCATAACCTTCTACTGTTTTAATTTAATGTGTTTATGTCAATTTCAGTCAGGCACATTCTATTTCACTGCATCTTTTTTAGACTACTTTATTAGAAGACACATTTTCAGTGTCGTTTGCTAAATATGGCCAACTCTCTGATGTAGATGTATGCAAGAAAAATGTTTTAATATTTTGGGTTTTAATAAATGCATCTGTAGAATCTATAGGGATCTATATTACCAGGCAGGTCAAGGACACAGCAGTCTCACACCATAGCTAATTTCTTCTGAAGAAACTGTTATGATTTCTATCTTTCTGAAAAGAAATTACTTATTTTTCTTGCTTCTAATTGTGCAAAATAAATAGAAGTTATTTGCTATTTTGTGCCCTGTGCTCTTTCTAGCCATACATTCTGCAAAGTTCCAAATATAGAATTGATCGTAGAATGGTTTGGGTTGGAAGGGACCTTAAAGATCATCTCCTTCCAACCTGTGCCATGGGCAGGGACACCTTCCACTAGACCAGGTTGCTCCAAGCCCCATCCAGCCTGACCTTGAACACTTCCAGGGATGGGGAGTGACATTTTGGAGTTTTTGAGGACTGTACCTCATGAATACTCTGTGCTCCTTAAGGACATGTGAACAGCCCAGGGCAGCAGATCGAAACAACTTTAAAAATGAAGAGTCTCTTTACCAACTAAGGAAAACAGGCTCCAGCTACCAAAGCTCTCCTGTTTGGCAGCCAGTCCTACATTTCCAGAGGGCTCAGACACATATGGGGTGTTGCATTGTTCTGTCTCACTCAAGGCAGGAGTCGCAGCCCTGGTTCCTCTGTTCACCAGCAGATCCGACTCAATGCCAGCGATTAATTGCTGAATTATCTTTTACTACTGCTTGGAAGGTTGCCCTCTGCCTCCTCCCAGTTCTGAAATTTAGAAGGATGAGCCACCAGAAGCAACAGAGGCTTGAAAGCAGTTGGGAGGCAACAGGGACTAATGAGGCAATAAACAACTTCCAAGGACTGAATTGCAGTTACACAATGAGTTATTGTTGAGGAGCCTTTCTCACACATACTTCAATATTGATACATTTTGTCACTTGTAGCAAGGTGTCACCCACCTCAAGCTCAATCTCTGATCACCTAAAGACACCCTTAATTTGGGATACTGCTGCTCTCTAGCCTGCGAGTCCAGCCTGGCAAACACCAAACATCAGAAGCATCACCAGGAAGTCCCAGGTATTATGAGCAAAGAAATTACGCGTGAGGTCCTCAAAAATGTGCAGTGCATCAAACACTGCTGCTGCCAGGAGCGAGAGACTGGCATGAAATGAAATACTCAGCAACAACAAGTGGCTGTAGAGAAATTGAGTAGGAAATAGAAGATAAAGAAACTGGAATACTAGGCAGAAGTAATTATGATAAGCATGATAAAATGTATAACTATTGTTTAGGGGAAGAAAACACAACATAGGTAAAGTGGTGACAACAATGAATTTATAAAAATGTAAGAAAATGAAGGCTGAAGTGAAATACTGAAAAGCTTGCAGGTAAAACATCAATGTCTGATGAGGGAAGGAGGGGGAAAAAAAGATAAGGAAAGAAAAGATCTTTCCAGAGCAAACATGAAAGATAAATGGTACAGCAAAAAAAAGCAAAAAGAGGGGGATAGTAGTCAACAAAGACTTGGTTATCTGAATGTTTGGGGTGTATACACATGTATTTTCTTTAAACATAAGGTTAATAAGAGACAATTGAGACATGACATTGGGATCTCCCTCTACTAATAATGTAAGGCACATTTACAGCATGACTGATTTTGATATATGGTTTTCCTCTTAATATTTATCACTAAGCTCATTTTTCTTAACACTAGAAATTAGAAGATAAACGGAGATGGTGGGGTGCCAGCACCACAGCTGTATCTGCTATCAGAATTCAAGGCTGTATTTCACACATAGACCATTCTAACCTTACCCTGTAGAATCACCGCGAAGTTTTGCGAAGGAAAGCAAACAGAATGGAAGGGCTGCCGAAGCCTTTCGTGTATGAGCTGCCGCACTGCTGATAAGGAGGTGATTAAGTGGAGCCGCTGTTGAATTTCCCCACGGCGCGGTTGGACTCTGGTGCTCCCTCACACAGCAGGCGCTGCCCTGACGGCCGGCCCTGGCCCGAGCTCGGCCCCGCCGCAGCTGTCAGGGCTCAGCGGCACCACCCGCACTTCCCTGGGGACAGAGGAAGATCGAATGAACCCAGGGACGCTTTCCCTCAGAATTCGAGTCTCCTTGCACCCATGGGCAACGTCTTGTGCCATCCTCTGAGGAAACCTCACGGTCAGCTAAGGTTAAAGCTACGGGATAGCTGCAGGACCTCATGGCCGACCCAGTAAAACCACTTCCACCACAAAACCGATACCGATTTACACTTTGTTTTGGCAAATTTAGCTCTTGAGCTCTGAGGGCAGCGGAGCGGGCCCTCAGGCAAGAGGGGCATCAGCCACTTGCGCGGCCGCGGGGGCAGCAGGAGGTGGCATGCAGAGCCCGGGGGGCACGGAGAGGCGGGGATCGCCCGGAGGGCCGGGACCGCCCGGGGCTCGGGGGGAGCGCTGCCGGCGGGGTGCGAGGGCGGGGTC
>VZTG01000601.1:33268-72549 GCA_013397845.1 Melanocharis versteri | reverse complement strand
CGCGGGGAGCGGGGCCGGTGTGCGGGAGGGCGGCGAGAGGCGCCCGGGGCCCGCGGGGCGGAGGGCGGGGGGTGTGTGTGTGTGTGTGTGCCCGCGCCCAGCGATGAACTTGGTTCTCAGTAGCACTTCCCATCAGGCTTTCGGGGCGGCTGGTTCCCTTCCCTCCTCCAGCAGCTCCTGGAGGCTCTGGGCAGTGAGGGGCGAGGGGGCCCTTTCCTCTTTGGCCTCTGCCGTTCGAGCCCCTTTCAGGGGCAGGACGTGATTAAGAGTTCACTGTACTTGGTTTTTCTTTGTTCGGCAATAATTTTCGCTTAGTCGAGGTTTCGTATTGGAAATTGACCTTTGCGACCCAGTCATCCCCCCTGTGGAAGTTCCAGATAGGAGGAGAATCCCCCTGAATGCACTAGAAAGTTGCTTGTGGAAATCTGGTTTAAAAGCACAGTGGAGCAGTAAACTTAAGTTGTACTAAAAGATTTCTGTGCAGTTGCCAGGATTTGAAGGGAATTTTTAATGCCCTACTTGAAGAGATGATCCTGTTTTGGGATTGGTGCTGTCAATGCTCACACATGCTGCAGACAGTGACAGTGTTGGGGTCTCTGGTGGTGTCTCGAATAATGTGTGGCCGTTTGAGTCTCAGTCTCAGTCCTTTTAACAACACTCCGTGTTCAGTAAATACTGTGCTGCAAATGGGTCAAGTGGCAGACTTGAGTTTTAAGAGCTTTTCTCAGTGTCGGTGCCTGAGGTAGAAAAAAATTCTTCTGCCCATGGCTCAGTGTGTCAGACAAGGGAAGCACAGAGCTGAGCAGGTGGGGATCAGGAGGAAGCTACAGTTGTAGATGTACAAATATATGTACATCGTATGTTAACCCTGTAGTGCGACTATCATGGGAAAACTGCAGTAAGTAAATACCGGATTAAAAAAATCCTAACACGCGTAGTATGGAATCACATTCTTCCTGACTGTTTCTGTCCCTTTTCAAGGTCATATGCTAGGAAAAGATAAAAGATTTATTTTAAGCTTTTGCTGAGTAATACAGACTTGTGAGACATATGTCTCTCTGCAGGTTGAAGAGTGTGTTTCAGAATTTTTCTGATTGGGAAAACTAAAGTTGGAGCAGAAATGCATTGCCTTTAAATTAAATTACACCCTTGTGAATGTAACTTAATGTTTTCATATATTAAGAAATTACAATTATGTCGTGGGGTTTTTGAGACTAAAAAACCTGCGATGGTTTTTTCAAAGTTGTGACTACTCTGTATTTTCACTTTGCGGCAAAGTACACATTTCTTAATTTCTTTCTTTTATCTTGATTTGAAAAATACAGATTTTATTATGATAATTTGCATTAAGTAGAGTTTTTGCTGGCTTTCATCAGGCTTCTAAAAGGAAATACTGTGATCATTTTAAGATTTCCTTCTCTAACAATAATACATCTCTTTAATAACAGATTCTATGGGATCTTACATTCGTAACTGTAGAAGTAAGGCTGAATCATATATTTAAAAAGGGGTAAAGGGTATAAAAAGCTGTCGTTTTCTACTTCTAGTTGCAGAATTCCACACAGTAAGGTTTCCAGCTATTTGAAATAAATGTTTTGCAGTCATATATATAGAAAGTATATATATATATAAAGAAAATTTTATATTTCTTTAGAAATTAACTTTGTTTTCTTTATGTGGGAAATGGAGGCAGTGTTACCAACCTTAGCATGGGCATAGATACATTGTCCATTCTCTTTTTTCTTTCAACTTGATGTGTGTTAGCAAGTAATTTATGAGTTTCTTGCTGGTGTTACTTAGTGAAGTTGGCTTTTATTTCAGTTTAAATAGGGTGTATTTCAGTTTAGTTTGGAATTTTTGTTAGAAATAACCTGATCCAGACAAAACCTTTCTTGTCCTGATTTAACTGAATTAGTTAAAACTAAACTGAAGGTCCTCCTCTTGTCTGTAGGCAAGTCTTGATCCTCTGAACGTTGGTTTCTCAGACCTGTTTGAGGTGATGCTGTGCATTAGTGTCCATTTTGTGAACAGCTGAATTATCTTCCCTCCTTTTGCACTTGGAAACAGTAGTTGCTTTACTAAAAAAACATGAATTTCCCACCTTAGAATGATCCATAATGGATCATATTCAACTGACAGTCCCTGTTCTTGTTTCAGTACTTGCTGCAAGTGACCTTGGTACTTGCCAGAAGTGTAAAGCAATCAGATACCAAATTGTCTGACTGTGTAAATTTATTGTGCTATTTTGGTATCGTAGCAGATGTGTTCATTAACTTCGTGAAGAAAACTTACCTGTGTGACCATAGGTTGTGATATGTTGAGGTATTTTTTCTGCCCTTTCATGATATAAAGCCTGTAAGAAACACATTTTGTGGAAAGCAAGAACAGTCGGAGTTGAGTTGTGACCCCTGATTTGTGGCACCTTAAACAAGAAGTTGCTTTGTGTTGTAGAGTTGAAGTAACCTTGAATGGGATAGCTTGGAGTTATTTGGACATTGTGATGCTTCACTTAATGGCTTTTGTGATAATTGTTTCAAAGTAATCACCATACTAAGTTAGATACTGTTTATCATTTTAAGACTGTCTTTCTGGAGGTACAAGTTACATTGGATAACACGTGTTCCTTTTTCTTAGAACCAACACAGATATACAGATTTCTACGTACCCGGAATCTAATAGCAGTGAGTAATTGGCTTTATCACTCATTTACTTTGCACTTGTAGAAAATTTTAATTAAAGCATAACCATTTTCTATTTTTTTCCCCCCTGCAGCCAATATTTTTGCACAGAACTCTCACTTACATGTCCCACAGAAACTCCCGAACAAATATCAAAAGGTAAAATTATTTTTGTGAAGTAATCCTAAAATGTTCGCCAAGTAGCAGAAGTCCAAAAAGCAGTGGAGGGTGACCTCCTGTTTTCTTTTTGAAGAACTTTAAAATGGATACTTCAGTGTATGGTTGATTTCTGAGACCTTTTTTTGCAATGTTAAGTATATGTGTAGCTTTATCTGTGTGACTTCTGTCGATACTGGGAGTATTCAAATGTGGAGAACTATCTGCAGAATCCTGACTAATTCTCCCGTGTTTGTTTTCTATTTTGGAGGAGAACTTCTTAAAAAAACCAACCAAAACTGTATTATGTCCCAACTCTTGTAATCAATGGTGCTTAATCATAATCATATGAAACATTGTATTTTAAGCTGTAACCTAACCACTTGTTTTTGAAAACACCAAAACACAAATACAAAAGTATTGACATTGTTAATTAGTCTTGAAAGAATCCAGTAATTATTTCTGTAGTTATTTTAAAAGCTGGAAGATAAAGGAGGTCTGTTTGTAGTATTTTACAAGAACTCCAGCAAATACTTTAAAAAGGTTACTTTGAACTGGATACATCTAAGGGATGGGCTTCAGTTTTGATATTGCAAAATAGTCATTCCTGTCATGTGAGGTGCTACAGCTGCCTGTCAGTGGACCTGAAAACATAGAAACACTGCAGAGGGACAAGCACAGTGTACATTATTTATTAGCAGAATCACAAGGCCTTTCCAGTTACTTCCCCTTCACTGAAAATCCTTTGTTACAGTTTAGACTTCTTTTGTAACCTGAACATTTAGTTTAAAATATTTTAGCACCAAAGTTCTTATCGCTTGGAAACAGTTGCTGTGAGACTTAAGTACAACAAATATGCAACAAAATGTGATTATGCAGACAATTCTAATTTAAACTTCATATTTATATCTAAGAGAGGTAATATTTGCATGATCTGTTGATCAATAGAATGTGCATATTTTTATTTAAATTAAAGGAGCTTTTTATGGCACTGTTGGATTTCTTGGATATTGTTTAATGTTCTTGCTATGAGTTTTAATGCCACAACATAACTTTTTCCTAAAACTTAATCTATAACATACAGCTTCAGGTACTTAGGACAGGTAATGATCAGATTTTTTTTTTTTTTTAAACTTGAAGTTGCAGGTTACTTTTTCTTATAAAAGTTGCCAGAATAAATTTTTTGCTTATTTTAAAGTGAGTCAGAATAAAATTTCAAGGAATTATTTTCAGGGTGTTTTGGTTTTTTTGGTTTTGTTTGGTTTGGTTTTTCTAACAAGAATTGTACTACAGGAAGTTCTTGCTTATAATTTAGATTAATTTATTATTGATTGAAATGTGTATGTTACCTGAAAGTGTTCTGTTGGATATCTGCTGTACTTGCTGGGAAGCAAGAGACAATTCTTTGCCTATGCATTGTTATCCACTGTTCCTAATTCCAGTTGATTCAGCTGCACAAGTAATGCTTGGTTTCTGTTTGAAACATACTGATTTTTACCAGTTCCCTTAATGTTTTGTTTTAGAACTGTGATTTTAGTTGGGAGGTGCTCTCATAACAGACAGATTACAGCTGTTTCTCTCAATAGTTCTGATGATGCTGACTTACTGAAATCATGCTGGTAATTAGTCTAGGAAGATTAAGTAAAATGTTTCAGCATGTTTTCGTTATAAAAACACAATAATGCAACAGAAGTGAGCGAGCATAGTTGAAACGGAAAAAGCCAGAAAGTAATTGTGATGTGTGTTCCCCCTGGGTTCCCTCTGCCCTTTCCGTGCTCAGTCAGTACTGTGGTCCTTCTCTTTCAGCCTAGCTAAAACCACAGAAATTGTAATTTAAAGGTAGTTTGGACTGAGACATTGGCAAAAGAGTCTGAACTGCACTTCCTGAGGGGATTAGCAGGATCCTTGTTTGCTGGTTTGTGCTGGTAAATACTTACAGATATCCACAAGACCTGAATCACTATTCTTCATTCAATAGAAGTAGTTAAGGTCTATGTTCTTGTTTTGCTGAAAAAGGGGCTTTAAAAGAGGGAACATATCTGAACTAGAGAAGATCATCCTGAGGTTTATATTAAGAAAAATCTGTATTTCTTGTTTCAGTACAGTGAAAGTGTTAGTAGAGTTCTCTGCTTTCAGAAATCTTTTCTGGGACTGCATCACTGTTAGCCTGCTTATGTGGACTATACATGTATATTAATTTATTCCTCTAGAACTCCTAAATGTTGCCATTTTTAAGTTGCTTTGATTGCCATTTCAGTAAACAGTATCATAAAGTAAAACATAAAGAACTAATCTCCAAACTTTATAGAACTTACTTAAAGAACATTAGTAACTATAGCTCCACATCTTTTACCTCCAGCTCTATGATAGTCTGAGAAAATGCCAGACAAATTTATCACTTGGAGTGGAGGGGTAGGGCACTAAAACCGCGTTTTTACAAGGAAATTATCTACTGATATTGCTGCACATGTGTAATACTGAGAAAGTGTTTAGAAAACCTAGAATGCTTAGAGCACAGGAAAATGGTCATAGGGAATAGTTAATGGGCATGTGTCAGCCTGGGCTAAAAAGGTATTGAAGTTGCTGTTTATTGGAGAGGTGATGGGCTTTGGTCAGCTGATACCTGATAGAGAACTGAACCGGGCTTTGTGTCTCTGGGTCTGTCTTCAGGTGCTAGTGTATTATTAGACCAAATGATGGTTTAATTTAATAAAATTGCTTCACATACAGGATTTGGATAAAGGAATAATTATATTATTTATTGGCAGAATAATGGCATGATATGATGTGGCTTCTAATAATTTGCTAATTATTACTTTTCTTGTCTGGAATAAGAGTGGGTGGAGAAAGGAATGCACAAGATGCACATACTTGTTACACAAGTAAATGCTGTCTTAAATCCTGAGTGTGAGGCATGGTTATTACAAAAACTTAATTTTGTCTGTTTTGCATGGGAACATGGTAACATAAATAGTAATTCATTTTAAAGGAATTTCTGCTCTTACAAGTTAACTTCAAAGGCAAACATTTTTTTATTGGTTGCTATTTTTAGTTTTTCTGAAAGGTTTTTTTTAGGAGCGCTCTCTTGTTTTGACTAACCTGAATCTGGATTTAGCAAAGGTTGTGCCACTGTTCTTTTTGGATCAATAATGGTCACATATTAAATACAAGTTGTGTCAGATGTTAGTATATTTTACGAAAGATTGTTAACTTTCCCCCATTCCGGGACCGTGTTTGTCTCTTAGCTGGGTTTTGGCTTGCATTCCGCTCATGACATAACTTTGCTCTAAATCTGTTTTAAGCAATTCCTCAGCCCGGAGAAAGCCCTCTAAACTTGCTGTTCTGCAGAACAGTGGCTGATTTTGATGAGCTGGAGCAAAGTGCACACAGAGACATTCTTACCTTAGAATCTGAAACTTCTTACAAATTGCTCTGTTCTTAACATGTCTTGCTTTAAAGCTGAGCACTGCAATGTTCGTTTTAACAATCCCACATTTTACTGTAGGTGAGTCAGTTCTTCAGTCTGTCATATGTGTGAATCTTGGGCTGAGTAGAGCTTTGAATCAGTGATTGTTTACTACACAAATCATAATTGTTTTTCTCCTTGTTATCTGAGTGCAGCCCTGTAGTTTTTGTCGCCCAGTGTTGGTGTTAAGTCACCACATGATGTGTAACTCAATCACTCACGAGCATTACGTGCTGACTGCAGACAGAGTGACATCAGTGTTTCTTCAGTCAGGGTATTTCTGTAGACAAATGCTTCCCACTTCCCCAGAGCATGGCGTTGTTCCCTCTGCAAGAAATCTGTGTTTGGCAGCCATTTATGTTCTTCTTACTCCATTTTTCTGAGGTATAAAAGTAAAGGAAAGATGCCCTCTCACTCTTGTGTTGTCACTATAGTCAAGTGCAATTTTATGGGTATCTAGATCCAAGCATTAACTTGCCTTTAATGAAAAATGGAAAGACTATTCTGTAACATGTTGAATAACTTCTGCTCATGAGGGAGCTTTATTTAGCAATGAATATGAAATTGTATGTATGATAGAACAGGCTGAACATATGAGCGAGAACAGACTGATGTCAGAATTACAGAGAGGAAAGATTTGAAGTGATTATTCTCTATGACATTGTTGTCATTGGTTGTCATTGTCCCCTGTTTCCTGGGAGTGTGCTCCAAAGGTAGCTTCCGAATTCATTGCTCTTTGCATTGTGTCCATTTAGTAGAAATGTGTGGAGAAATAAGGGTGTGGGGTTTTAATTAGGCTTTTAACTCTTCTATAAGGTTTTAAGTGTTTTTCATTATTATGATCAAGATTAAAATAGTAATGACTGAAGGGCTTTTTTTGGTTTTGTTTGGATATATAAGTGTCTCTAAAACAGGAAAATTTTCTTTGACGAAGCTGAAATGTGGTTAAACATGTTCATTGCAAGGGTTTCAATATGTTGCTATTAAATGAAACTTCTTATGAGCAGTAGGATTACTGTTGCAAAGTCTGGGTTTAATTCCTTGTGTTATTTTTGATACTGCTTGAGAAGCAGTTGTGTCCCTTACAACACGGCCATGATACTAGGTCTAAAAAAGTATATATGTGTCTAATGGGTATTTTCTGAAGAGAAGGCTAAAATAGTACATATAGACAGTTTTAGATGGAAAACCAAGTCAGAGCTCAGGCTGAATACATTTTCTTGCTGTAAGTTGTGGGTATAGTGGCTGTGTAAAACTATTGTTTTTGCTTTTTCCTCACAGGAAAACATTCAAAGTAGATGACATGTTATCAAAAGTAGAGAAAATGAAGGGAGAACAAGAATCTCACAGGTACTGTCCTGCTGTATATTTATGTGTGTGGGTACAAATGAGCACATGCGTGGGCTGAATCAAAAGTCCTTTTGACTGATAAAGTGCAAGTGATAAAGAGTCATTACTAGAAGCAAGGTACTTGCTGTTTGAAATGTCGCTTCCAGAATCTTAAAATGTGTGTGTACATATGCTGGTCACTTAACTTGGAGAAAAGCAATATTGGGGTAAACCTTCAATATTTGTTGTGGCATCCCTTGAAATGTATATAAAAACCTCAAATAGGTATTTGCCTTAACTTTTTTTAAGTTTTTAAGACTGTCAGTTGTGTCAGTAAGTAATCTGTGTGTGTTGGAATTAAAAGTAAAAAAATGCGGTGGATTTGGGAAAATACCACAAAGATTTATTGCTTGGGGTTTATGTTGTTGAATACTTGCTGTTTTTAACCTGTTCTTTTCCCACAGTGTTTGCAAATCATTAGACTAGTTCAGAGGCAGCTGTGCTAGATACGGTGTAGTCTGAAACAGACATATAAATTTTGTGTTCTAAGACGTTTTATGGATTTACTGTATATTATTTTTCTTAATTATATTTTGCTCCATATATTGTGGTTAGTTGCTTTGTTGAAACAACATAGAATATTGATTTGTGTGTGTTGTTTTTCGTGCTTTCAAAACTATAAAAAATGTGCTTTGGTGTGGAAAACTAACATGGATGAATGATGCAAGTTGGTGTAGATACAGTCCTTTGGATACTCAAGCTGTTGGGCACTTCCATTGATCACCTCAGAGCTCTTGGGAATGTTTGTGTTTAAAAATAAGTGTGGAGTGTCAGGTTGTATCTGCCTGAGAAGTGAAGGTGCTCAAAAAATGTGTCTGGTGGTGTAGTGAGACAGATTATATTTTGTTCAATGTGTGCTTCAGAAATACTAAGTGGTTTTGAGACCCTTTTTAATCTAGATTTGTGCATACTTGTTTTAAACTGAAATATGCCCTGAATTTTATGATTTGAAATACAATGGGTCTATGGTCAGCAGAATAGTCTAGGCTGTGAAACAAAACAGATGCAATTATTATTTTGATTGCACGTGTTATGAATTATATGGACTTGATGAAACTGATCTTTATTTCTAAAGGTGCAGGTTCCCCCTTGTAAAGATTCTCATTACCAAGCTTAAAATACTTGGTTTGGTTTTCTTTTAATCTACACCAGGCCCGTGGTTCAGGGTGAAATTCTAGAAAATTTCCCCCAAAACTGAATTCTGTTGCTGACGACAGTCCAACAAATGTGTTTGCCAGCCTGTGAAGGCAAGATCTCTTGTCTTCAGGCAATGTCCTTCTATTGTAATGTTTAATTTTTTTTTTTATTGTATCAAGTAATAGAGTACACAGAGAGAATGAGTCTGTAAAGAGAAAACTGGTGTTCAGTTCTGCATCACCTGCAGCTGCTGTATCCAGGCAGTTTCTAAGTTAAAAGGATGGACTGAATCATTAGAGTTCTCTACTGAACATCAGTGAAGTGGTTGCTGTGAGAAGAAAACACTTATTTGGTCTAACATTTCTCTTTTTTTTTTTTTCCGGTTTAGCTTGTCTGCTCATTTGCAACTTACATTTACTGGGTTCTTCCATAAAAATGGTATGTTTGCCAATTCATTCATTACACTGTTAATTTGTAGAACACCTCTAAAATTAGTAGAGATCTGTGAGGGGAATATTTGAATGTTTTTAATCTCTGCTGTTTGGATGCAGGTTTTAATTGTTCAGTCTGTCTCATTAGTTATAATTCAGTAGTGCTTTAAAACTTTGTAGTGTAATTGTGAGGTTAAGAAGATAAGCCTTCAGGGTTTTAGTCAAAACAGCAATTTCGGGAAATACTTCAAGTCCTCATCCATTCAAACTGAAACAGACCTTGAGGAAAGTGAATCTTTCCTGAAGAATGTGATTTTCTGGGAGCATGTCTTTGGTGTTTGAAGTAGCTTTAAAAAACCCCACAGCCCTCAAATAGTTGGAAGATTCAGTGGTTTCTAGTTTAAAATGGAAGTGTAAGAAAAAAAGTTGTCAAATTGAGTCTAGAAATGAAGGAAAGGCCATGTCAACGATTCTAAAAGCCGTGGAAATCATATTTTAGTGACTTGAAGTCATTCCATGGTGTCTTTCAAGCACATAAAGATTTGCCTCTCAAAATCGGAGTATCAGATTTCCTTGACCGGAATGAGGAGTTCTACTGCTCTGACAGCAAAACCTGTTTGTCCATTAAAATCAAATGATATTTCTAATTTTTTGGTTGGCGTTGCTGATCACACAGCTGGTAGCAGCTGTCTTGAAGATTCTAGGCTCTAGAAAATTTATTGTGCAGTCTCTGAAACCAAGTCTTATTTTTTAAGACTTTTTTTTAGTTCTTTCAAGAGTCCTTTAACAGCTATTGTGCATTTATTTAACCTTGCATAACATTTAAGGCGGGGGTGGTATAATTTTGTTTTGTTTTCCTATCTGATAGCATCTGGATCTTAAACCCAAATGTTAGATTTGCAAGCTGTAAAGAAAAAAACTGGGAAAAATAATTTGACTCATCTGTAGTTAGTATATTCTGACTGTCCGTAAATCTACCCGTAACATTTTTCTCTGTTATAAAAAGGTAACAAGCTTGCTCTTTTAAACTTTAGAGATCAGCCATGCCTTTTAATCTGCTAATGTGAGAATAATTAGGATATATTCTCAAGTGGAAATTTGCAGTAAGTTTGGGGAGAGTTGAAACTAAGAATGTGATTAGAGGCCTTTGTACCTGGGAGCTGCCTGTAGTTAAAAAGTAATTACAGGTGGATTTGTATCATTGAATAGATCTTCACTTTTTCAGAACTTAAAATGCTTTTCTTTTTAGATAAGCCATCACAAAACTCAGAGAATGAACAAAATTCTGTAACTCTGGAAGTACTGCTGGTGAAAGTTTGCCACAAGAAACGAAAGGTAAAAATGATTTGACAAATTATTAATATATATTAAAGCAAAATATTTACCTGCTTCTGGAATATCTAAGTAACACTGCCATATGGTGATGCTTCTGTTGAAATTAGCCTTTAAATTTAAGAACTGATGTGTTCAATTTGTTGTCTATTGGATTTTGCACTGCTTTATGAGAAATGTTTTAAAAAACATTCAACTTTGTTGATGGAATTCAGCTTGTAAATCACGTCCACTCATTGTGAATTTCAGCTGCTTCTGGTTTTACCTCAGTTTTTGTGTGTCACATCATTAAACTGTTCATTTTGTTGTGATGTCCAGAGGCTTAAGTAAACCAGGCAATCACAAAATCATAGAGTAGTCTATGCCTTTTAGAGTTTAGGAGTAAAAAGGAACAAATGGTAACTGTTTTGAATTCCTCAGTCATCTGCCAACTCTTGTCTCTTTCCTTGCTTTTTCTGTACCTGTGTTTTTTACTTCGATCATTTCAATTATTGCAGATTTTAGCTACCGTGAATCATAAGCAATTTTATATTTATTTTTAAAGCATCTCTGAATTTGCTTGCAGTTTTAGCTGTGCTTATTTCCCATCAGTTGGCAAATTATCTTCCCAACTACGAGAATATGGGAGGCTCAGTAGTGCTTTAGGTTTTAACCAGAAAGGGAGGGATTTGCAGTCAGAACTGTACGTTCTTCCCTAAGAATGCTAGGCTGATTTGACATGTTTTTAGGAATTAATGTTGTTTCCAGCCAATTCTGGTAATTGTTATAGTATGGATAAATTTAGTGAGATCAGGAGGTGCTAATGGTTATTCCAAATTTTTTGCTGCAAGTTTTGTATTTAGGCCATCTTGTCTTGTTTTCCCAATTCTACACAATGTTCAGTGATCTCTTTGAGAGATAACTGAATATAATAAATCCTAGGTAAGTGGTTCTTTATCTCACAGATAGCACAAAGTGCACTTTGAAATACTGCAAGAAGATAGGAAGCCTTGAAAAAAATATACATATAACCAAAACATTTCATTTTTTCAGGTAAACAGAATTAAATTAGTATTAATGACTGCTCTACAATCTTTTTAAGTGCCTCATGTTTGTGTTATTTTAATTGCATAGAGAAAGATGGCTGCTGCCAGAAGGGGTTATAGAATGCCAGTTTTATTTACACTTACAAATATCTGGGTTTGCATTTAAAATCTGGGATTGTTCCAGATTTTTTATTTATATCTGTTACAAGGCTTATTTTCAAAAGTTGGCAGAACAAATACAGTTCAGAAATGACATAGATTTAAATACTTAATGTCTTTACTTCGAAGTCTAAAAACCTGAACCTTATCTTTCTTGTTTTCCTGCAGGATGTCAGTTGTCCGATAAGACAGGTTCCTACAGGTAAAAAGCAGGTGCCTTTAAACCCAGACCTCAGCCAAATAAAACCAGGCAACTTCCCATCGCTTGCAGTTTCCAGCAATGAGTTTGAGCCAAGCAACAGCCATATGGTGAAGTCTTACTCATTGTTATTCAGAGTCACTCGCCCAGGAAGGAGAGAATTTAATGGACTGATCAATGGCGAAACTAATGAAAACATTGGTAACTTCAGCCTTTAAATCTGCTTTTTCAAGGTTTATCTTGTGGGAATGTATAGAGTTGTCTTGATGAGCAGTGGAGGTCACACTGTGACAAGGGCCAGTAATAACTGAGTGATTGAGCTTTTATTTGTTTGCAGTTTCTTTTGAGATGGGGCTGAAATTCAGCTGGTAGCTAGAAACAGTGCTTCTGGTTTTGTGTAAATTTAACACCACTCGTTACTAACGTGATGGTGAGGGTGTGAAGCAGCACTTTTGGAGGGTGAGCAGTGCAAAAGAGCCCTGTGGTCACTGAGGGTGTCATTATTCCTCCGCCAACACTGGTCACTACTGACTCACTGTAGGTGCTATCAGTGTCTCTCAGCAAAACTAAATGACAAGCCAATAGAAAAAATACCTCAATAACGAATTTTTAAAAGCTATTTTCTTAATCCTATTGAGATATGTTACAACACAAATGTTACAGCCTTGGAGAGTGCATGTAGAATGAAAAACCTTATTTCTCACTATTTTATAGCCACAAGAGGAGGAAGATCAAATCCCAAATTCTTTATGCTGACAGAACAATACAATGAAACTATAAATACATGAGAACATACCTAAAATATGATTACTGTTAAGCTAAGTGCTCTTTTTATTGCATTGTCCTTCTCTATTGTATGGCACATCTGACACAATCAATAGCCAGTTATATTTGTGAGTGCATAGAGACTGTTGGATCTCTTGAATCTGTGCTTATATAATGATTGAATACCATGTTTCTTATGTGCAGATGTCAATGAGGAGCTTCCAGCTAGAAGAAAAAGAAACTCCTCAAATCGTGAAGATGGGGAGAAGACATTTGTAGCACAAATGACTGTATTTGATAAAAACAGGTAAAACATTATAAAAACAAATATAGCTTCTATTAATTATTAGAAATTTGATAATAAGCTTAATATGTTCTTTGTTACAGTGTAGGTTGTCTTTAGCTGCATTTTAGTTGTTATTTACAATAAGAACTTAGGCTTGTTATGTTTTTTTAAAAAAACCTACAAGTTTCATGACACATTTTATACTGAGAGCTGTTCAGTGATTATTGTAAATAATTCCCATCTGTGAACTTGAATATTGTCCTGTTAATTTGCATCCATATGTCTGTTCCTCACCAGTTTTTGACAGATGTAATTTCTGTCGTTCTGATAAAGATCAGTGACACCATAATTTAGAAGTTATACAAAGAAAAGGTGTCTGAAATACCCTCAGTGCTTGTAATCTGTTGGGTGCCATCATCTTCTCCATGCCCAGACTGCTGCTGATGTAGTCACAGGTCTCATTCTGCTGGCAGCTACAGAAGACATCAGTTCTCTATTGCTACAGGACAATCAAATAAGTTGTTAAAATTGTAACGGGCTTACTCTGTCATGTAGTTTAATCATTTATTATCATGATACTACTTAATGTATTTCAAAGAAGGTGGAGTGGGGTGAACTCACGTGTCAATGGCTTAGAGCACTCCAGATGCAGTTCAAAAGATAAGGACCAGACCATTTCCTGGGTGGGCATTTCGGTTGGTTGGTTGTGCTGCAAAGGATCATAGTGCCAACAGCCAAAATACAGTACATGAAAATAAAAGTTCTTTCCATGGCAAATGCAGATCCCAGGTAGAGGTAGGTATTTAGATGATTTCTTTATCAATAAAAATGGACCTTGAAGAAAAAGCTGCTTAAACCAGCTCCAACTAATTCTGACAAAATAGTTATTTATCCAAACAGGATTTTAGAAGTACATTTTGAGAAGAGTTTGGTTTTGAAGAAATGTCCTTTTCTAATCTGTATCTTAGAAGTCTTGACAATATTTTGTTCTTTTCTGTTGCTTAATTCCACTGGAGAACTTCAGTATGCTAAACACAATATGAGCCATTGGATGGTTTTGTAGTGATGATAAGCAAGGACATTCTTGGACATGCTGTTGTATAAATGAGACTGATTTGCAGCAGAACCAAATCATACATAAAAACGTATATATTTTTGGTTTAGTCTTTAACATTTTTCTTTGTTATGGATGATGTTTGCCTAAGATTCAGACCTATTCGAATAAATTTGCCTGAAAATACGCCTTTAGGATAATGGAAATTTAATTACTGTGAAATAGTGCATTTTAGTAGACAAACAATCAAAGAGCTTTTTTACACATAATACGTATTTTGTCTCAACAGACGCTTGCAACTTCTGGATGGGGAATATGAAGTGGCCATGCAGGAGATGGAAGAGTGTCCCATTAGCAAGAAAAGAGCAACATGGGAAACAATTCTGGATGGGAAGGTATGGATTGTTTTAGTGGCCAAGAGACCTGTCTTCACAGGAAATAATTCTCTTTGGGAATGTATGGACATACATTTTAATTTAGCTCTTGGTTTAGAAAGCTTTGGCTACACTGGATCGTTAATAGAAGCAGATGTCAACTACTGTAAGTATGGCAGCTGCCTCTTTTTAATGACTTCTGAATTCCTGACCTAGAAAATCAGGCAGTTTAAATGCCATTCTAACAAATTGGACATATCAAAAAGGAGCAAACTACAGAATACTTAAGGGGAAGAAAGAGGAACCCAGACCTTTCACAGGTGTGATCTTATGTACATACATTAAGAGAATGCTGATAAAATGTAGTGATGAAAAGGATATATCAGTGTAGGAGGAAGGGTTGAGAAGAGAGAAGTTGTTGACTGGGGTGAATCAACACTCAGTGATGCAGTGACTGCAGTGACTGTATGTACTTACATAGTCATGCTCACATGTCCTGGGAGAGTATGAGTTGTAAGTGATTGAAGAGAAGAACATGAAGATTCCAGATGGTTGCAAAGTATTTGTGTCTCAGCATGATCATATAATCATGAAAAAAGCAGAGATGATCCAAATTATACAGTAAAAGTACAGTTATAAGCTCAATTATCCTGATCAGCCTTTACCTGGCTTAAAATAAATTACATCAGTCTACATTCTGTGAGTATTTTCTTATGGTTGTTTTTGTGAAGACACTTACTCTGCTGGTTTTTTTTATTTCCCCCACACTCCAGAGGTTGCCTCCATTTGAAACATTTTCTCAGGGACCTACACTTCAGTTTACTCTTCGTTGGACAGGAGACACAAATGATAAGTCTACAGCTCCTATAGCTAAGCCTCTTGCAACACGGAATTCTGAAAGCCTCCCTCAAGAAAACAAGCCCAATTCTGTTAAACCTGCTCAGACTATAGGTAAGCAAACTTTGGTTTTGCTGCTGAATAATCACCCGCTTAGCCCTTGTGTGCTTAGGGCTCACTGGTGCAGCTGCTTCAGGTAATTCTCAACAGGAAAAAGCAAAACTGAGTGGGCTTTGCTGTATCCCATATTTTGTAAATTTTCTGAGGTTAAAAGCTAAACATCAGGACAATATTGAAGCGATGATATACAATGCTCATAAATCCTGCTGTGAAGTACATTGGGAAAATCCATCAGTAGGATTTCTGGGATTGTCCGGTTTGCCCTACTCCAGTTACTGTTCTGTAAGTTTCTGGATTTATAGGTGCCCTAGTTTCAGGTGGAATAGAGTTAATTTTCTTCTCAGTGGCTACTTTAGTGCTGTGTTTTGGATTTGGGATGAGAATAATATTGATAACACTGGTGTTTTAGTTGCTAAGCAGTGTTTAGACGAAGTCAAGGACTTTGCAGCTTCTCAGACCACCCCACCATCAAAGAGGCCGGGGGACACAAGGAGCTGGGAGGAGACACAGCTGGGACAGCTGACCCAGACTGGCCAGAGGGATATTCCAGCCCGTGTGGCTTCATGCTCAGTGTAGAAACTAGAAGGAAAATTGGCCTAGACGCGTCTTTATTTTGTCTCACTCCCAGTTGTTTGTGACTTTGGATTAGAACCTTGTGTTGGCAGGTGAAGTTCAAGGACATCTGGAAAACTTAAGTCATATAGAGAACAGCAGGCTGCACCTGTTGTTTCAACACCTATGAACACACCTAGACTCTGGATTGGCACCCAGACCACTTCAGAGTAATCAGCATTTCCAAGCTTGTAACTAGATTGGGACTCTGAGGTTAAGGAATGTTGTAGGTCCCTGTTGTAGAAGTGATTATCTGGAGTGCAGTGGTTCTGTCCCCAGCCTTAGTCTCAGGTGTGCAGTAAGGCACAGCTGGTGAAGAGTTGATAGTGCTTTGGAGAACTTGTCCAAAATGGCATTTCAGTCTGAGTTTGGTGATGTTCTGGAGCTGGAGTAGTGACAGCAAGGAATACTATTATGAAAAAGGCACTGCTTTTCCAAATGTGGTTTTTATGCAGTTGTGTTGCAGTAAATGTTGAGAAACTTAATGGTAAGACTTCGTACGGGTGATGATTCTTTGTGCTGCTTTTAGAGCTTTAGTGTGATAAAACAGTGAGAGCAAGAAGAATTTCACTCTACCTGTGCAGAAGCCAATGTCTAGAATGATCCCTAACATCCTCAGCCAACATACAGGCATCTTTCTCTTTGGAAAGAGTACATGAATATTTAAATAAGACTGATTCCTGTTTCCTGAATTGAGTATTACCTGAGCTAGGGGTTGCAGACGCTTGAGTTCCTTCTATTAGGATGAATGGCTGACAGTGTACACAAATGTGAAATAATTCCAACAGAACCTGGGAGGTCCATGAACTTTCGCTGTAGAAATTATTCTGCCTTCTCTCTGCTTCCTTGTACCAGGCTTCCTTGTATTTTAGAGTTTTTTGGAGGCCTGTATTGTAATTTGTTAGGCAGATTTTATGGCCAGACTTGCAAAAGAAATGACAGTTGAGTTAACTAACTCTAGAAGGTGTGTGGTAGTTTATTGTAATAAATGTAGAGGCAATAGGAACATGGCAAGACTGCATTGCTGGTGTAACCTGGAACCCATTTTTTCTTCCATCAGAAAAGTTGAATGTTCCAGTGAATTGATAAAGTTACAGGCAGAGCAACCTTCCCAAACAGTACAGCCAACTCTTATACACAAATATATTGTAGTGTAATGTGCAGCATTGTAGGGTATTTATTATGGTTCTTCTGCTGTTTGCAGTGTCTGAATACGAGAGTGAGAACAGTAGGAAATTTCTATCAGAGATTCTGATAAAGATCCAGTACATCTTTCCCAATGGTACATAGATTTGGTGTTGTCATTTTACTTTGGCATGTTTCCCAAGGCAGACCGGTATAATAAAGACATCAAAGACTTTCTAAATATGGCAGCTTAAACTTTGCTGTAATTACAAAGTTCTGAAAGTAACTGAGCCATGGAATTGGGATTTCTCTTATGTGGTGCAGGCTGAAGTGTCAGGCCTCCTCTCTTTTTCATACAGAAAGAAGATAAAATTTCCATTCTTCTCCAAAATATTAAATATAAAAGAAGTGCATCTTCTAAAAGTTAAGTAGTAGAGCTGAGTCTTGTTTTCCCATCTTTGTCACCATTCAGAAGCAAGTAGGGTCATTATTTGGTTTGTCTTGAGGGCAGATTTATAAACCTGCTTAGTTATGTGAGGTTTCTCGTTAATTGTATGAAATCAAATACTATTCTAGATTAAAGTGTATGGAAGAGACTCAGAAGCAACTGAGCCATTACACATACAAATCGTGTTCAAGGGTTAAAGTTTCAGTTAAATATTTTGTGTGTTTACTTACATTTCTGCTGTCTGTTAAGAGACTTGTGAAACTTCTGAAATCGAATTTAAGTGATGTGTTTGAATGCAGCAATCTGAAAGCAGGGATGGTTTTTATTTCCCCGCAATACAGGCTTTTAGCTATACATAAAGAATTCTCTGCTTAAATGGAGTTAGAGAAACGTTGCTTTTTACCTGACCGTTTTTAAGTTCTCTGAAGGATTCTCCAACACTGGAGATAATCTTGTGGTGTTATCTCTAAAGTGGGTTTGCCTGTAGGTTTTTGAAGGAAGCTGGGCATCCAGACTTCCTTGTTGCTGGTAGGAGCCACTTGTGTCAAAGGACATTCAAGTAGCCTGTTTCCTTCAGCAGCAGTGCCCTTCTCAGAACTTCCATGCTTAGGTAAGAAACAATGTCTGTCTGTTCCTCTGCACCAAAGAAATGTGTATCTGCATGTGGTTTTTTTCAGCTGTGAAAGAATCTTTGCCGACAGACCTTCAAACGAGAAAAGAGAGAGATGTTTTAAATGAACCTCGACAGAAGCTGCGAATATTTTACCAGGTATTGAAAATAATCATTAGAGGGAAAAACTAGAATCTAAATATTGTGTGGAATTAAAATGTTTGCTAGGGAGCTGGGTGGAAATTTCCATTTGCCCTTTTAGTGGATGCCTTAAAGAGTCTCAGATTCACAGACTGGAAGCCATTCCACAGACTACTCTTTACGGAAGTGTTCCAGAAAACTAATCTTCCTGGGGGCATGTGTGGTGTTCTGAAAGGCAAAGGACATTCCTTGATAGACATCTGGAGGGGGCCACGTGGGTCTCCTATGGGAAAAAAAAATCTTGAAATATCAGTGTTTCAGTACACTGAGCTGATACAGCGTTCCCAAAATCTAACTATTGCTGTCGAGGTCTCCTGTAACGATGTCCAACTTGGTTTTGGGGATGGAAGTTAATGAATGAAACTCATTTGGTGCTAATTCTGCTCTGCCTGTTCCTTTGTTTTCATCAGTTCCTTTACAACAACAACACGAGGCAGCAGACCGAGGCCCGCGACGACTTGCACTGCCCCTGGTGCACGCTGAACTGTCGGAAACTCTATAGTTTACTCAAACATCTTAAACTCTGCCACAGCAGATTTATCTTTAATTATGTTGTAAGTAATCATTTTGCAGTTTAGCACTATGAAACACTGCACAGTCTGTCACAGATAATACAAATGCAGGGATTCTGTTTCCAGCTTAGTAAGTTGTAGGACTGTATCTACAGGTTAGAAGGTGCTTTCTGTGAATGTTTGTGTGTTACATGGAGGGGAAATATTGTGGGTTAGATTTTCTTTCTTTTTTAAAAGTACATATATATATTAAATAATGCTGACAACTGGAGGCTGAATTCTAAAAGTAGCTACTGCTTTTGCATCAATGTGTTCTTTGATGTAGAAAGCAATGTAATTATATTTGGTTGGAAGTCTCTTGAAGCTCTAGGAAATTTAGAAATGTTCTTGCTAGCAATCTTCTGCTGATATTTTCCTTAATTTTATAATTTGTTCAGAGTGGTTTTATATAAAACAGTAAAATAGTACAGAGCAAGGAAGCTTCAGTGTAATTTGCTTCTAGAGGTTAAAAATCATTTGGGTGTTGCGAAAGGAAACTTAGAGCTATATCAGGTTATTGACAGGTGATATTTAAGGTATTCAGAATTTAAAGGTTACTTGTTTAAACCTCTTGATGCATTGTCCTTACTGTCTGCTGAGTATTTGCAACTGTGCTCCAGTATCATCCAAAAGGTGCTCGGATAGACGTGTCCATCAATGAGTGCTACGATGGCTCCTACGCAGGGAACCCCCAGGACATCCATCGCCAGCCCGGCTTCGCCTTCAGCCGCAACGGGCCCGTCAAGAGAACTCCCATCACACACATCCTGGTGTGCAGGTAGGGAGATGGGAGACGAGCTCTGTGTGTGGATCACGGAATCAGCTGGGCTGGAAAAGACCTTGGAGATCGTCAAGTCCAACCTATGACCTAACAGCAACTTATCAACTAATCCATGGCACTGAGTGCCACATCCAGTCTTTTTTAAACACCTCCAGGGATGGTGACTCCACCGCTTCCCTGGGCAGCCCATTCCAATGCCCAACCACTCTTTCTGTAAAGAGCTCTTTGGCCTATAAACCAGATTGGTGAAACCTGGGGATTTGTGAGTCTGCAGGTGCATATACGCAGTGCTAAATTTCACTGTGATGATTAAATAAAATGTAACTGAAGGAGGATAACATCACCCATGATTTTTCTACATCTTTCCAGCTGAGATATCTGTTCATAACAACGTAGCTCTCTTTAACTGCCTTACCCTAAAACTTTTCTTCCCCAAAAGGTGAAGTTGGAGGGTTGGGTCAGGAGCTCTTGGGTTTTTAATGGGGATTATTTCATTGCTGGAGATTTCCCCCCTCCCAACATTTTTGCAAGCTAGAGCTTAAAACAATTTGTATTAATCACTGGCAGTTCTCAGTATTTGCATCTCTGATGGGATGGTGACAGCAGTGACTTCTCCCCCGCCAGGCCAAAGCGCACGAAAGCCAGCATGTCCGAGTTCCTGGAGTCTGAGGACGGAGAGGTGGAGCAGCAGCGGACGTACAGCAGCGGCCACAACCGGCTCTACTTCCACAGCGACACCTGCCTGCCCCTGCGCCCCCAGGAGATGGAGGTGGACAGCGAGGACGAGAAGGACCCGGAATGGCTTCGGGAGAAAACCATTACTGTAATTATTCCATTTGCACAAAGTTACTCTAAGTGGATTGTGGTTTTTAAAAGATGATCTGCAGTTGTTTTAGGGAACAATTGGGCAAACGTTGTGAAAATTCTGCCGTTTTAAGAGCAGAAGATTTTGCTGAACTACGGTTGATGGAAATTCATGGAATCCAAGTTTGTTTTTTCCAGTATGCCTTCGGTTTGCAAAGTTAGTTCAGTCCCCTTGTGTTCGAACAAGTTTTCATTGTTTCTGGCTGCTTTCTCCATCAAGGAGGAGATGCTGGAATTAGGAGCACACAGTTTGGGCTGTATATAATAAGGATATAATTTATCATCACAAGTCTCTACATGAAATGACATTTTTCTAACTTTTTTGACTGCAGAGCCTGAGTTTTCTATATATATTTTTGTGTATAAGTTGAATTTTGGATATGCTCTCACTACTTGGCAGCAGACATGCAGTTCTGATGGGTATGTTTGTTTCTTTTCCTATCCTTCCTCCCAATCTCCAGCAAATTGAAGAATTTTCTGATGTTAACGAAGGAGAGAAAGAAGTGATGAAATTATGGAATCTTCATGTTATGAAGCACGGGTATGTTACTGTGCTTAGTTTTGATACAAATAAATTATAGTATAGATTTGGTTGATCATTTTGCATTGCAATTCACTAAATACTCAAAATTCTGTTAGCACAGTTGTTTAGGAAAGGGTCATTAAAGGATAATTTGTAATAAGCTTTTGAGAGTTTAAGCTTTTAAAGGAGTTCTTATGCCTAGTAGCGTTTGGGCTTTGAAAAGAAAAAATACTCTGTAATAGCTGCTCTCTGCAGTTACATTGATAAATCATATTGTAGAGTTTTAGTTTTGAAAATGTTCTATTTGCATAATGACGGCTTTCTTATTTGACAGGTTTATTGCTGACAATCAAATGAATCATGCCTGTATGCTGTTTGTTGAAAATTATGGACAAAAAATCATTAAGAAGAACTTGTGTCGAAACTTTATGCTCCACCTGGTCAGCATGCATGACTTTAACCTCATCAGCATCATGTCCATAGACAAAGCTGTGGCCAGGCTCCGAGAGATGCAGCAGAAGTTGGAGAAAGGAGAATCGGCCTCCCCGACGGACGAGGAATCTTCCGAGGAACAAAGTGGGACAGCAAATGGATACAGTGAAAATACCATGAGGGAGAGGATTTCAGAAGTGGAAAGCATCTCAGGTGTCACGAAACAGAGCAAGAAGCAGAAGCTCTGAAGTCAAAAGTCAATTGTCATTCGACGGACAAGCATTGAAGTGACATTCTAGGGTGCATGAGCTCTATAAAGAATTACACACAGAAATACAGAGATTCCAAACAGGCACTGCTGGATGGAAATAAATGATTTCAACAAGGATATTGTTTAAACAGGGTTTTTATTCAGTTACTTATGCAAGTACTACATGTATATTGGTTTTGGTGATGTAATGACAATATTCTAAGAGTTTGAGCATGAAGAGCAATATAAAAATCTTTTTGTAATTTTAGTAATTAGTGTCTTAAGAACTTTATGGAATTTGCATAATTTAAGTATATGTAAAACCGTTTTTATAATAAGATTTTTGCATCTGTATCTGGCTGTTTTTCCTACCATGAAGTTGTGAAACATTAGGGAAAGGGGATTGGGATACAGTTTCTGCTTTTCTTATTTAGAAATTCTCCAGTTAGCTTTTTGTGAAAATAACGTCTGACTATTTACAGTTTAACCTTGATCCTTGTATTTGAAATCATTTATCAATTGATCATAAATTACAAATCGATTTTTTTTTACACTAAAAATTATCAAAGTTGGCAAACTTAGCACTTCCTTTGTCTTGTGCCTGTTTGGAAAGATCTTGGCTTTTCACGTTCCAGACACAGTGAAGTACCACCTTGGCTTTTTGAGGTTGAACCAGCAGTTTGGGTTTTGTGGATAATTCTGATGTATCGATCGCCCAGTGTACCATTTTAAACTTGAACATTTAGCTCCTTTATATTTTTATTACACATTTACACAGCTACAGAAAGGATTTGGGTGCAGCCCCTCGTGCCTGGGGTCGCCCATCCTGGGGTGCCATGCTAAGGCCGGAGCCTCGTGTCCGTCTGCAGGCGCTGCGTCGCCAACTTCCCGGGA
This sequence comes from Melanocharis versteri, assembly GCA_013397845.1. Lineage (NCBI taxonomy): Eukaryota > Metazoa > Chordata > Aves > Passeriformes > Melanocharitidae > Melanocharis > Melanocharis versteri. The sequence goes on along the minus strand of VZTG01000601.1, from coordinate 49,850 downwards.
AGTTCTCGCCTCAGCTCAGACTGCAAGGCCAGGCCGTGGGTTTAGCTTTGGCTTTCGAGATGCCACTCTTGAGGGAAAAATGCACTGTAAAATTGGACCAGAAAATGTGTTGCACTTCTTATGTAAGTATTCTGTGATGTATTGTATTCAATACAGATACTACGATGCTGACTAAACTATATTTGAGCAGTTTTGCACTGCTGTTAACACATTTTATGCATACGTTTACAGATTTTTTCCAATGGAAAGTGGTTTCACTACTGGTACAGTATCAGCACCGAAGGGTTTTATTCCAACAAGCACTGTGGTTGAGTGACATCACCTCAATTTTTTATTATCCTTAAAATATTTCATTTTTCATATTCTTTATTTATAAAGGAACAATGCTGCTGTAAATACAGGTATTTTTTTGTTTTTTATTTCATTCCATCACCATGAGATGCAGTTCCCTATTTGTTGAAGGGGTATATAAGCTTTCTAATGGTGTCTTCAGAAATTTATAAAATGTAAATACTGATTTTGATGGTCCTTAAGATGTGTTTAACTGTGAGACTATTTAACTAATGGTGTGGATGTGATTGGTCATCCAGTATTAAGTTCTTAGTCACTGATTTTGTGTACAAAATAGGAAAGAGGGAAACTGCAGCTTTTCATTACAAACTCCTTGAATTGCCAGCTCTTTTTGAGTTTTAGCAAACTCTAATTATGCCTCTGGATAGTACATCATGCATTTCTCTCTGGCTTTAATTTGCTAAAGCTGTGCACATATGTAAAAAAATAGATTATTTTAGGGGAGATGTAGTTCTAGAATTATTGCTTATGTCATTTCTTAAGCAGTTATGCTCTTAATGCTTAAAAGAAGGCTAGCATTGTTTGCACAAAAAGTTGGTGATCCCCCCAAAAATAGTAATGAAATTACTTCTGTTCAGTAAACTTTGTATGTCACGTCAATTTATAATAAAAGCTGAAAAAATCCCCTTGTTTTCTATTTATAAAGATGCCTTTTCTATTTGTACCTTTGAAGATACCATGTAAGCTGGTTAAAAAGAATTTGAACGGTACAGTAGATGTAAAAACGAAAGAAAACCCTCCCTCCCCCCAAAAAAAACCCCAAAACAAGTTCAGCTGTTTGAATGAACCATTGTTTTTCATTAAATGTTTTATTTGAAATCAGCTTTTGTACATGAAGTTCAGTGATACAAAATCTGCCATGATGGGTGTCCAGTCATTCCATGTGCAGTGACCTCAAGTAGCACCTCTATAAACTCTCTTCTGCATGACTTAAAATTTGGATACAAGTTCTCCTTTGCCAGATTGTTACAGCTCTATTTAAGGTATCTCCATAAATTCCCAGGGTTTTAGCCAGATTATCATAACTTTCATTCTTCTTTCTTGGGGTGGAACTGAATACCTGAGATGGATGTGTAAGTTGTGCTTTACTGTGCAGAACTGTAATTTATAGACGTGCAAATGAAACATTGCTTGTGTTGTCAGTTGCAGAACTAAAATTTGTGTATTTTTTACCTGCAAGTGGTTAATTTTTCAGACATTTTACCAAGTATTTGGCTTATATGGAGTAAAGTTTAAATAGGTGTCAGTTTAAATGCCGTGTCTCTGGGACTGCAGAGGGTGGATGCTCCAGGTACTGTGGGATGAGTCAGGAATTGCAGTGCTTGGCCAAGTAGTGACTGTGGAATGGCAGACACTGGGAACCGTTTTCCATGTTTGGATTCAGATCCTGAAATGCAGGATGTGCCAGCTGGGCTCTGCAGACTGGACCTCAGGCTGCCGTTGGGCCGTGTGTTTTTGTCTGTAACAGTGTCCAGGTTCTCCTAACCTGGCCTTCAGTGTGCTCATGGCAGGTTTCAATGATGTTTTGTACTTGGTGATCACAACAGGTTTGTGAACCCCAACCTGGAACCTAACATGGTTTGAATATTTAATTCAGTGCATTAAATACTATATTCAAAAGTGGTAGATGAATTGTTAGCCTTCAGTGTACATTGCTTGGAGTGTGTCTTGAATGTAGCCCTTGCATTTTGAGGGGTGGGGTAAAGATTCACTGCCTGCAATGAAGCAGTTGCCCATGATTTGAACTGTTCTGATTATTTATCTAATCAACAAAATAAAACTCCCAAACCCAAAATTTGATTTTACCTTTGGGAATACAGGAGGCATTCTGTGAGGGCAATTTTGACGGTGTTGTTCCAAGTTAAATATTTCTTAATTCACAGAAGCCTGGTGCCATCACCGACGAGTGGAGGTGTTCCCTATTACAAATCTGACTGGTTTCACATCCAAGAAAACAAAAGCTTTGGAGTAGGTAAGTCCTTCCCTGACCCTGACCTGCAGTTTTTAGGCTGCTTGATTTGAGAGTGAAGCTGCAGCTCTGGAGAAGAAACACTTGGCATCTTCTCATGAAGAAAGCTCATGTGAATGGAGTATTTATGAGAGCAAGCTGCCAAGTCAGCAACTTCACTTACTGGTTTCACAAGCTGTTTTTCCTTTAAAAGAGACCAAAGAACTGGAACAGGCTCCAGGTAAAACAGAACTAAGGGAATGAAGTAAAGCTGTGTGTTAGTCCAACAGGGACTTTATTTGAAGGTGATTAAATACCTCTGCTGCTGGCCAAAAACTACAGATGTGTAAGAGTTGCACCACTGAATGCACCAGTAAGAGATGGGAACAGTAAAATGGAGACGAGACAAATCAGCTGTGATGGAATACTGAGGGAAGTAGTTCATAGATGCTCTAACAAATTTTATTAACAGAAGGGAAAAAATATTTTTGTAAGAGATGTCAGTTAAAATCTGGAAATAACGGTAAGTGCATAGGTGGAACACCTGGAAATAAATTGTTTGGGACTTCTGAAGGACAGAAGATTAAAAAAATGGGGAAAAATAAATGGGGAGAAACTCTTGAAGATGGCTCCAGTGCTCTAGAAAACATTTTCTTATATCATTAGAATGCTGTGGTGCTCAGCTTCATGCCCCAATAAATAATTTCCTAGACCATACACAGTTGAGGGATAAAACTTTTATTTAAAAAAATTCAAATTTCTCTTGACACATAAGTCTTAGTTGAGGTAAGTGAATGTACTAGCTTAGGAAAACAACTTTCAGGATTGGGTTTCATAAGCCATTAACACTCTGTTGCTTGCAGGGCTCCAAGAGCTAGAGGTGCAAATTGTATAGGAAGTGTCAAGTTTTCCATCCAGCTGAACTCTGCTGCGGAAGAACAGAATTTACACCTTTCAGTTCAAGCCTCTTCCACTTCTTTGCATCCTTTGTTCCTTTAGTGCTCGGGTCTCTTGCCCTGAGACTCTTCACTCCTCCCCTGTTCACAAGGTGCAGCTCCAAGAGGTGGCTGGAAGTACCTCATTTGCAATTTGGACAGCGAGGCTTGTGCCAAGTTCAAATGAAAAAACAAAAACACCATAATAACAACAAAAGAACCATTGGCAAACTGCCCTCGTTCAACACAGAGCTAAAGCCTGAAGGCAGAAAAGCTTCTCTTGCTCTCCCCAACTCTCCAGGGCAGCAGGAGGGGCCTCTCATGGCCCTTCACAGTCAATTTCAGCTGCTTTTATTTATATTCTGAACAACCTGACACAGCATTGCCACCTCTGGAAGTACCTGAATTCAAGGTTTAAGCTTTATTTTCTAACATGTAAGTAAATATCCTGCAGAATCTACAGTCTGACCAGCCCCTCCAAAAGCAGATGAAAAGGTACCTGACCCATTGGTACCTCAGAAGTGTGGATATTCACAATTTTAGCTTCCATATGGTAAAAGTACTAAGTTACAACTGGTACCTGATACCTGAAGTGTGTAAATAAAACTGCCAGCATGACCACATGGAGCAAGATTTAAGTCAGCTGCTATCTGGAGTGCCAGCCTGACCCTCTGACCCCAACTGGCACTTTCATCTACTGAACACTATTGTAAAAGTACTGAAAACACTCTTCACAGGAGAATTAAAGTAACATTGAAAGCACAGGATAAGCCAGTATTCTCTTTTGCCGTAATACTGAACTACTGAAGCTTGAAAAACTAGGAGTACTGCAGGTCCTTTGTTGCTAACAGTGGATGATCTGACCTGCAGCAGTTCAGTCTTCCTCACTTCATGTCTTCCAGCCAATTCCAACCTAACTCTGCCTTGTGCAAGTTCTTTGTACCCATCTAAATCCACACAGAGTTTTTTTTTCTTGTAAATAGTAAAAATACCAACAGCCATTCTCCTTGTCTGAAATTCTTGTACCCCTGCTACAGCTGCTTGAGGAAAAATTCAGGCAGGATGGCTGATCTTTTTGTACTGACAGTGTGAGTATTGGCAATGTTAATTAATTGTAAAATAAGCTTTTATGCTCTAAGCTTATTATGGTAGCATAGAGGGCTAATGTAGCACATTGCCACTGAAGGAAAGGCAGTATGATTGTCTAGGCTTTATAAAAATAATGCTATTCTAACATAATAAAATATATTTAATTTTAATTGAACTTGAGGTAAAAAGCCCCTCAGTGAATGTTACTTTTAAATATTCTTTAAATCCAGTAGCATTGCAATCTTTTGACCAGGACTGGGCTCTCTTTGAGACTGAGCTTATCCATCTTAGTTGCTCCTTAGAGGAAAAATGTTTAACTTTATGTAACTTCTGAATTCCAAGTCATTTAATTCACAATATTATTTATCCCATCCTACTCTATGAAGGAGACAGCTTAATTCCCACCATCTCTTCAATTCTGACTGGCCCAGGTTAAATCTGTGCAGGCAGGGTCTGCCTGAAGCCCACACCCAAAGCCCATCTCCCTTCCTCCAGGTGCAGCTCCAGTCTGCCTGCCCTGACTGCCCAGTGCTCCCAGGCACAATTTGGCATTGCCAGGAATCCTGCACATCACAACAGCGTTTGTGTTGTCAGACAGTAAGAGAAGGTTGTCTCTGAGCGTTAGGAGGGCTCTGAGGAATCACAGCTGCCAATCCACAGGTTGAGCCCAGGTACCAAATCGCTGAGACTTGCTGTGGCACAGGCTCCATGTGAGTTGTAGCCAGGGAAGACATTCAGAGAGGATCAGGATAACATCCTGCTCTGGCTGTTGGTCTGCTCGAGGCAGCCTTGCATGGTCGATGGAAGCATCACCACGCAGCTACTCTAGAAAACATATTCCAAGTCACAACAGAGAAAACAGTTGAAGAAGTATGGAAATAAGGCACTTAAGTGAGACAGTAACAGGCTGGCTCCCTGCCTGAGCCCCAGGCTGGCCCAGGCGTCCCTGCTGCGGAGGGATGAACAGTACCGTGCGCGGAGGAAGCGGCTGCCGCGGGCGGCCCCGCTGCCCACTCAGACTCCTAAGGCAGCATCGTGCACAAGGAAGCATAGCAGGACCTCTAATACTGCTCTAAATACTGTGCTCTGAGTGGTATAAATACAGCTTTGGTCCATTACCACCCCTAAAACGCTTATTTCACAGAGCAGCAGCTTTAAGCGAAGTTAATTCTACACAACGCGCGTACCCTGAGACGAGTACAATGAAATACTGACAAAAATCAAGTCTGGAGGGAAAAAGGGAAAGGTCTGATGGACTGCTTAAATTAATTTGCCTACACAAATGCTTGTTTCTAGCTTTTTCCAGAGTAACAAATCCAATGTTTCACAATTACTGTTTAAATGAATCCAGTATGAAGTACAATATAGTGGAGTTCAAGTACTATAAAGACAGGGGTTTGTTACCAGATTGTTGTCAAGCTGGAAACTCAGCCTTTAACATTACACTTTACAGCAAGAACAAAAAATCCCTTTACTCACTGCTAAAACACCAAAACCTTCCAGCCTGGGTATGAAAATGAACATCCAAAATACAGAGAACCACAGCATTGATCAAGTACCCAGTCAAAGACCACTTCTCTGTTGTTAGAGCTGATGGTTACTCGAAGCTTGAAGTTTCCTCCCTCGTTGCTGCAGGGTCCCAACTGCACGACTTCCATGTCAAATGTCACAGTCGAGCCAGAAGTAACAGCAGGCAGCTGGTTTGTCATCTCTTTTCCATTTACAAATACTGCCCCTGAAACAGTCAGCAGATCTAACAGTATTTCTCATTTTCTGTACATACTAACGTGCAAGACCACACCTCCCTATTTTTTGCAGGCAAATAGGGAAGTAACCCTGCTGCATTTCTCTTGTCACATGGAACGGGCTGCAACAACTGTGAGCAGGAAGAGGAGATCTGTGATCTCACCAAAGATTTTTAACTGCATGAGCAGCACACACATACATAAAAGTTGCTCATACGTTATGGAGGGATCTAAAGAGCCAGGGGCTGTGGGTTTTGGGAGGGAATTCCGTGGTCCAGACTCACCGTTTGTGCTGATGCAGACGGCTTTGTCCCGCTGCAGGGAGTCGTCGCCGTTCCGCTGCTCCACGCACACTCCCAGGCTGTCCCGGCGGTCTGGCTGCCCCACGGTCTCAATCCTAGCAAGCAAAAAGTTAACTCAGAACCTGAAGCTTTAAATCAAAACACACCATGAAGTCCAGACAGTAATAACCTGTCACACCAGACCCCTGTACTGCGCTCCAGGGCTTTCAATAAATTCATTCAAACTTTTGGGGAGATCCCTGCTGAATGACCATAATTCCTACCAGCTTTCCCAAGAGTTCCACTGAGCAATACTCTGTTATTCTGTACTAAATATGAACATGTTTCCTGCAAACTTCCAGTGTTATTCAATACAATTCTCCACTGACACAGCTTAGAAATGATCTTTTGAAATTATTTCCAGTTGCTCAGCTGGACAATCAGCTATCCCAGATTACTGGTCAGCATCATGTATTACAGCAAGACAGCTGTAGTTTCAGCAGGGATTTAATAAGCATGACTAAAATAGGGGGTTTTGGGCCCTGCCATGTTCTGCTGTAAAGGGATGAGGATGGGGTTTTGCTTTAGGGGTGTGTTTGGTTTGGGCTTTTGTAATAAATCAGCTTGGTGCAAACCAAGCAATGCCTAGAAGAGCATTTACATGTCTGGCTTCTGCTCAGCTGTATTTAGAGTTTTAGTCTGGGGAAAGAATCTTTGAAGAAAATGCAAACAAGTTGTGCAAATGACCAGGGACTCAGTTCCCTTTGGGCCCCAGCAGAGGAGTGAGGCTGCACAGTTCGTACACTGAAGGGCTGTTCTGGACTTGAGTCCTTTCTCTTGTACTGCCACCTCTCAAAGGTGCTAAATCCTACTTTACAGAGAGTCTGAGTGACTCAGGAAATTCAGATAGTCTTTTCTAGAAAGTAAAGCAGTTGATATTTTCATTGCAGCTTGAGAGGAAGAACAGACTGATCCATGTTTGTTGGCAAACAAAGGAAGACTTCAGCAAAGCTTTCGAGAACCAGCAATTCAAGGGGGCAGTGGACTGGCACACAATGGGTTAACCCTTTCAAGGAAAATGGGGAGTATAAAATTGGAACCACGTTTTACTTTTGCACTCCATTAGGTTCTTCAGTCCCCTGGGAATGTCACTAAGAGAGCAATAGCCTTGCACTGTAAAGTGAAGGGAAAACGATTATCTAAATCTCCAAGAAGCTTTTACTCTGGAAGGGATCCACCATGTTTTCCCAAAGCAACTTTAAAGGAGATTTCAAATTCATTTTGGTGCACAACAAAAACTCCACACAACAAAAGCTTGTCTCTGCCACTGCAGCCCAGCCACTGAACCTGGTCAAGCACCAGCAGTTTCCATCTGGCTCAGGGCACAGAGAGGTCCATCTGTGGGGGATCACGGGCGCTGCCTCAGTGTCAGCTGTCTGCAGAGTTGTGCTGGGTTCCTGACAAAGTCAGTGGGACCACCACAGGGCATCTGCTGGGTGAGCCCAAATCACCAGCCTGACCACAAGGACTGTGGCTCTCCACAGCAAACAAAGCTTTAGAGAGATGAAGAGCAGGTCACTGTGGAGAAATGTTCCCTTCCCTAAGGGCAGCTCCCTGGGGGCTGCAAAGAAACAGGAGGAGACTTGACCTAAAGCAGTGATGTTTTCCTACAGCTTGGCCAAATGCTTCACCTCAGGACAACTGCCACAGTTTATCTTTAAAATGCAGATGCAAAGCACTGTGTTTATCACAGCTTCACTGCTCACTGACAAGCTGTGCCTGGGTCCTGAACACAGAGAACACAGAGCTGCTTGTGTATAATAACTTGTGTTCCAACAGCTGGAGAAAGTCAAGCACCAAGTACTACATCTCCCTGCTCAGGAAAATCTCTCACACTTCCAAACAAGAAGCTGCTCTTGGACCTTGGAAGAGGAACACAACCAATTTTTGAGGTTGTCTTCAATCTCAAGATTCGTGTCACGATAGTTCTTGTGGACACGTGCTTGTTCGAGCTCTGCCATCCTGAAACAATCTCCTTTTGGAGAGAAGTCCATAACCAAAATGTGAAGCAAAACATTTTCATATGCTACCAATAAAAAACGATAAAAGGCACTGGACTGAGAGAGAACCAAGGGAAACCTCAAGGTTCTGCCTTTAATTTCACAGGCACTGCTGAGCCAAGAGAAGTTAAATCTAGCAACAGATTTCAAATGAAAGCTTTAGATCTTTTTATCCACCTCAGACAGGGCAACTGAATACATCCTCACACTACAACCATCTAAAGTTAACATAATCCATTATCAGGAAGGGATAAATGAAACACCATGGAATAAGTCATGAAATAATCATGAACAGCCCTTTTTAATTGCCTTTGGGGGCTGCCTGCTGTACAGCAAGTAGTTTTATTGAACCAAGGAAAAGATGAAACAAAGCTTCAGAGTGTCTGAGGTCTGTAATCACAACTGACATATCCACAAGGACATTCCTCATACCCTGTTAAACAGCATCATCTCAGGAATAGGATGACAGGCAGCAAAGCTGTCAAGGTTTTTAATCATGCTCTGTGTCAAACAGAAAGCTTGAAATTCACAAGATCCCTTCTCCACTCTGGATCTTCTAATGCCAGTTTCAAGCAGTAGTCTGACCAGCACTAATTATCTCAAATGTTAAAGGCATTGCTGCCAGACTGTCATCTCAACAGCACATCAGTGTTTTCATGTCCAAAGTCTTCAGAGCCAGTGAATAGTCTGGGAAGGAAAGCACCCCCTGACCCAAGGTTAAAAGGAACTAGAGGCAAAGCTCCACTGACTTCAGCCAGTAACAGCTGCTACAAAACATCAGGAAGTTCAACATTCCACAGATCTGCTCAGCATGAGCTATATTTTACCATCCCTCAGGAGTTCACTCATCTCTCTTTTATATAAGTGCAGGTCCTACAAAAACATCAGGTGTTTTCCTACAAAGCCAGGAAGCAGAACTAAAGGAAGGTCAGAGATCAGAGACGCTACCTTGAGTGGAGCTGAGCTGATTTAAAACTCAAGCATGCCTCAGGTTTACACACAATTCAGACGTGACAGCTCACAGGGGATGCACCAGACACCAGCCACCCAAAAAGGACTTGCCTGAATGTTAATGTTTGCCCACAGAAATAAGTAGGAGCTTTGGAGTAGAGCACACCACACGACTGAGAATCATTCCGAAGCGCGATGTTTCTTCGGCTGCTCAAGCTGTAACCCTCCAGACCAGTTGTCCATTCTTCAAAGAAAATAAACAGACAAATAAAAAAGCAAGAAAATTGTGAACTGCAACTCGCTCCTGTCTGTGCAAAATCAAGCCAGTCCCAATGTCTACTCAGTCCACCTCATGCAGCTTAAGCTATGTTAAGAACGGGGGCTGGTTTTGCCTTTTTCTTATGCAGGGATTTGTTTTTCAAAGAAATTGCCATTACAAAAAGTATTTTCCAGCTCAGAGTTCACCAGGAGTTCACTCTTTGCTGCAATCCCTGCCAAGTCTTATTGTAGGAAAAGGAAAGCCTTCATTACCCACTGTGCTTAGAATTCTGTAAGTGAAGAGAAAATTGAAGTTTTTCTCTCTCCAACATAAGAGCTTGTAGGTCATCAAAAATGCTTATGCTGTGGTGAGGGAGAAGAAAAATAATGCTTTTCTTCTGGCTCACATGCTTTCCAGGGCTAAGGAAGCAGGGAGCCACCTGTGAAAGGTTCACTGGGTGTCCCTCAGCCAAGGAAGAATTGTAGGATGGAGGGACAGCTCATCACATGTCACACACCCCCCCCACAGCCAAGGACATCCCCAGCACACCAGCAGCAGCTCCTCCCACCCTCAGGAGGGCTGATGGGCAGGGGAGGTTGAGCAGTACCGTGGGGGACCAGCGTGGTGCGGCCGATCTGCGGGACGCTCCAGGGGCTCCACTCCTGCCGCCCGTCCCCGCGGGCGCACACCCGGAACTGGTAATCCACGTTGGGGTCCATGTGCAGCACCATGAACTCTGTCTCTGAGCCCACGTACACATCCTCAAAGTGGCTGGCAGTGCTCTTGCGGCACTGCAGCCGGTAGTCCTGGGGTATGAAATCGTCATCCACCTGCAGAAGAAACATTTACTGCTTTAGCAAGGACCCCTCTGGCTCTCCTTCTTCCTCTGAAGGGAACACTGCAGGTGATCAGACTCACAAGGTATTTCAGAGCAGAAAATGTGCCTTGTACCAAATAACATCAGTGTCTGAACCAACAAAAAGATGTATCGGAATTATTTTATTACGGTTAGAAAATATCTACAGAAGAAGAAACATTTAACAGAAGGCTGTTCATTCTAGCAGAGATATAAAAAGATCCTTCAGCCAAAAGCTGAAAACAACTTTGCAGAAGAAATTCTGTACCAGTTTTGAACAGCAAGGGAAAATTAGTGTTGTCCTTCATAAACTGTTCCAGGGAATGATTTCCAGTTCTTTGATATCTCTGAGTCAAAAGATATTTACACACACACCCCCTCAGAAAACCCCCTCCATTATGCCCCAGGCACAACCAAATTCAGGGAACTCCTCTATAGCACAGAAAATCAGACCCCACCTGACAGCAGTGCCTATGGTTTAGTAACCTGAGTCAACATCCTTTACAAGTGAAGGGTGGCCAACAACGACTGGCTGTTGCTAGAACAACAAAGGTTTGTTTGATGCTGCCAAGGAGCGTAAAGTTGTCCAACAACAACTAAACCACACCAGACCACAGCAGTGGTTTACTCAAAAATAGTTTTTATGTGTTGAAGAGAAAGGCTACTGGACTAGCTGACACCAATATAATAATATTTTCTTTTTCTACCCACTGCATCTCCCTAGGAACACAAACATGTTTAGGGGTAAAAGCGTAACAGAGCAGGTCCAGCCTCATCCTGGTCTGCTAAAGCAAGTGTCACTGCAGGCAGACACAAACCCCAGCACCAACCACACACCATCACTGCACCACCTTGCCTTTAAATGACACCATTACCATAAAAACCTCCTCTCAAGTTTTTAACTCCACACTGGAGTGGACTAGTCCTTGGAAGGCAGTAGAGAATTCAGAAAGAAAGTGGATTGTCTGGGTTCTTTCAGAAAAAAATCAAGCCTAAAGGATTTTCACACAGGATGTTTTACCTACCTTACACCATCGGACTAAAATACCCCCAGGCTTTTCCACAAATTCCTCCAGCTGTACAGGTGGGCGGGATGCCACAGTTCCATGTCTGAATATTTGATTTTTCAATATAGTAAGGAGGCAGTCATCCAGCTGGGCAGATAAACAAGGCACATCAACCAAGGAGGGCACTTCTGGCAGGCTGAGAAAGGAAAGTTTGCTGTAATGAGAGGGGCAGCTTCCACAAATTCATATTTCATCCACACACTTGAATCTGTGCAGATTTGCAAAGAGAGAACAGCTGCAGAAATTGGCACGTGCACTCCAAACTTAAAAGGCTCAGAAAACACTGTGTTTCAGCCCTAACCAGACTGTCTGTCGGCAAATACTCTGAAACACAGGCTGTTCTACAGGGAGTGGCTTCATCCTTCACAAATAAACAGCCTACATTTCCACAGAACATATGGAGGGTGGAAACCCCCTCCATTCTGTGAGTGCCAGCCCCAATGAAAGTCCGTGAAACAAACAGGACAGCAGCACCTCAAATGAATCCTTCGAGGCAATGGAGCAGAAAAGCCTCGTTTCAAAGGAGAAAAGGTCGCCTACAAAGAAGGGCACATGTGCCACTGCCTCAGATCACCTCACAATGTTGGTGTCTTACCTATCTAGCTGAATATGAAAAGCTTTTTTTGTAAAGTTGCAAAGTTTCTCATTCTGTTGTCCCACATCTCCATCGACTGCACTCTCTCCTGCAACCAAACAGTAAAAATATTCCTAATGAGACAACGTCCACAGAAGGCATTCTTTGCTTCAAAGAATAACCAGTTCTGACATGAACAACCAATTAAATGTGAAGCACTCTCAGCACTTTTGCTAGTCTTAGCTAGAAAATACAATTACAGGTAACAATATAAAGCCTATCTAGCAACTTTTGAAGCTCTCAAAGCTACCTGTAGACACACCCGTAATAGATGTAATAATTTGCCTCAGGTCTCAGACAGGAGCAGAACTGGGGTCAGATGCCAAAAAAATAGGATTATTAATCCCCTCCTCCACCAGCTTTCAATAAAGACAAAAGCAAAGCACCTTCACTGACCAGAAAATAAAAAAAGCAGGTGCTTAAAAGCAAGAGATAATTTCAATCATTGTTCTGTTTGCTACAATCAAAATGGTACTATTGTCACAGTGAAGGAAATAATCCACGCATTAAAGTGTGGAGATAAATACAAATATTTTCCTAAGCTTTCCATATAAAGTAGCATCCCACACTTCATCTTACAGAGACATATGCTCCAGTCTCCTGTCTGCTGACTTCAGGGTAATTTACAACTTCAGCAAGCTCAGTCCTTTTCCAAGCGGAGGATTACACACATTACAAATCTCTGAAGGAAAGCACACGTCATAATTGGCAGCAGGAGATTTAATAACCACGGAGGCTTAACTCCTTTCTGACTCAGCTGCAGCACGTGCTCGTCCTGCCCACAGCACTCGGTGATGCTCCTGCTCAGAGCACCCAGGGGATGGGAAGTGCAGCGAGTCAGCTTCCCATGAGACCCCACAGAATTTAACTCAACTCACAGGCAGTCTTTGCCACCACCCTGATTCAGTAACCTGACACTTAAAATAAAAACAAGGTGAATACCAGCTGTCCCAGAGTTGTGGTGGTAGAAAAAAACCCCAACAAATTAATCCTTAAACAATCACTGCTCCTGTGAGCAGGAGGCACTGAGCTCCCAAGGCAGCACAAAGCTCAGGGCTGAGGAGGAACTGGGAGCTTTCCCACCCCTGGGACACAGCTCAATGTGCTTTAGCTCCCAGAACTGAGCTCATGCTGAAAGAAAGTTAAAGTTGAGACACGAGAACAATGCAAGGAAACTGCCAGCACACTCATGGCTCAGACATGCTCCCTGTAGGTTCTCCAGCCTGGGGAAAACAGGCAAGAGTGACATTCCTTTCTGCCGAGGTATTTAGCATCAGCAGGGTATAGTCTGGCCCTTACAGTAATATTCCACATGTCCATTTTTGTCTGCCTCATCTTCAGACTTCTTAGAGAAATTTTCCCCATAGAGTGGCCATTTCACTCCTCATGTTCCCCACCAACAGCAAACATAACCACACTTAGCAGGACCATGTGTTTATTTGAGCTGCTATTTCAGCAAGACAGAAATACCTTACTTCGTCAAAATTGACACTTTGCTATAGTGGTACCCACAATGTATTTCACTTCAAAGTAGCCTGACATACTTTTCTGTCTAGCCTGGAGAGGTACAGAATGTCTCTGCAGTGAAATAATTCCCAAATAGGTACTTCCTGCCCTTTAGGGGAGGCTCCACTAACATATGTACACCCTAGGATTGGAGTGAAATGTTGAAATACAGATTTGTAGGAGATAATTGTGATCAGCTGTTCACTACATCCACACAATTCTTAACATTTAGTTTGAGATAAGTCCAAAATGAGCCAAATACACTGATCATAATGGGAACATTCCAGACTTTTGACAGAGCCACAGAGGAAGGCAGAGCTAAGACTCAGCACCAGGTCCTGCCTCACCTTCCCGGAGCAGATCATCAGCCGTGCTGACTCCGTGCTCTATCAGCTTCTGGCACTCATCCAGGGGCTTGATGCTCTCTTGCTCTATGACATCCACTTCCTGCAGCAGGGACATCAGTCGCTCGTCCAGCAGCTTCTTTAGGGTCCCTTTCAAATCGCTAAAATGCTGCTCAAGCACATCTCTGGTCAGTGTTGCACTTTCTTTGATCTGAATTCAGTTCACAGGAAAGAAAGATTCAGGATAAAGGAAAAGACCATGCACATATTTTATTCTTCTGAAGCATCTCATCTGCATTTGCTGGAGAAAAGCTGTGAGTGGAGTCGGCTTTAAAAAATGACCACTGGCAGTTAACAAACTAGTGAAGTCATTTTTAGTACATGTACAGCAGGGAGGGAGGCAAAGAAACCATACTGGACGAGGGGAAGAGCATATTAACTAAGCAAAATATAAGTTGGATTATGAGTGCTTCAATCACGGAATTTTTGTCAGAAAAATCCAAATGCTCTAGATCTCCTCCCTGCTGCCCCTCAAAAAACCCCCACAGCTGTAATCCTACTCAAAAACCACTCTGCCGGCATATACAGGTAATCCTCCTTGCAAACAGAAACCTATGAGACTTTTAGAAGACTAGGAGCACTCTTCCAAGCCCTATCACTTCACTGGATTTTTTAAATCCTCATAAAACTGCTTTCTTTTCAATTTTGTTCAAACAGCCACCCTTGGTGAAAGGACAGGGTGAACAGCAAGTCTGTTTCGATTCCGGAAGAACCCGACCACAGAAGGTTCTACAAGTGCTTATTAAAATGTCTGCAAACTTGCTGAATCTGGCTTTTAGGGAAGAAAACACACTTGAACATCCCTGAGCTAAAGATGCAAAAATCAGAAGTAAACATCTCCCTGTGAACGGCTTTTCTAAGCCACACACACAAGGAAATGCTGCAACACGCTCACGGCCTTACACGTAATTTCTAGATCTTTAGAAGTACAGACAACTAACACAGGAAGTTCTCTGGTTAGGTAAAATAAATTTCCTCTTCAACAAATATTCATGAAGCTCTGCAGCTGCCACACAGCTCTGTTTCCCTTTTCTTGTAATTTCAATGCTTGAGGAAAAAAAAAAAAAAGGAAGTATTTAGCTTTGTGAAGAGGTGGGGCAAAGGAAGGCAGCAGTCACTTCTCTGAGCTCTTTACCTCCATTACAGGCAGACACAAATCCAGCAGCTCAGCCCCAGAATTAGATACTGCTCATCATGCAAAAGAGGAAATGCAAATCTCTGAACACACAGAGCTGTGCGAAGTTTGTGGAAAATCATGTCCCATTGGTCCAAAGGAAAAGGATGCACGTAAGTGATCCAGTCCTATCACATCAGCCCTCCAGCCCCCAAAGAAGAAAGCTGCCACTATATGAACCCCAGTCCAGCACACTCAGCACGCTGGGAACACGGGGAGCTCTTGGATGTGCACGAAACAGCAAGTGGTTCAGAAGATGGCAAGAGAGAAAACAGAGGCATGCACACGGCAAAGAAACTGCCCCCGAGAGGAAAAGGAAAGGTGAGCTAACCACACACTCACTGCACAAAGGCACACGGGCTGCCTCTCACTGCACTCGGAACGGCCAAGCAACACTCTGAGATGACAAGGTTTGGATGAAAGACAGCCACGAACAATTCGTTTTCTTAAGCAGCCTGTGGTTTCAATGCTGACTAATTAAATACCCAGTGATCACCCACACGCACTGGGAACAGGACACTCACCCAGCAGATTTACAGCAGGTTTCTGCACTAACGGGATCTGCTGCAGAAAAACTAACAGGTCACCACAGAAACACTCTCTGAGTTTGTGTTTGGGTTTTTATTTACCCCTCGCAGAGCTGCATCAAAGACAGCAAGGCATCACCTCCAGTCTGCAAAAGCCCAAACGCTGAGAGGCTGCCTGAGCAGAGGAGCCAGCCCTGCACGGCGGCTCTCCCTGCCCACACCTGCCTATCTCCTGCATCTCCCGGCGGGTGGGTCACAGTCCCCACGGGAACGCTGCCCTGGCTCCGCTGCACGGCTGCAGGCAAACCAGCCAACCCGGAATGCTGGCAGCCCTCCTGCCTGACCCACGGAGTACGTGACCCAGGCGCTGCGGTGCATGGGGACAGCAGCCTTCAGCACCAGGGAGCAGCCTGCCCAGGCAGGTATCCGGTGTGAAGATGGGCATGACACTCCCTATTAAACCAGAGTCAGCATCCCAGCTACCCTGCAAAACGTAGTGCTTTAAGATCTTTATCCTTGCCTGGGAAACCTCCCTGTGATCCCAGAAAGCGAGGCTCAGCTCGGTAACCGACCTCAGCTCGCACCCCTTTCCTCCGACACGTCCCACATCTGCCCATTCCCACGCCCTCCATCTCCGGCACCCCCGAGGCCGCAGGCCGGCCCCGGGGCTCTCAGCGGCCCCGGCCCGGCGGGGCTCCCCCGCTCCGCCCTCCCCACACCTGAGCGCCATCCCGGCTCTCCCGGCGGGCACGAACCACGGACAAACACCGGGCCCCGGGAGAGGAGCGGCGCGGG
>VZTG01000601.1:0-32713 GCA_013397845.1 Melanocharis versteri | reverse complement strand
GGTGCGGCTGGCGGGGGGCGCCCCTTTGGCGTTCGACCCCTTTGGCGTCCGCCCCCTATGGAGTTCGCCCCCTTTGGCGATCACTCCTGTGGCGTTCTCCCCCTTTTGGCGATCAGTCCTTTGGCGTTCTCCCCGACCCGGCCCGTCCGGTGTACCCAGGGAGGTGTGAGGGGCCGCCCGCCCCCGGCCCGCGCTCCGGGCGCTGCTGGCGGTCGGCGCAGCCCCGCGGGCCGGGCTGTCATCTAACGCTTTCGAGGGGCTTTGGCAAGAGGCGTTTTCTGCTTCGGAGGAGTTCAGTTTTTAGTAAACTAGGAGTTGTAAAAGTCTTTATGAGCCAAAGTCTCTCTTGGAGCTGTAGAAGTTTTTTATGGTTTGAATCATTGTACGAGATAAGAATTCTCTTGTGTTCATTTTCTTAAAGTACTCTTAAAGGTACAGTGTCTTCCTAAGGTGTGTCAGATGTTCACGGCAGGACCAGACCTTTTAAAGTGATGTTGGAATTCCCTCTTAAATGCTCCAGAGACTCTCTGGGGAACGTCTCAAGGTCGATCATCTGAATTGACCTAGACTTTCCGACTTCCAGTATTGTGAAATCTCTGCAGAGCTGCTCTGAAGACCTTGAGGTCCCTTTCAATTTTGACTGTCTCAAGGTTTCAGAACAGGATTTTCATTTATCTGAAACAGCAGAATCTTTATTTCAAGCTTAGATGGCCTTTGAAAACACCGAGATAAAGTCGATGCATGCACACTCTGAGCACATTAACATGAGTTTTTGCTTTCTGAAAAAGTTCTGCATAAGTCGTCTTAAGTTTTTTAAATTTAAGATTCATGTTGTGCCTTTTACAGCCATGCAAGAAGCGACGAGAGGAAGATGGTTCTGTAAAAACAATCACAAGGTATTTTTCACCATTAGCAAAACCAGTGGATAAAGCATTGTCATCACCAAAATCCAACAATATCTTGGATTATTTTAAAAAGACATCTGCAACTGAGAATGCTGCATTCCCAGTAGGAGCTGGAGAAAATAAAACACTGTTGGATGCTGATGACAAAGAGTGTAAATCATCTCTCAAGCCATCTTTAAGGCGGAAGAGAAAAGGGAAGAAAGTTATTTTAAATAATACACCAAAAGAAATTAAAGAATCTGAGAATGACCTTGAAATAGAAATCAGTAGCGATGACAGCAGAATAACTACAGGACTGCAACAAGACAGTAATGACTTTATTGCTTCTTGTACTCTAGTGGACCAAAAATGTGCAAGAGAATTAGCAGCAGATAATGTGCAAGGAGAGAACTTCCCAAACGTTGTCCCCTCCAGAAAAAATGCAAACAACTTTGGTTGTGAAACAAATGGATCAAAAAATAGGATAAGAAAATCAAGGAAAAGGAAGCACAAAGTAAATATTGATTTGTCTGAAAGCTCTTCCTCAGAAAACCAGATGAATGAAACGTGTAAAAAAGAAACTGAAGAGAAGACAAATACAGTAGCAGAGTGTGATGCTGCTATTGGTGATTCCAGTTTTGAGGTCCATATGGATGATGGGACATCCCAGGTAAATAATTGTATAATAACAGTGTCATTTGAGGACTTCTTGAGAAGTCAGGGAGAAAAAAATGCTGAAGAAGACACAAAGCCAGCAATAGACACTTCTGGTACAGCAAATGAAATGGACAAAAGTGATAGTATTAGTGACCTGGAAAAGTGTGAGGAGTCTCAACAGCCGCCACTCAGAACAGTGACTGTCCTTGCACAAGTTCATTCCATTCCCCCCAAGTTACCTCCCTCACATAAAGAGCAGAAAGGCTCTAGGAAAATAGCTTCCATTTTTTTGAAGCAGAAAGGACGTGCAGGGGAAAAAGAAAGCAGCCCACCCCTCGTGGACAGTGAGCAAACCGAACAGGTGACTCAGAAAAGAAAATCCAATGTCGTTATTGAGGAAGAAGAATTGGAGCTGGCTGTACTGGAGACTGCGGGGTCGGATTCTCTGAGGCCAAAATGTACTCTGGAAGAAAAGCATCAGTTTATGAAGGCTTTTAGACAACCAACAGCAGATGCAACAAAAAGTGGAGTTAAAAAGGCACCTGGAAAACAAAAGCAAGCTGCCGCAAAGTCTTCAAAAGAAAAAGAAGGATCTGAAGATGTCCTTCCTTCAAATAAAGGATTAGAAAGCAGGATACCAGAAGATGATGTGAACAAATACACACATTCTAAACCTAAAAGCAATAAAACTAAACCCAGAAGATCTAGGAAGGTTCAGAAAAAGGAAAACAGAAGAAAGAAGGCTTCAGAAACTAAGGAAACTGGTGTCTCAAACACTAGCAATTGTAGTGGAGAAGAGGATTCAGGTGCTAGTGTTGTTACTGTGGAAAACCCCTCAGATGTAATAATTTCATCAAGTCCGAAAGTGAGTGAGTTAAGGAGGAGTTTAAGGCAGCAGAAAACCAAAACATCAACAAACGTTACACCTAAAAAGCCCAGGGCCAGAAGTGCCCGTTCTGCAGATAAATTACATGCCTGCCCATTAGAGACCTCCACCCCAAAAGCATGCAGGCAATCCTGCCAGAAAAGCAGCATGTACAGAGCTGAGGTGATTACTGTGCCCTTGGATGGGAACAGCCCAATAAGGTAAACATTTTGGAGTGTATTCTACCTTTTTGCCCATTAATTGTATGCAAGTATTTTGAAAACAAGACAGAATTATAAATGGATTGTATACCAAAGTTGCATGGATACTGATTATGGTGGGTAAAAATAGAGAAGAACCAGAGCTGACTGGAAATGTGTTTGCATTAAAGACATCAAAAAACCCCCAACCAAACAACAAAAAAATTGCAGCCACCGTTTGGGGGGTTCCTTCTGTTTACAGCACTGTAAAAACTGTATTTTTAAAAGCTTTTGAAAATGAGATTGAGAGTAACGTTTCCCTTTATTAAACAGTAATAATTTCATAATACTTCTCCCCCTAATTAGAATGAGGTTTACACGTATCGCAGCAGCTACAAAATCAAATAAAGCTGAAGCAATGAAAAATGAAGAGTCTCGCTTCAAAAACACAAAGGTAATTTATGTAACAATTGGTGTCAGTATTTTGTCATTTCCTGTATGGGTGTAATTGTGGTCTGTTCAGTTTTGTGTAATAATCTAGCGTAATACAATATCACAGGTCCCAGCTGCCCTATGGAAAGGGAATATACTCAGATTTATGATGAAATTTGAGATAGTTTATTGTAACTTAGATCTTAAAACATGTTTTATTAGTAAAAATCCACCTTTCAAAAAAGAAAAATCCCATAAAATACCATGTTCCTGTGCTGCAGGTTCTCAGGATGGGATACAGAAACGACTGGACGTGGCACTTAGTGCCGTGGTTTCTTTGACAAGGTGGTTATTGGTCAGAGGTTGGACTTGATCATCTCAGAGGTCTTTTCCAACCTAAATGATCCAGTGATTTGTGATAGTGTTTGGGCACAGCAGAACAGCTGAGGCTTAAGAATATCACTGCCCATATTTTATTTGTTCCATGGACAAATTGGGGATCTCCTTGCAGGGCTCTCACTCCCTGTTGAAAACTATTGATATCGTCTTGGTTTGCTTCTCCTTTCAATTATTTCATTTTCTTTTCGATACCAATGAAATTTTGCAACGATTTCGTACTTCTATGAAAGTGAAAAATTATACTGATCTGCAAAGTACTTAGTGAAGAGAGTGCTACTTATTGCTATTTTGTTTCTTTTGTTCTTTGTTAACAGACAAACTCCACTTCTAAAAACATCTCCAAAGCAAAGCAGCTGATTGAAAAGGCAAAGGCTATACAGCACAACAGATCAAGAGCGAGTGAAGACTCAGCAGCTCCCGTGAGGCGCTCGTCTCGACAGCAAGCTCTTGCTGAGAAGAAGAAATTAGCAGAAAGTGATGTAAGGCTGTACTATTGGGGGGAGATATTTTGATATATTTGTGATTGATTTTAAGCAATACAAATGATTCCTACTTGATTCTTTACAAGAAATGTTTGCAAGCTAAGGTAGATATCTGCAATGTATTCTTAATAAAGGAGGAAAAGTTGTGTTTCCTTTCTTATTTGATTTGCTTTCCCTCTAGGAATCAGTAATAATTCTAGATTCAAGCATGGATAGTGTCACTACTACAGAGCAGAATGTGAAGGAAAAGAAACTTCGGAGCTTAAATGATGTTTTGGGGAAGAAGTCTAAAAATGTGAAGGTTGCCAAGAACTCCAATGGTAATTAGGTTTTACTGAATGTGTTTATTTTTAATTACAGAAACATTTTATATTATTGACTATTGTAACTTTATTTCATAAAACTGCCTTTGCAGTATATTCATATTTTCTTCTGATTTGTCTTGTATAGTGTTCCAATATATACCTTCCCTTTTTATGTGAATTAATAGTGCAGAGGTTATTTACTTGTGTTGTTTTGACTTCTCTTCATTCAGGGAAAACTGTTTGAAAAACTGTCAATAGTATATCATATTTTGTTGCCTCTCCTTTTTTTTCCTAATGTTAGAAAATAACATATATACTGAGGAAATAATTAGAAATAAAGCTATAATGAATTTTGTTAAAATACTCAACTTTCCCTTGAGAAAAACATCATCCCTGATGATGTTAAATGGAATATACAGGTAGTGAACACAGAAGCAAGGTTAGAATCTTGTATCAGTGCTAATCTAATAATGGGGTTTTTTTACCTTTTTAAAGGGAAACTGGGATATCCACCTTCCTGCCTAGGCAAAAATGCTCAGAACTCTGCAGGTGACCCAATTGTGATCTTTGATGAAAGCAGGTCAGTTGTCAAGAGTGCAGTTGCTTAAAAATCAAAATATGTTTCAAGGTTACTTTAACATTCTCTCATTTTAGAGATTTAAATACACTTACTGAAATGTACTATGAATATTCATGAGTTTTATACTGATTAATATTTTAATCTGCTTGCAAAATTTTTGGGGTGTCTTGGATAGTTCCTCAACCATTTTAGAACCACATTTGATGTCTGGAAATGTAATTGATGATTGATTAAAAAGAAATCCCAAATTGCGTATAAAAATACAAAACCAGAGAGAATTTTTTCAGATTGAAATTTTTAACACAAAACTTAGAATTAAATTCAAACTAACTGCATTAAAATTAATTTTCGCAGTTCTAACAGGCTATTTTTAAATCATGTGGAAGAGAATGTGATTAAATTCAGCCTTGTATAGCTGCAAGTTTTAAGAATTCTATCTTTTTTCTTTTTTTTTCTTTTCCGTTTTCATTAAAGCCAAGATGCATCTGAAAATTCTCAAGATGATGATCAGTTCAGAGCAAAACGTGAATTCCTGATGAGTGGATTGCCAGAGTCCCTGAAAAGGCAGATTGCAAAGAAAGCAGCAGCAATGGAAGCATACTCCCTTGCAAGTTCCTGTTTTAAGACCGTTGTCCATGTACAGCAGAAGGATGACTGTAAGAATTTGTTAAGCTTTTGCGTTTTGTTTAAGTGTACATAATAATTTCTGAAGAATTTGTGCAGAAAAGAAAAAACTTGAACAGCTTAGGACTGGAATAGCTGGGAGTTTCCTCTTGTTTTGTGTCTTAGTAAGAAAACAAAACTTAGAAGCTTCCAGTGAGATGTTTTTGAATACAAAATTTACAAATTAAATTGACGCTAAAGTAGTCTGTACATAACATGGGTAAGGATGCAAAAATCTTAATATTTAGTCAAAAAAGATGGTCTGTTAAGTTCCAGTTTGGAGAACAATGTGTTGGACTGATTTGGGCAGAAACCATTTCCTTCTGACAAAGGCAAAAGACTTCACAAAAGAGAGAAGACCAGCCCATTTCTTTTCCCTAGGATAGAAGCTAACTCTGGTTTTGTTTTTGGTGGGGGCTCTTTTGCAGCTTCTCCAATGTGGAAATTGCAATCACCATCATGTCCTCTATTAACTAAACTGAGGGAACTGAGCACTGAAGTCACCAACATCACAAAAATCACTCTCTCACTTGGTGAATTTTCCACAGTGAATTCAAAACCAGCTGGAAATTGCTCTGCACCTGTGGTTAGTACTTTAAAATTCAAATTGTTTTGGTATTTGTTTGGAGTTACGTTTTTAAAAAATCCTGTCGTAGAATCTGTTTCAGTCTTGTAATTTGTTTATTTTTTTTAATTTTCCTGTGTCTGAGTTACCCATTTTGCATCTTAACATTAGACAGTTCTCATCAATTCTTAATAGTTTCTGTTAATCTCTGAATTTAACAAGACACTACCAATTTAAATTATGCAAAGCATTTTGTGTAAAGTTTTTGAGTAATTCTCTGTGTGTGTATTCCAGCTTTCAGGCCACCGACCAGCTTTCCCTGATGCATTCAAGAAGGATTTGCTAGATGAGATCGTGGCCTCTAATTCTCAGTTTCCAGTCAGAAAATACTACTCCAGGTTCCTGAAAAAGCAAACAGAACGGTTGGCTTTGGAAAACAGTACACAAGGTTAGTAATCTATGTAGGGAAAAAACCACTCTCACTCCCTCTGGCATTAAAAAACAACTGGGAATTTTAAAAAATACATTACTGAAGGAATACTGTTGGAAATAAATTGATTCTCACATTTTAGGTTATTTTGACCAAATTCTTCAAATATGGCTTAATCAAAAGTACAGTGGTAATGGGCATAGCCTGAAATTTTGAATGGATGCAATTTTTTTTCTTAGAAAGCAGAGATGGCACTGCAAATCTTGATGTAATTCAGAAACATCCTGACAATTGGAAGGAAACGAAGAGGAAAAGGAAAGAAACGGAAGACCGCAAATCAAAAAGAAGAAAACAACTTGAAGGTACAGAGACTGAAATGAAATCAAGAGTTTCCAGGAACCTTCTTTCTCCCATATCTGGAGAAAAACAGGCAGAGACAGGACAAGCCACACACTTGGGAAAAAACAAGACCCAGAAACCAGATGGTGTGACAGCAGACACTGGGTGTTTATCAGATCCAAGTGCACCTTCAGGTAACTGCACTTCCTATCTCATTTGAATCTTTGCATTGAGGAACTGTATGTGTGATGTATGTCAGCTTTCCACCGTGATGCAAAAATCATATCTAGTCCTAATACTCTGCTAGACTTGTTCAATTCTTTTGCATGAAGAACTATTTTAAAATGGATAATACTTTTTCTGTAGGTGTGGAAAAGGAAGACATGCTCTGGACAGAAAAATATCAGCCTCAAGATTCCAGTGAACTTGTAGGGAACAAGAAAGAAATTG
The DNA here is from genome assembly GCA_013397845.1 of Melanocharis versteri. NCBI lineage: Eukaryota > Metazoa > Chordata > Aves > Passeriformes > Melanocharitidae > Melanocharis > Melanocharis versteri. The sequence continues at coordinate 25,462 of VZTG01000601.1, read as the reverse complement.
AAAGGCTACACAGGTCAGAAGTGGGAACATGGATCCTTTCCTATAATAACTCAAAACCTCATGTTACTTGGTAATACTCAAGTACTGAGAGAGCAGTACTTGTCTGTCCTTCGCTACAAGCATGCCTGATCCTGACCTTGCTGTACTGCCTCTGCTTCTGACAGGAGTTCAGCACTGAAGTCCACCTAATACCTTGTGCTTTCAGTTACATTTTCTGTGTGGGCTTAAGTTAGCGGTGTGGCTCTTACTCAGAATTTAAAGATCCATCTGACAAAACAACACTAAATTATGAGCGATTAAGTAGTTCACCAAATGACTTGTTTTTGTACCAATCAGCTAATAGAATGGACAATGAAAAAGGAATCCTTTTCTTGAAAAGAATCAAATCCTGAACATTTTTTTGCTTTTATCTGAAAGGACTTGATAGGTTTCTATGGGACAACAAGTGGCTGATGTCCCCTAGTTTTATGATGTTCTGTTCCATCTTAATCTGGTTCACTTAATTCGCCAGCAATTTTTATTCTTGTTTTGTTCCTTCCTTTTATAGTTGGTTAAAAGAATGGAAAAAGAGAGCTGATTTGGAAGAAAAACGAAATCAGAAAAGGGAAAAGGAGGACAAAGAGCAAGAAGGTATTGATAGAATTAATATAGCTTCTCTTTTGTTGAAAGTTGGCAAAAAAATAACAGTAATCCTTTCTTTTCTTCTTAATAATTCTACAGATTCTTTAAGCAGCCTTGACTTTAAAGACAGTAAATCTGATATTGAGGAAGAGACAACCCTTTGCAATACAGTTCTGATAACTGGCCCACCAGGAGTGGGGAAAACTGCTGCAGTGTATGCTTGTGCCCAGGAGCTTGGGTTTAAGGTTTGTGGAGCTCTTTCCTCATTGCATTTTTCTTATTTATAACTAATGATACAAAAGCATTTTTAATACAAGATGTCTACACTTCAATTTTGGTTTTTTTGTAAATTAAATACCATTGCAGATATTTGAAGTCAATGCCTCTTGCCAGCGTAGTGGGAGACAGATACTGTCCCAGCTGAAAGAAGCTACTCAGTCTCATCAAGTGGACAAAAAAGGTGTTAATGCACACAAGCCTTGCTTTTTTAACAGCTGTAGCACTGCCAAGTCTCCAAGTAAGTTTCATGGTTCTTATCTGGGGTTCTTTGTTCGGTTTGAATTATGGGGTGGATTTTATGGAGGGGAGGAGGTTGTTAAAGACTGAATTCCCCAAACAAATTTTAGACATCTGTTGTTTTTAAAAAGATAGCAGATTTAGCCATAATAGTAAGAAATGCTCTGTTGTTTAACACAACTACAGACCAAATTAAATAATGACTTTATTAAAATACTGACTCTTGATTACATTATTTCTGCAGTGGTGGAGTAAGTGCTGTGGCACTTGAATAGAAAGTTGAACAGAAAGCTTTTCCTATAACAAGAGAAAAGGAAAACAAGCAGAAATCAGCACAGTAAACCTGCCATTTACTAGATAAAAAATGGATTTTACTTTAAATTTTTCTGAGAAAGATCAGTTTGACGTTATATCTCCAGATGAAGTTTAATATAAAACATATCTTGCAGAAAAAATGTATTCTCCAAAGAAAGTTATTTCTCCAAGAAAACCACCATTGTCACCAAAAGGAGCAGGATTAAAACGAAGCTTGCCCCCTAAAACACTTGCAAACTACTTCAAAATATCTTCCAAACGTAAAGGCAATGATGGAGAAGCAACATCTGAAGAAAACAATGGAGGTAGCTATCCCTTTTTAATAATTAATTACGTTTGGAGATGGAAATGCTACACTGTGTATGTGGAGCTGTGTGGAGAAAAGAATATATTTTCTTAAGCATTTGATACATGGGGGATTTTTTGAAGCCAGTACCTGGAAAGCATTAAATGGTTTCACTCCTCCTTCCTGCTCAATTATTCATCCATCTGCAGGAAATACTCAGAATTCACTGGAAGTAAAGAAAGATGCTCAAATTGAGTCAATAAACAAAGAAGAGGGAGGAGAACACAACAGGAAAAGTGCAACATCTCTCATTCTTTTTGAAGAGGTAAAGTTCACATGAAATATACTGGGACTGCGTTCACAGCTTGTAACTGCTGTTCAAGCTGTTGATATTTTGTTTGTTTTCTGTAGGTGGATATAATATTTGATGAAGATGCAGGATTTCTAAGTGCAATAAAGACATTCATGGCAACTGCAAAGAGACCTGTAATTCTTACCACCAATGGTGAGTAGTGTTTGTGACAGTAATTAGGCTTCACAGACAGAAGAGCCACTTTTAATCAGAGGCTGTAAATGGTGATGGTTGAATACTGCTCCTAAATGCAAAATTAAATGAGTGGAGACTGTAAAGCAAGTGTTTTACTGGTTGAATAAAGCTGCTGGCTGCTCTAATGTATAAAGAAAATAACTAGGTTTGAACAGAATGTCGTGAAAGTTCACTGATATCTCTTTATAGATCCAACATTCAGCTTGATGTTTGATGGCTATTTTGAGGAGATCAACTTTAAAACTCCTTCTTTGGTAAGTCTGTGTCTGGAAATGCAGATACATCCTAAACAAGTAATTGTCAGCTGATTTCAATGAAATTTAAATGTTGGTGTAGGTTTATATATTTCGGATGTAACATATCTGTTTGATCAGAGACAGACATGTCTTTGAGGTATATGTAAGGATGTGTAGGATGTATTTATCTTTACGTGTACAAGCTGTTTTACTAGCGTGGAAGATTTATTTCCCAAACAATTTAGTAGTACTGAGAATTACAATAAGAGCACCACTTAATCCCTTCATTTAGTTTTTAGAATGTAGTTAGGTAAGTATCTGATAGCTCTGATCTGAAGGTTGGTTATGCCAGTATTGGTTCATTCATTAAAAAGTATAGGAGCTATTTTAGAAATATTACGAGTTATTCCTTTAATGTAAACACTAGTGTTCTGTGTAGCAAATAGTTTTATTTGCAGCTATGTATTATGTGAAAAACCTAAATAAATGAGAATCAGAAGGACATAACTTTTGAGAAGGGGAAGTTGCTTAATGTGAAACTGAAAACCTGTTGGACTTCCAGGCAATTGCAGAGTTAAAAGAAAGAATGCAAGAAAAACCTTTAAAATGAACATAGTTCAGTAAAAGCTGATCACTGGTGATGAGAAGCAAGGTGTAGGTAGTCTCAGGACCATGAACAGAATATGTTTGTGTGTTTGTTTTTATTCAGCTGAATTTCTAAATTGAACTTAATTCTCTGACATAGGCTACATAAATTGGTATTTTTCTTTTCCATAGAGGTTTTAATCTAACTGTAATCTAATTTAATAAACTAATCTTTATTATTAAAAGGAAAAATGTATTGCAAGCTTAAGTAGAATAATTTGCTCTTGTGTGACTTCCTGCAGTGTGATTGGCAGGAGTTGTTTCAGTGGTCTGTGTCTAACTCTTGTTTAGATAAACTCTGTGAGCTACCTCCAAGCTCTGTGCCTGGCTGAGAACCTACGGACAGATGAGATGGACTTGGCTGCTCTCCTGACCACAAATAACTGTGATATCAGACAAAGTGTTCTGTACTTACAGTTCTGGGTTAGAAGTGGAGGTGGATGCTTGAAAGAGAAGCGTTTGGCACCTCATGGTATGTTGATTTAATTTAATCTTTTAAAAATATCCATTTGAATCCGAATTTGACTAAATTGAAGCATTCTTAGACTTGTGTGGATAAATGGTAACTTCTTGTAAAGCTCCTAAATATTTGTGGGGAGGGGTTGTTCTGGTATTTTTTTAGCTACTTCAAAGCCTTGTATTAATGCATAAGGAACTAAATTTTGAGGTTTTTATTGCCTGACATTATGGTAGTTATTATATCCCTTTCATGTTCTGAGTAGCCAAACTGGGCAAAGAAGGGAACCAGTAGTAATTTTCCTCAGAGTTTGCAGTTCTTTACTCATGTTGCTGAGTTGTAGGCAATTCACCTAGAAGAAGCAGAGCTGAAAAAGGGGTAAAAATGGGACAGCTGGCAGGTAGGCAAGGGTAGGAACTTGATCCCAAAAGATTCAGGAAGAGTTTAGGGGTGTGAGGGAGTGACAGGGAGAGACAAGTGAGGCACAGCCTCCTGCGAAGGTTACTTGGGAAGCAGGAAAGTGGGTTGGTATCACAGACAGCAGTGAACTGGGCATGGGGATTCTCATTTCAGCTGCTCTGCTCCTCCAGCACCGCAGCAAAAGGTGACAGTTACAGCATCCTTTGTGACAGGAATTGAAGCAAAGAGGTGGAAAATCAATTTCATGATGCAGTTGTTCCCTTTCAAGTAAAGCCTGTTATCTCTGTGCAGGAGGAGAAGAGACAAGGAAAGCAGATAATGTCATTCATCCTGCAAAGTCTAACAATTCCAAGGTGGATTTATCTCAAGCTGATGATGCACATCTTCAGGAGTTTCCAAAATGTGATACAGGCTGTGTAGAGACGCTGCTTGGCCTTAAGAATATCCTGTTGCCTTCAGAAGATTTGTTTACATTTCTTAAGGTATTTTTGTAATTGACTTGTTAATACTTTGAATGATTGCCAGATAATTGAGTGTAACCATCACCAGGAATAGTATCATCTTAGAAGCAAATCTCTGAAAAGGTTTGTTGTAGAAATTAGAGAATCCTGTGATTATTAAGTACAATCTGAACTGGAGTGGTCTCCTACAAGCAAAACAGTGCCTCACCTCATAAGCACAAAGCCAGGAGTGTGAGATTTTCTGTAATAACATTTTTATTTTTAAAAAATGTTTTTTAATAAATTGATAAGTCTTTCACTATTATTATTTTACAGCACAAAATCACAACCATGGAGGAATGGAATAAATTGATGCAGCTTCTCACAGAATTCCAGATGAAGCATGTGGATTTTGTATATAGTAATCTTGAACTTATTCTTCCCTTACCAGTGCAAGTTCTGTCAAACCAGTCTGAAGCCTCAAAGTCTATACTTGAAAGGACTACTATAGTTTCTTCAAAAAACAGATCTACTAAGAGTTCTTGCTCTGGGAAGAGTAGCCCTGGAAAAAGGTCTAAAAAGACAAAGACTCAGAAAAGGCTTGAGATACTGGATGATAGTGACTTATTTGATTCTGAGCTGAACTATTCAGCTGAATTCATAACTTTGCCATCAGACAGTCCTAAATCATGTGGTGAAATGAATAAAAAGGAATCAAAATTGTTGGTGCATAAAGAACAAAAAGAAGTTAAAACTAAAACCTCAGCAAATGAAAAAAGGTCTGCAGTTGTCTCTCAGTGTCTGAATTCACTGACTGAGTTTGTGGAAAACATGTCTTTCCTGGATTGCTGTGTAAACACTAACACCAGGGAACCACTGGAGTTTTCTAAAAATGAAGAATTTCATTGGACAAATGCCAAAATCAGAAATGGTCTTTGTGATGAGTTCAGTACAGAAAATACTGATTGGTGGAGTTCCCAGAGCTGTAGTGAAATAAAGGCAGCTATTGAAGCACTCAGCTTCACCAGAAGTTCTGTTAAAATTTCACAAAACTTGGAATCCGTTTTGAGTACCAGTAAAACACCTGAAAGTGATCAGCTGAAGGTACTTACTTTGCCTGTCTCAAACACAAGGAATTGCATATCCTTCAGTCAGTCAGCTGATTCAAGGTAAGACTTTGTTAATATTTCTGGAGTATAATGCAGTTATTTGTCAAGAAGAGCATTTCACAGGGTGTAGGACTGTTTCAGATTTGATGTATACACATTCATACTGTTATGACTGTTGTCACTGTGCCTCAAAACACTGCAATATATTGTTCTCTGTGCTTTTAGAACCTTAAATTAACTTCTTGACAATCTGCAAAAAGTGACTTTTCTTGAACAGCCTGACGCTAATGTTGTTAAGGAATGGTGGCCTTAGTCTAGTTACTTTAAAAATGGACAAACACCACCACCACCCCCAAAAGAATAACAGAACCCTAGAGGAATGGCTTTTTCAAGACAGATGGGATTCTGCAAGTACCAAACATGCAAATTTGTCACCCAGTGCCTGCTCATACTGAACCTGCGTTGTGTTAGTAGATGTGGCTTGATGAAGACCTAACAAAATCCAAAGTAAATTCTTTGTAGTAACTTATGCTAACAGAGAATAACCTTTAATACATTGTAAAAGGCCAAAGAATACTATCAAGTGTGGGCATGAAACATTGTTTTTAACATAAACAAGTCATCACAGGTAAAATTGGCACAATGGGCACTTAAAGCCCATTCAGGGGTCTGAACAGGAAAATGGCTTAGAGCCTTTCTTCTGTAAGTCAGTACCCAGAGGAGCAATGCCAGAATGGATCTGACCATGCATCCTGTGACCAGGTTTCTATCATGGTTATACACTGGACCTGACACTGATATTCTGGCAAATACCAGTTGCATAATGCTTTTTATTTTTGAAGACCACAGATGCTTTCAGCTGTGGTTGTACTGAACCTCACATCTGTATCTAGACTGAAGAGCTCTCCTGATTAAGACAAGAGAATTGGCCAAACAAACTGCTGGCCCTGATGCTTCTGTCCAAGTGCAGCTTTGTGATGCTGTGTAAGCAGCACACAATTAGAAGCTGCAGACATCTGATCCATTGGGATGCAGTTCTGGACATCAATTTAATGGAGTTTTAAACCAATGGCTTTGATCCTAAAGAAATAAAATCATCACTGCACATTCTTGAATAAGAAACAATAAAGCTTCATTCTCTGTTTTAGCATTCACACAAAAGCACAGAAGAGGCTGGCTGTCATCAAAACTGTATTTTCCAGAAGCCCTTTAAACCTGGGCAATAAGCAAGCCAGTACCCTTGAATACCTCCCCACTCTCCGCAGTATCTGCAGGTCTGAGAAGCTTAAAGAGCAAGGGAAAACTAAAAGAAGGTAAGATTGAGTTTTCCTGAATCTTGCTACATTTCATTATAGAAGGTAGTTAAGGATTTTAATAAAATACCTTGTCAAATAATTCTAGGCAAGAAAGGTGGACATTTGTCTCTCAAAATAATAAAAGTGCTGCCTTATATCTGGAAATAATTTTGTTCCCTTAACAATCATTTCTACTTTTTTTTTAATAGGTTCTTGCATTATCTTGAAGGGATTCATCTTGAGATACCCAGACAAATGATAAATGGTCTGTCTTTGGACTTCCCTTAAAATTGCCAACTCCAGAAATACTTTGTGCCTAATGGTGGTATTCTCACCATAGTTTGGTTATTTTATTTTTCTTTAATTACCACATTATTGTATATTCAGAGCCATTTGTATATTAAATTTTTATAAGTATTTAAAATAATGTATATATCTATTGCCATTATACTGCTCTCCACAGCTGAAATGTGGGTTCGTTTGGTGCTTGTCCAGTAAGTGCATTCATAATATTAAATGCACAAACTATTCAGTGGGGACTTCTTCCTGCTCTCTTTCTCTCTAATTTGTGGATCACATAGCAAGAAGTCCTTTTGTAACAACCGTCATAACTTCCACAGCAAAGCTGCTGTTTTCTGAGGAGACTGTTTTGTTCAGATAAGTTTGTTTCTGAATTTGAAGTTAAGTGATAAATAACTCGAGGTCGGAGGGGGCACAGAGAGGATGCAACAAGTCTTCCAAAGTCTAAATGACTAAAACCAACTCTTCACTTTGACCACAGGGAACAAAGTCCTTACAAAGCACTATGCCTCAATGTACATATATTTGTATACATTCCTTTCATTGTTTACAGCTGTCAGATCTGCAAGTTAATCTCCTAAAAAGGTAGAGAAATTATTACCGTAGCTCAACATGGTCTCAAGAGATTTAGGCAAGATTTTGTAAATAACAATTATCCCAGTGTTACTTTTGGGTTCAGGAGTATTTAACTACTTCTAGTCTTGTATATTGTGTTCTATTTTCAAGCTTCTTTTTGTATTTGACAAGACTTCAGCCTGATTATTTGTGATTGAATCCGTTTTTATACGACAATAAATTTGTGAGACTTTGCTACAATCTCAGTGTTTCTGCTGCATGAAAAGGAAAACTCCTGAAACATTTTTTAAAGGATTTTAAAAATGGGAATCAGTCCTTACTCTTCTGCCTTTTCTTTGCAACTGGACTGTTCCTGTTCCTCAAACTGAGTCAGACTGCTGCCATGCAGTGGTGCTCCACTTACCTCAGTGTCTCTGTAAAAATAAGGAAGGCCATTTGCTAGTTCTGGTCTCATCTTACATTTTTCATGTCTTAAAGATGTTCAGGAATAAGAAATATTTATGGAAACAGTAAATTATTTTAACCTTCTGCATCGTAGATCATCTTTTATAGTTTACTCTTTCCGTAGCCAGAATTATCAAAAAATTAAAGTGGTGGCTGTTAAAATCTTCATGGCTTGATTTTTTGTATCAACAGTCTATGCTTCTCCTGTACGATTTGTAAAAATTAATAAATAAATACACATTTTTAAATTTTTTTAAATCATAAAGTAAAAGTGTATCTGTTCACTGCTTTCTAAAGGCACTATCAATCTAACTAGATTACAGTGCTCCTGAAACTAAATCAGAAACAAGTCCTATAAAGTTAGTAGTATTTTAGGAAATTCATGGGTAGTTTGAAAGACCCAAATTAGAAAGCAGTGAGAGACAATCTACCTTCTTTTGAAGTCGGCTCTCTGGTTTTAGTAACTGCCTTAAGAAGTTGTTTACAGAATCTTCTGTGGTGTCCACAAGGTAAGGTGGAATTCAAGTATTTCCCTTCTTGATCAGATATTTACCACATGAAATCACCTCAAGCTATTTTGAATGAAAGATAATCTGCATGTGATGATTTATTTGAATTCTGATAAATTAGCACCTTTGGATTTTCATGCATCAGGTATGAACATCTTTTTTATGCTAGAATAAAGCAAGTTTCCAGGAGGGATGGGCTTGAGGAAAAGGGACCTGGGGCTGGTTTTGATTGACTCTGTTTAGAAGGAAATGCTTCACAAGCTTTATTCTAGTACTATGAAATTTGCCTGCCTTTGGTACAAAATATTTTCCTGCAATAGTTTGGGCCCTGGTGAGTCCTTTATGTACTGCCCCTTGAGCTAACTTCTGCCTCTTGAAATCAGAAGTAAAAACAACCCTGGAGTTTCACAATGACTCTCCCCCATTTAAGCAGCAGTTACTACTTGGTGTACAGCAACTTGAAACCAAAACCAACAACCTTGTTCTTCTTGGTAAAAGCTCAACCAGGTTTTAGGCTTTTCTTTCTTTTTACTGTCATTCCAGTATTGCTTAACAGAATGTAAATGAAGGTGACATTATTCTACCATCTCATGAATAATATAGAAAAAAGCAGTTATGGTTGCAAGAACAAGCCAAAGGCTTAGGCTGTGTTAATGCTACTGCAGGATAGAAGTGGGAGGAGGGAAGGACCCCTTCAAGAGCAAGACTACCTCAAGTCTTTGTAAAAGATATATGTAAATAACCACTTCCCCAAATGTCATACCAAATCTTCCTTTTATTCTACAGGATTTGTAAGGACACTACAAAAATTAAGCTAGCAAAAAGCTTTGGTGTATGGTTTGCAAGAAAATTACCTGAGGAAAATTAAATCCACGGTTACATTCCAGTATGCAACAGTTCCTACAGGGTGAGTGCTGAAAAGAGATTCTACATAGGTAGTTGAACAACTTTTCAGATATTCTGCTGCTATTTATTTCATAACTTCACAATATTTACAAATAAATTAAAGGTACAATACTATTTAGATGAAAAAAGGGTTTCAGTATTTGGAACTGATAATAGTTGTCTAGGGTAGTGTTTAGTCATCTACAAAATTACAGTGTTTTTACAAGATTGTAGATAAACTTTACTAAAGAAGCATTGTGTATTACACTACACTATAGCAATGCAAATTAGCAATGCAAATCAAATTTAACCTGAAACTAGAAAAATATTTGAATAACTCTTAATCTTTTTCTGAATTAATTCACCTTGAAAATCTTTGTCTCAATTTTTTCTCTTTGTCTTTGATAAATAGAATATTAAGTCACAGACTTTTTGGCATTTGCTTTATCGTGGAAGAGGAACATTTTCAGTAGGATTGAAGTGATGTATTGTCCCTGTGTAGAGCTATGTCGACAGGGATTTTCTGCCACCACCTGGTGTCACCGAGCTCCCTCAGAGCCCGTGCTGAGCACTCGCAGCGGGGCAGAGCTGCGCTGGGAGAGCGGGGCTCACCTGCCGCGGCGGTCGCGGTGCTTTGGTCCATGTCTGGGGCGCGGCTGCCGTTCTGTCATCCAGCCAGCTCTGTAAATTTATTTCTTTAGAGAGGTGGGCTTGAGGCAAACCGGGAGGTGCGCAGACGCGCCCTCCTGGACACAGGCCCCTTAGTAATGAACGGTGAGCGCAGGAACTCCCGGCTGGGTGCGGGAAAGCGGACGGGGACCGGGACGGGCCGGGGACGGGGGCGGGTGCCCGCGGGGCGCGGGCCNCGCTCCCGCTTCCGAGCGGACAGCGGCCGGGACGGCGCTCGTCCCGGTGCGCAGCTGTGTCCGCCCGGTCCCTGCGGGGCACCGGCCGCGCCCCCCGCTCCTTGTCGCGCAGGGCGGCAGCGGGACGGTCCCGCGGCGCTGCCCGCTCCGGGACTCGGCTCTCGGGGAGCCCCGCGGGCCAGGGGACCGCAGCAGCCGGCAGGAAATGGCTTCAGCACCAGGCGCTTCCTCTGGTTATTTGCGGACAGGGCATGAGGCTGCAGGAGGAGGAGGGTGCGTGGGGTGGATTTCCAGCTCGGGGGATGTCTCTGCGCAAGGGTTGGGGCAGCCAAAAGCACGGAAAACCTGCCGGAGACCCCGCGCCGGGCTGGCGCCGGTGCCCGCTCGGGTGGGTCAGGCGGGAGCCAGCAGGAGCTGAAAAAGGCGACAAGTTGCTTCTGTTTAGCGTGATAGGGAGAAGTGGACGGTGGCGCAATCCAAGGAAATGGTCTTGCCAGAGCACTCAATGCCTACAGGGATGCACCCGTCAAAGCTGCTGCAGGGGATGTAGCAGCAGGCAAGAGCAGGAGCCTTCTCGGGCAGCGGACAGTCCTTGCCGTAGGTGGTTGTACTCAACAGTGCACACTTGTCGGCACCTTCCTTCCATTGTTAATTCAGCAACAGCAGCTTTTCATGTAGAACTAATAACTAGCTAAACCTTTCCATCACCACTCACCTGCCTGCACAGTCACGTTAATTTTAGAGCAAATAGGCAGTAAAAGAATGTACAAATGCAGGGGCCACATCGTTCACTGGGGGAAGCAGGTATTGTTCCCCTGAACACAGTGGAGTGACAGCCATAAACAATGGGGTGGGATTCGAGGTATTTATTAGGTGTGAAGCCTGGGCTGTGCATCAGATGTGGTTTTTCACCCTTGCCAGTGGCTGTGCCTTTTCCTGTGTATTAATTGATTCTTTGTGGTTTTATCTAGATCCAGAATGGGCTTCTTACAAACTTGGAATATTCATTTGTTTGAATTGCTCTGGAATCCATCGCAATCTTCCTGAAATCAGCAGAGTCAAATCCCTTCGGCTTGACTTCTGGGAGAGCAATTTAATAGAGGTACAGAGGAAAAAGCAGTAACTCTCCACATTTCATAACTTCCCCTGCCATGTAATTCCTGTGCCATCCACCATGGACAGAGCAACAGAGCTACACCGAGCCAAGTTAACTCCATGGGTAACTTTAGGGGGTTTTTTATGACCTACTCAATCGAATTACACTGCTAGGTGACCATGTTCCTAACAGTCTGTGGTGTGTATTTTTATATACACAATAACTTCTCACTGCAGTTTAGAAACCCACAGGTATTACCAGGTTGTGTGTTCAACTCAGAAAGCAACATACTCTTCTTAAATATTGGTTCAGCCTGTCATCGTTCAGTTGAATTGTGTTAATAATACAATGACAGGTAGTATCTGGGAAGAGATGCAGGAATAGGGAGATCGTAAACAAATTGTCTCCTAATTTTCTTTTGTTCTTTTCATCAACAACCACAGTTTTGTATTCCTTCATACATGGTTCAGAACTGTAAATACTGAAAAAGATGCATCCACCTAAAAACAGCAAACCATAATGCCAAAGGGAATTTATAAATGTATGTAAATACACACTGAGAGTTATGGTGAGACAGCAAAAAGTGCAGCGCTCCCTTTGATACAAGTCTCATTTTATGTCCATGACACGGTGTTGATTTGTAGTGGCACGCCTAACTGTAATTTATTTTGTATTTCAGTTTATGAAGAATCACGGGAACCTCTGGGCCAAAGCTAAATATGAGGCCAAGGTCCCTCCATACTATTACATCCCCAAGTCCCGTGACTGCATGTAAGTTGGTGGTGTATTCACTGCTGCAGACCTTTACATCTGCTTCCCTTACAGGTCTCCCTGGCTGGCTGATGAAACTAGAGTAGAGACAGATCAGCTTCATCCGTGTTTTCCTCTTTCAGGGTTTTAAGACAGGAGTGGATTAGAGCTAAATATGAGCGTGGGGAATTTCTTGACACCCGAGTCTGCCAAGATCCTTGTACTGCAGGTAAAAGGATTGTCAGGGAGGTCTCAACCTCAAGGCCAACAGCACAATGTTCTGTTTGCAGCTTTGGAGATCTCTAAGGCTTGTTGTCACATTTGAACTGCTGGATGTGCAGTCACTGCTTTGGGTCTAGCTTTGAGAAGAAACTCCTAAGAAAAGGCACTTACACGAGTGCAAGGGTATATTCAGATCTTACAGTTTTCTAGTTCTCCACTGATTTTTTCATATGAGGTGAAAATTCTCAGATGGAGAAGAGACTTGAAACTGTGCCACATCACCCTTAGCTAAATAGTCGTGCCCTTGTGCCACCCTTCTCTGACACTTACCTGTCTGGTCTGCAGGCAGCCGTGAAGGATGCCTCTGGAAGCTTGGGAAGGGACGCAGACAGTTCCAGAAGAGGCAATTTCTCCTATCAGCAAAGGAAGGGGTGATGAAGTACTACAGCAAAGAAGTGAGTTCCTCAGCCAGAGCTGGCCATAGTTAGCAGGTCAACACCCACCCTCAGACCTTGCTCTTTGTGGGCAAAACCCAGCACAAGTAGCTTTGCCTCTAGTTTTGCAGCCAGCTTGTGCTTAGAGGAGTCCATTTTTCCCCATTAACATATGTGGTATATTGGGCAGTTTTGGATTTAGCTCTTTTCCTCATCCTTTATCTCAACCCTGCAGCCTCCTTTTGCTTAGTGGACAAAGGAAATGGATACTGGCAGTTGAACAGAAAGACAAAGAAGAGATCTGCTGGCAGTTGTTACCTCTCACATTACCAAAATATTCTCTCATCAGCTCGTACAGCAGGGTCCTCAACATGTCTCCTTTCTGTGAGACACTGTAGTTAATTGTTCTCTAACTAGGAGGCTGGAGATGGACCCATCCCTTGCAATGCAGACCCAGCCCTCTTCAGTAGTGACCCAGCATTTGTCAAGGAATCTTTGTAAGTGGTTTTATGTTGCATGTAATTAAGGCATGCAACATGTTATGTTTCAGGTATATCCAATATTCAGGTATTTTAGGATGTCTGCTTTCTATTCAGTGGGGATCTAGGTCTCATGCAGCTGATCTGTTCTGCAGTACATTCCCCGAGAGCACTTTAATACAGTGATGCTTTTTGTTTCACAGTCCAAAGGTCCAAAAGCCGTTTTCAGCGTTGAGACTCTGAATGCAATGTTCCAGGTGGAGAAAATAGGACACATTCATGGGCTGCAGATCACATACATCACAGAGGGTCAAACAAGGAACCTTTTTGTCTATCATGAAAGTGGAAAGGTGAATATAATGGAGATTCTGGAGTAAGCAAGATGCTTAGATGTTAGATCTATATTTTGGAAGAGTTACTGTGTCTGCAAGATCTGGTTTTATCTGGCATCACTAAGACTTGTAGAATATAGGAGAATTTGATATTCCTAACTGTAGCATCTTGGTCCTTTTCTGTTGGGGCATATATTCAACCTCACCCTTTGGATAGTCTTAAGTGGTGCATGGATGTAAACCTCTGTAAGGTAACAGCCTCATGGTTTTACACAATTTCATGGTTAAATCCTTGACACGCATAGAGAATACTGTTCTACATTATTTCCAAGCCAATAATGATAATTTTGAAAAGTATCTCTATAGATATTGTTAGACTTCTGTTTCTTCCTTCAACAGAGTTCTCATGTCTTTCCAGGTACAGAGGTTTTCAAACAACCCATAACTGAATCAACTGAAAAAGCCTGTGTATACAGACTTGTCCATGCTGAGAATGTCTAGGACCTCCCAGGAGGGGCATTCATAAATTATTTTCAAGGGTCAATGTTCTTCAGGTGTCTGGGACAAATCCCTGGCTCTCTCTGCCCCTTGGGGACAAAGCACCTCTTTACAAAGAGGTCACAAGGAAGGAGAAAGGCATTTTGGAGAAGCAGCGCTTTTACTCTTCTTGTTAATTTTTATGTTTGTGTTTGCTGTTTTCCCAGGAGATTGTTGACTGGTTCAATGCTATTCGGGCAGCACGTTACCATTACCTCAGAACAACCTTCCCAAATGTCCCTGAGCCTGAGGTGAGAACTGAATAGGGCCTGAAGCAGTCTAGGCAAACATAGCATGGGAAAACATGTTATCACTTCTTCTGACAGAGTCAGTCAAAAAGCAGCACTTGGGTCCAGGGAATGGGCAGAAGAGGTAGAAAGAAAGGCCACAGTGAATAGTATGCAAAAACTTAGTCAGCATTTAAGGCCTTAAAGTCTCCATGTGATCCTTATAAAGTGTAATCTGTCAAAAATGTTATGTTCCTTCTTACTTCAGACTTCCCTTTACTGAGCAGCCAAAAAAAACCCCAGACCCCAAAAGCCACAATTGGTGGTGATTAACTTTCACAGAAACAGAACAGAAATGCAGTCTTGAATGAGACAGCCTGTCCTGGTTTCAGCTGGGACAGACACAGACTTTTTTGTGTTTGTGTTCTCCTAGCTCATACCCAGGATCACAAGAAATTTTGTCAAAGAAGGATATATGGAGAAAACAGGACCAAAAGTAAGTGCATACTTGGCATTACACAAACAGGATCATTCCAGATAGAGAATATTTGGTAGTTCAATGATGCTGACTCGTAAAAGATTTGCTCAGTGACTCTCTGCTTCCTGGGTTGATAAAAGACATTATATTCAAGCCTGTCAAGTTCTTTGGGATCGTGTTTTATTTTGTGTGGAAAATAAGATCGAGAAGAAGAATCCTTGAAGAGGATGGATTAGAAAGATGGATTAGCTGTCAATGGACATGCAAAGTGCTGTTACACAACACCACATGGATTGCTGTGTCTGCTAACTGCAGCTCCTGCCACAGCAGAACATGACGTGCTGAGCCCCTCTACTTCTCTGTTTCACTTAGAGTCAGTTGCACTTAAGTCACATCTACTTAGAGCAGCAAAGTGCCATTTGAGCAAATTTCTCTATAGTGAAGCCAATAGTTTGGTTTGTTTTATTGTGGGAAGTGTTTGGGCCAGTACTCTTGGAACAGAAGAGCAAGGGTTTGGGCACTGCTGAAGGCGGAGATCTGAGGTCTTGTTTGAACACAGTGACTTCTTGCCTTGCTCTCTTCTGAGTGAACCATGAGCCAAGTCCCATTATAAAGTTCAGTGTTGCATTGCTGATACTGAATATGCTGGGATTTGGCTCAGCTTGTGCCAGTGTTCCAGCACCTCTTCTGCAGGTACTTGCACAGAGCATGAAAGATTTTGTGTTTTCTCCTGAGACCTAAATTCTGCTTAAACTGAGGTGAGTCCTAGAAGTGGCCTCTTCAGTTCAGCATGGAGCAATTAATAGCTCAGGAATGGTCAGGTAAGTGTAGCTGATGGAATTAGCACTTTAAAAAAACCAACTAGTATTGTACACCCAAAATTCCAGGGACAACCTTCCTGATCAGATTGTTGAAATTGATTGCTCACTCTCTTCACTGTCGCCATTGGCTCAGGGGTTGTTCTCTGCAGTGCTTTCAATCCACTTCATGCAACTTCCTTAATCCTGTTAATTTAATCACTTCCCTGCCCAAAGGATTGTCATTGAATGTAAATCTGTAGTTTGAGCCCAGGGAGAAGAGAGAGCTGAGGGCTGCACACAGCAGTCACTCATCTGTTACGAGTTACAGGGATGGAGGAAACTCAACTCCAGCTCCAAGTCATTTAAGTGGTCCTGGATCTGAATGGACCAAACTCCACTTTGAGACTTGGTCTTTAAAGAATTTCTACCATCTCCTTGCAGCAGAAGGAGGCCTTTAAGGTACGCTGGTTCTGCTTGGATTCTCAAGAAAGGAACCTGATATACTTTAAAAATCCACTGGTAAGAGGAGTGTCCTTTGTTCCACAGCCCTTTCATGAAGCAGGTGGGGAGGAAGGGTCTGTTCTCATCCACCTTTTCCAGTGGCTGTGCCAGACTGGAGCAGGCCCAGCCTCAGGAGCCCCTTGCCAATGGATGTCTCTGAAGCTGAGCTGGTTGGGGATTCTGGCCCACACAGTGGCTGTGAGGAAGATCCAACTCTTTTAAAAGTAACTGCTACTGCCTGTAGTGTTCATGCCCCCTCTCCCCCAGCCCTAGTGCCTCTGTGTCTGTAACCTTAGCCAAGATGAGCAGTATTCCAGTATCAGGGGCTTGACAGCCCCAGTATCCTGCTTCCTAGCACTGCTTTAGCCATGGGAATGTCCTTCCCTGCCCCTTCTGAACACCCACCAACCAGCTCTGTAAGGGTGGGGCCCTGCCTCCTCCTCCTGAGAATGCCTGTGAATGCAAAATACCCCTTTGTGTGTTCCCTGCTAGTGTCACCAGTCTATGTCATGGGTTCCCCTCTGTCCATCCCCAGATCCTTTTCCATTTCAAAGAGTAGAGCAGTGTCTACTGGAGCTCCACTGTCTCCTGGCTAATGGCTGTCTTCTGCTTCCTTCTCTCCAGGATGCATTTGCACAGGGCCAGGTTTTCATCGGAAGGAGGGATGAGGGATATGAAGTACGAGATGATTTACCCCAGAAAGTCTGGGTGAAAAAGAAAAAACCAGCAATCACTCTGGTCACGCCAGTGAGAGAATTTGTGTTTATCTGTGAGAACGACGGGAAGCAGAAGGAGTGGATGGATGCCTTGAACGGAGTCATCACTCAGCTCTGATGTCCACAGGGAGGAGCAGTCGGGCCACTACATTCCACCTGGCTGCAGCTTCTGGTCACACAGGGACAGGGTTGTTTTCAACAGAGTGGGGTGAATGTCTCTTACCATGCTACATTTCTGGCACAATAAAAAAAACAAGCCAAGTTTAAATTGTGGAGGATACTGTAATGGAATCACTTCTCTAATGGAATCACACAGATGCTCCTAGCTCCTTGTTTTCAACAGTCTCTGTCTACTGTTTGGCTTTTATGTGAGTGGCAAATCCAACATCCAATTAATTTTTTCCAAAGCACAACCCCACGCAGTGCCCCAGTGAACACATCAACAGTACAGGATGAACATACACTGATCTGTCTCACCTGAGAACAGATGAAGCTTAATGAGCTTGATTAGACTGAACATTGAAAGGCAGAAACAAGTTTTAAAAGTATTTTCTTCAGTGACTTGCTTGCAAACACTCCGTGAATGAGGACTGGTGTTCAGTGTTGGAGGGGAGCCTTCTCCTCAGGTACCACTGTGTGCAGGAGCTGATGGAGATTGCACTGGCTGACACAGGGCACTGAGTGTTCCATGCCTCAAGACCAAGCCTGAGATCTGGTTCTACCAAGCAGCAAGTCATTCACACATTTGATTCTTCTTTCCAGATAGCCTTATTTTGCAAACCAAGAGGAAGTCTTGCAGACCAAGTTTCTGGTGAGGCTTCCACCTTCTGCTGACAATTGCCAGCTGATCTTGAGATACTCTAAATAGTTCTCTTTTGCAGAAATGAGAAATGCCGATACTTGCAGGAATTAGTGACACTAATTCTTCTTTCTCCCCAGCCACCCAATAGTGCAAAGGAATTGTTTGAGTTGGATCATCATCCTGCCTTTCTCAGCCAGCTCATCGTCCAGCTCTGAGCAATCTGCAGCTGTTTTACTTGTTGATATGCTCCCATGAACTTCCCTGTGTTCCAGGCTTTCTCCCCACATAACCCCGTTCGTTCTAGCTCACATGGCGGTTCAGCAATTCTATTAAACAGCCCAATCCTGCAGCTCCTGAAATCAATAGAAAGCAGCTTTTGACTTGTACGAGGAACAATGTCGGTCTTCATTTGTTAATTGCTACTTTGAGATGACCTGAGTAGCTCGGGATGACCTCAGAAGGGTTCGGTCCCTCCAGCAGCCTGAACGTCAGTCAGACAGAGTCTGCACTGTGCTCTGCTGTGCCACTTCTCTCCCGGCTGGGTCAGCAGACTGCCCATGTCAGCAACTCTCACTATTAACAAAATCGGGAAATTCACAGTAGTGCAGATAACGGGGACTTTTTCGGACAGTCAGTGAAAGTCAGGGCCGGGCCCTGGAGAGTTCTGCGTCACAGTCCATTTCCACCGGCAATCTAATCCTGGGACCAAGGCACGTGAGGAGAGAAGAGCAGAGGAGAACAGAGCAGAGCAGAGCAAAGCAAAGCAAGCAAAGCGGACCAGAGCACAACCGGCGCGGCCCGGGCCGTTCTCGGCCCCGGAGGAGGGGCCCGGGGAAATCGAAACTCGGCGGCCGCTCCGCTCCGCCCCAGGCCGGGCCATGGCCGCCGTCATCGATCTCGAGCGGCTGCAGCGCGTCCTGGAGCTGCAGTGCTCCTGCTGCCTGCAGCTCTTCGCGGAGCCGGTGCGGCTCACGGGCTGCGGCCACAGCTTCTGCCGGGGCTGCATCGTGCGCTACTGCGCGGGCCGGCCCCGCGCCGCCTGCCCGCTCTGCCGCCGCGCCTTCGAGCCCCGGCACCTGCGGCCCAACCGCGAGCTGGCCGCGCTGCTCAGCCTCATCCCGCTGGAGCTGAAGGAAAAGTTGGAAGCACAGGATGGGCCAGAACTCTGTGGAGCTGCTGCCTGCAACGACCGGAGCTCGGCGGGGCGGGGACCTGGGGAGAAGGTACGGCCGGGAGCCAGCCCGGGGCTCCATCCCTGGGAGCTTCGCCCCCCGACAGCTCGGGGCTCTTCCCCGCGGCACCCCAGGACATCCCGGGGTGTCATCACGGGGTGACATCTCCCGACACCCAGGGACTCCTGCCCGTGACATTCTGGGACAGCACCCAGCGGCACCCTCGGGACAGCCCAGGTTTCCGTCCCACGGCATCCCCAGTGTAGCCCGGGGCCCCATCCCACTCCACCCCACGGCACAGTAACACATTGAGCAGATGGGTTCGGCTAACGCAGTGTTTGGGGCTCATTGGTGGTGTCTGACACACTGAGAGCTGCGTGGCTGAATAGAAGAACTAATACCTGTGCGAATTCAGCTGATGCACAATAGTAATAAGTGACTTCTTTGTGCTGGGTGTTATTTATTGCATCAGCGTTGCACAGACACAATATTATTAGACAGTGCTACAGCTCCACCCAGCTTCATGGCACAAAATGGGACAGGTTCATGATCTAGGTTTCTACTTAAAATAGCTCCCAGAAGAGGAGATGAGAAAAATCTGTTGACCTTCATTATTTTAGCACATAAGTATCTTCTTCAGTCAAGCTAAGAGTGTATTGAAGCTCACAATTACAGTTGAACATGTAATTAGTTGGTGACTGTTGATATTGACTTCATTGTGATTATTCTTACTCAGAATTGTGTCTCTCAGGCCCCTCTTCAACCAGTCCAATGCTTAACTAATGTCAGTGATGTAGAGAATTCTATTATCCTGCTGCTTAATCTATTCATGCTTTCTTTGAGGGTTATATAGATAAATAGTCCAATGTGTCACTTTAAAGGAGGAAGAGATATGGGAGAGCTCCAAGCAACAAGAAATAACTGCAGAGACCATCCACCTGTTGAGGAAAGATCTCAATAAAACAAAGGTACGCATTGTACATTCATCACCTGCAGTAACTTTCTGTTTCCACTGCTCTGGGCTGGAGATATGATTGACTGCAGGGTTGCCTTCCAGCTCAGAGCAGGAATCTGCCTTTTTGTTTCCTTCTTTTCTGTCACAATTCTGTTTTTACTGATGAGAATGAATATATGGCATCAGCTGCACTAATTTGTGTCTTGGCTGGCACAAAGGCCACTGGAGTTGTGCATTATTGCATTTTTCTGCTTATCCCAGCAGGAGCCTGAATGTTTCTGATACACTTAGATGCAAATTACAAATCATAAGAGGGAACACTGAACTTTCTAGCTGTCAAGCAGAGTCCACTGGCCATAAGATAGTCATGATCCTTAACATGCCCCAAATCTCATTGCAGGTAATGCAGGATAGTGTCAAATATATTTTATTCCTTTGAATAAAGTTTTCTGATCTGCGGGGGTCAGTCAAAGAGCATGTTAGATGGGGCAGTAGGTTCTCATACTCCATACATCTTTCCTAACCACACAATGAGCTCTGTATTTTCTGCCTTTCAGGAATATACATCTCAGATAAAAAGCCAGATTACTGAAGATTTCTCTTGCATGAAGGAATATGTTGAAAGACAAGAGAGAAACACACTGATGTTCATTGAACAAGAGCAAAAAGCTGCTCAGCAGAAAATTGAAGAGACTATTCACCAGCTCACAGACATCAAAGCCCAAACTGTAAGTGATGAAATGAAGTGGCAGAATATGAGCAGGAACTCTCAAGCTCAGTGTCTGGGATAGCTGAAGTTGTACAGAGCACCTTTGAGGTCCCCACTGCACCACTCTCATAGAGACAGTGGTGCCAATGCATGGACATTGCTGTTAGCAGGGAGAGTTTGGAGTGAGAAATTCAGAGGAGAAAAAAGAAAGGCACAAGCTGGGGGTGCAATTCAAAACTAGATTTTTTCCAAGGATATTGGTGAGCTGGAATGAAGTGGGAACTGCACTGCTGAAATCCAGTCCTCAGTCAAATCTAAAGTGAAGATACTTCATGATCTTTTTATTTTCCAGAACTTTTATATACACGTAGGTATGCAAGTTATAGAACTCATGGAGATATTAAATATTTTGTAACAACTTTCTTGGGGCAAACACGTCAAGGGCCCTCAAAAGAGGCAGTTAAAGCACTTCAGATTCTGCAGGGCCCGTTTTGATGTTGAAAACAGCAGTGCCAAGTGATGCAAGTTAGCCAGCAGGAATTTGGAGTGGGGCTCACTGGGTGTGGCAGTGCCATGAGACAGAATTGGACTTCTAGGACCAAGGCACAGGTGCCCACAGTGGAATTTACCTGATCCTGAGTCCTGTTACAGGCAGTGAGGAGAAATGGGTACTTTCAGAGTTACCTGGCCTACTTGAGATACCCACCTGCAAAGGAGATTAATCCAGCCTCCAAAAGGCTGTTTCCTCCTACAGACTGTACAGACAGACTGAGAGCAACTTCAGATGTAGATTTCCACAATTTATAAATTTAGGCAAACTAGGTTTACCCTTTCCTCACACTAATACATTTTCAAACTTTTGGTTTGGGTTCTAGAAGAACAAAGAAGTTTGAAAAGAGTAAGTTTGTGCATTCATATGAATACTTAAGGAAATTGTAATATATATATATATAAAAGAAAAATTAGTTGCATTCTCAGTTTTCTTAGGGAAAGCACAGTCTTTTTTAATAAGAATATCCTTTGCTGTTTTTGGTAAGATTTCAGGTTGGTTTGCTTAGATAACTATCCTATAAAGGAAACTTGTGATAAGGAGAATAAGATTTTTGGAGAGATCACTGCTCTTTTTCCAGCCGGGCTTTATATTATAATCTGATCTGCGAGATGAAATAACTGCAATTGTTTACATCTTTCCCTTGATATTTTGTCATTATTAGAGTAACTTACCTGAGGGGCAGAGGTACAAAGGCTCACCTTCAAAAATTGATAAAATTACACTTGATGAGAAGCTTAATGTTGTCAAAAGTGCTGTAGAAGATCTTAAGAGAAAGTTGGAAATTTTACTCTTGGGGAATTATGCTCAGCAACTCCAGCCAGGTGAGTTTTCCTTATTTTGAAATCTTTCTTAAAGGCAGTGGATCTAGCAAATAGAGTAAAAAATTACTTCATGCTTTTGAAATGCATGTGCAAATAAAACAAGAAACACATAAGAGCAAAAAAATAAAGAACACTGTAAAAATGTTAAGACAGAAACTGCTTTTTCTGTGTAGAACAATCCAACTGCTTTACCCATATCACTCTTCTGACAGCTCCCTTCTGACCACAGCAGCATACAGTGTTTTGTTAATTTTGGGTAAAAATGTTTGCCTACATGTCCTTTGTAATTCATACAATCAAAAAAAGCAAGTTCTTGTATTGTACTTGAACCAGTAGCTGGGTTTATTTAAGGTGTGTTTTCCTTTAGAAGCTTAAATACTTCCTATGTATATTTTGAAGAAATGCCTTAACACTTCACTTATTTTTGTATTTAGTGCAGCCTCCAGACCGGTACCAGGAGCCAAGTGTCTGCTCACCATCTCCAGAGTCTGCAGCTGAAAGTCCTGAAGCAGCCATTTCCAGCCAGTTTTCTCAGTGTAAGTATCCAAGCCAGCAGGACTCTTTAACAACATCCAGGTGGCTCTGAGACTGGATTTGCTGAAGAAAACTGTCCTTGCCAACATCAGCAGGAGACGTGGCTGTTTACTGAAGTGTGGAAACACAATGGAGTTGCCATGGATGAATCAGTTACTGACACATAATGTAACACTGTACCTAAGGGTGGATGTAGGACAAAAAAGAGATAAGAAACCTGTTTAATGGAGGTGTGTAAGCTGTGTGGTAGCTTGTGCTGGCTGCAGAGTCTGAGCTGGTGTACAGGCAGTTACTGCACCCCAGTGATCTTTGCTGTTAAGCTGTAATTACTCCAGCTGTTACTTGAGTTCTGCATCATTTTGACAGAAACATTTTTACAGTCAACACACTGTATTACAGCTGTAGCTTAACATAGAAAACAAATGTTTTTGCTGATAAAATATGCAAGAACTTGTGCCAGTGAACAGATGACTGTAAGCTTTATTAAGGTAAGCATCCCATTTATTATTGACAAAAAGGTAATTTTTTAAAAAAAGGTTGTGGCTAGGAATAAAATCCATCTTGTAGGGTGCAAGGTACTTTCACCTTCCCACTGGAGTGCCTATGAGTCTGTCATGGATATTTACACAGTTGTGCCTGTTAAATGTTGCAGTATGCCCAGGACAGAGTTGATAGTGCTTGGTTGAGGAGTCTTGAACTTTAATTCAGATTTATTGTATGATCACTGGGTTTTATTTCTGTTCTGGAGCAGGGATGCACCTGCCTTCTTGTTGCCTGCATGTGAGAATATTTTCCTTTCTGTCTTCCAGGGGCAGATGATGTGACTTTTGACCCCAGAAGAGTACACGAGCGCTTGGCACTCACAGCCCAGAACAGGAGAGTGGTGGTTTCCAGCCACCTGACCAGTTATGAACCATCACCCAGAAGATTCTGCATCAGCCAAGTGATGTGTTCTCAGGGCTTCTCTACTGGGTGCCACTACTGGGAAGTAATTACCAAGGACAGTGATGGATGGGCTGTTGGAGTTGCTCATGAAATGATTGGTAAAAAGGACAAATTGGGAAGAACTGAGCATTCCTGGTGTGTAGAATGGCTGGGTGCTAAAAAACAGCTGTCAGCGTGGCATAAGGATCAAGAAACGTTATTACACAAGGACAAACCGCTGAAGGTTGGAGTTTTCCTGGAGCTACAAAAGAAGACTGTGTCATTTTACTCCATCGCTGACCAAGAAATGCTTTTACACACCTTTGAAATCAGTACCTCAAATCCTCTCTACCCTGCTTTCTGGCTGTACACTCTAGAAAGAAATGGATCTTTAACCATAAGTCAGCCAAACAGGAGATAAAGCCTGTTGAGAACAGGGACAATTTTGCAAATGACTGCAGAGTTTCTATAAAAGCCTCAGTGTTTAGCACAGGAATGTACCAAGGAATTAATGCATAGCTAGCCAGGGTTTCCTGGGAATCAGCAACTGATACTTCTGTCTGCTCTGCTTCTCTTCACGCTGTGCTCTGGTCTAGCTATACTTCAATAAAGTGATTCCAGCCTATGCTAAAGGCAGTAGCCACCCCTGTGGGAGTCAGGTGGGTTTCTCAAGCAGCTTTAGGTAGTCCCAGGATATTCCTAGGAAAGAATGTACTAAGGAAGCTCTAGTGTTGGGATAAGCCTTTCTCATGGACCTCATTTTTCCTACACTGATATAAAAAATACAGGAGAACAGATGATGCCATTACTTTCTGTCAAGTGAGTTTTCTTTAGACAGATAGGATTGATTAACAAATGCTCAGAGGGCAATTATGTTACTGATCTTAGGTGTGAAAATCTTTCCCTTTAGGGTAGGCAGTAACTAGGAAATAGGCTTTGCATTTGAGGACCTGACACTTCAGGGAGGTATCCCAGAAGAACATCATCTCACTGGAACCGTATTTTAGTCTTGCCCAGGCCAGAGGGTTGTCAGTCCTGGTGGTGGTGTGACCATGGGCATGGTTGTGGTGGTGATGTGACCATGAGAATGGTTGTGGAAGCAGACGTTCAGGTGTGTTTACACCAGCTAATAAATCATGCGGTCGCTTTACTGCCCTTTTAAAGGGCCTGCAGACAGGACTGTGTCATGGGAAGGACTGCCTGGTCTTGCCAGCGAGCCTGAGACAAAGCGAAAGGTTCTCAGTTGCCTATGGGAGGTGAAGGGACCAGAGCTGAGGTCCCACAAAACCTACGGACAGCTTGATTTCTGAGAGATCCTCTGCTTCATGCAGGTAAACTGAAAACAGCATTCCCAAGAAGCAAAAGCTTTTTCAGGAAGACTGTGGCATCCCGGAATTGTATGATCTCAGGGGTGTGTCTTTGAGCATCTCCAAGGCTGGGGTAGCTTTCCTGGGATAGCCAAAGCCACTGGCTTGTTAGGATTGAGGTGTCCTTTGCTGGTTCATCTGGAAAAACAACAGCTACGGCATGAACTCACTGGACATCCCTAATTTCCCTAATACAAGTTGTGCCATAGTGCCTAGGGGCAGCAATTTGGTATGGTTTGGATCACAGCAACAACACACATAACAACGCACAGTGCAGATGGGATTCCACTGTGTTACTATACTTGAACATTAGGAAGAATTTCCTGATTAGGTGATTAAACATTGGAACGGGCTGCCCAGGGTGGAGTCACCATCCCTAGAGGTTTTTAAGGAAAGACTGGACATGGCAGTCGGTGCCAGGGCCTGCTTGACACGGTGGTGCTGGCTCATAGGTTGGACGGGATGGTCCCGGAGGTCTTTTGCCCCCTCAGTGATTCCGTGATTCCCGGTGTGCCCGAGTGCCCCGGGCTGTCCCTCGGCGCTCGCTGCGGTCACGGCGGGCCCGGGGCGGCCGCCGCCTCCCGCC
>VZTG01000590.1:33218-47145 GCA_013397845.1 Melanocharis versteri | reverse complement strand
GGGGTCCATGTGGGGTTCCTGCCCTTTCCCTGGGGGACTCTGTGGGGTTCCTGCAATCAGAGATGCTTCCAGCATCTCCAGGGTGCTCGGCCCACAGCTCCTCCCCAGGGGAGAACAATGAGCCATTTTCTCCATGCCACGCTCACTGGGATGATAAGTAGTTGGCAAAAGGAGCTTCATGGGGTCACAAAATCCCAGAATATCCTGAGCTGGACCCAGGAGGATCATCAAGTCCAGCTCCCTGGGGAGTTTGGGGTTTGTTGCCCATGCAGGCACAGGGAGAAGTTTATTTGAGGGCCCCTCACCTCCCCACAGTCTGTGGCTGGAATGGGTGTGGAAGGAGCAGCTTTCACTACAGATTTCATCCCATTTCAATTCATCCATTCCTTCAAGGATTTCATTTGGGAGCTGCAGTGCTGAGAGGGAAATACAATTCAGGTGATAAAAACCAAATTAGGAAAAGCCCAAATAGCACCTGGTGCTTCCACGTTCAGATCCATCCAGCGCTGGGCTCTGCCTCGGAGGTGGATGAGTTTTGCTCTTGTCATTGGCCTGTTTTCCTTCCCACTAATGAGGAATGCTGGGCTGGAAGGAGCTCTGGATATGCACCAGGCGTGGAGAACAGCCAGATGTTCCAGAAAACTCCTGAAATGCTGCAGCTTTCCAGCAGCATCATTTCCTAAATGTCCATCTCTGCCTGTGGCACTGGGCTGTTCCCAGGCCCCTCCGGCCTCGGCTCGGAAGCAAAGTGCTGATTTGGTTCTTAGGGCACGATTGAGTGGGTTTAGATGTGAGTGTCAAACAGCAATATCTGACAGTGACACCGAGCTGGTGTCTGCCTCCTGCTCCCTTGGTTCCCCCTTCTCTCTGCTCCGGGAGCTCCTGCTCCAGCTGAGCCGTGTCAGTGCCGCTCAGGGCTGGGGGAGTGACCCCCCAAACACGGGCCCAGAGCAGCTGGGGTGGGGATCCTGCTTTGGAGCCAGTGGGATCCTGTGCCAAACGTGGAGCATTTGGATCCCGGCGTGCAGGGGGCAGGGAAGGGGCAGGGGATGGGCTTTGGGAATGGGGCATTGTCCTTCTGGGGCTCTCTGCACTGGTGACGCCCTGCTGCCCTTGGCCATCCATCCCTTGGCCTTGGCCTCCCAGCACATCCAAGAGGAGGCAGCTCCTCCGCAGGCATCCTCCCTCTCCTTCTCCCATCTCTGTCCCATCCCTACACAGCACATGATGCCCCCCAGAGCTCCGAAGGGCAGCTTCTTTTTCTTTTTCTTTTTCTTTTTCTTTTTCTTTTTCTTTTTCTTTTTCTTTTTCTTTTTCTTTTTCTTTCTTTCTTCCTTTTTCTTTTTCTTTTCTTTTCTTTTCTTTTCTTTTCTTTTCTTTTCTTTTCTTTTCTTTTCTTTTCTTTTCTTTTCTTTTCTTTTCTTTTCTCTTCTTTTCTTTTTTCTTTTTTTTTCCTTCTCTTCTCTTCTCTTCTCTTCTCTTCTCTTCTCTTCTCTTCTCTTCTCTTCTCTTCTCTTCTCTTCTCTTCTCTTCTCTTTTTTCTTTTCTTTCTCTCTCTCTCTCTCTCTTCTTCCTTTCTTCTTTCCTTTCTTCCTTCCCCCCAAACCCCGCTGTAGAACTGGGCAGGGAGTCACTGGGGTGGGTGCTTTCAGGTTGATTTCCTGAGCACAAAAATCCTGAGAGGTGGGAAAAGGAATCTGAAAAGAAAGAGGATAATGCTCTGATTCCATTCAGTCCCCAGGCCTTAAAATCCCAACCTGCATCTCCCCAAATTCCTTGTCCTTCCTCTGAACACCGAGTTCCATGCTGGGAGCCCA
This sequence comes from Melanocharis versteri, assembly GCA_013397845.1. Taxonomy (NCBI): domain Eukaryota; kingdom Metazoa; phylum Chordata; class Aves; order Passeriformes; family Melanocharitidae; genus Melanocharis; species Melanocharis versteri. Next base: position 45,328 of record VZTG01000590.1, on the reverse strand, counting down.
GTAGCAGCTCTGTGTGGTGCTGCTGGTAATCCCAGGAGTACACAGCTGCTTTCAGGAAGCTGCCACACATTTTTCCCTGGAATTCTGCCCACTGTTCACTGCTGTTCCATCAGTTCTTTCCTTCCCCAGCATTTCCCTCAGTTAAGGGCCCCAGTGACTGACAGCAAACAGAAAACAACAACAAAAAAAGCTCCATCGTGATCATATTTACTGGTGACCTACTTAAAATGCTCTTTCCTCCTGCTTTGGTGTGTGCTGCAGTGCTGCTGGCTCAAGTCTCCAGGGAATTGCTGCTGGAATGATAATGAATGCAAAACGTGGCCCCTCGCTTGTTTAACTGGAGTCTCTCAAAGACGTGGTTTATTTTTTATTGCATCATTTAGACTTCCTTCTTCTCCCCCACTTGTGATGTATTATTCCCATTTTTGGTCTCCCTGCTTTGTGCTCTGACTGCAGACAGTTCTATTGTTTGAAGTGATGCCATTAAATCATGGGATGCCTTCATCTTTGGATATTTTTTATGTTTGTTTTTCAGGAAAATTAGGCTTTTAGCTCTCTCCTGGAGAGTCTGAACTGTGTTGTCAAAGGCTTGTGTTGAGCATAATTTTTTTTTTTTTCTGGTGAAAATACTCCAGCAGAGGTGATGATTTCTTAAACAAACACTTTACACCTACTCTGGTACATTTTTGTAGGGTTGCTGTAAGTGGGTTTGCAGTGCAGGATGGGAAGTCATCAGCATTCTGCATATTCATAGAATCATGGAATGGTTTGGGTGGGAAGGGAATTTAAAGCCCGTCCATTCCCACCCCCTGCCATGGGCAGGGACACCTTCCACTATCCCAGGTTGCTTTTGGACACTGCCAGGCATGGGGCAGCCACAGCTGCTCTGGGCACCTGTGCCAGGGCCTCCCCACCCTCCCAGCCTGGCATTTCTTCCCAATATCCCATCCATCCCTGCCCTCTGGCAGTGGAAGCCATTCCCTGTGTCCTGTCCCTCCATCCCTTGTCCCCAGTCCCTCTCCAGCTCCTGGAGCTCCTTTAGGCCCTGGCAGGGGCTCTGAGCTCTCCCTGGAGCTTCTCCTCTCCAGGCGAACACCCTGAGCTCTCCCAGCCTGGCTCCAGAGCAGAGGGCTCCAGCCCTTGGAGCATCTTTGTGTTTTCATCTGGACTCGCTCCAACTTTTTAAATTCACCTCTCAAGTCTGCCTGGTTTTCCTCTTTACCAGTTCATTTAGAGGAAGGTTTGGATGTTCCTCCTCACTCCCCAGTGCACTGCACTGCTGTGATTGGGAAGGACGGGGCTGTGTTTGCTGTAATTTGTGAATTTATGATTGAGTGTGTCCATGGAATTGTAAATTAACCCAGCCTTTGCAAAGAATATCATGCCACATCCCTGGAAGTGTCCCAGGCCAGGTTGGACAGGGCTTGTATCACCCTGGGGTAGTGGAAGTGTCCCTGCCTGTGGCAGGGGTGGCACTGGATGGCTTTAAGGTCCCTTCCAACCCAAACCATTCCATAGTTCTGTTACTCCATGAATATCAGGTTGATGTAGGAATCCACTGAACCCATGGATAAAGGATCACACCTGAAATGTTCTTTTCTAATGACTACAGAGTCCTTCTGGGTTCATACCTCAGTCACACAGAGCAGGCTGTGTTTCCATGCCAGCCTGAATTCCCTGACCTCGAATCCAAACAGAACTCCTAAGCACGTGGATAAAAATGGATAAAATAAACTCTACCCCGTGTCTTCTGCATTTCCTGGCACCCAAGAACTGTGTTATTAGAGCAAAGCCCTGGGTTTAGGTGTAAATAACAAATTCAGGTTGTTGAATTCCCTAGGATCACGGATTCAGGTTGGAGAAGCCCTCCAAAATCTGAGTCCAGCTGTTCCCCCAGCACTGCCCAGGCCACCACTGACCCATGTCCCCAGGTGCCACATCCACATGGCTTTTAAACCCCTCCACAGATGGGGACTCCAGGGACTGCCCTGCCCTGGGCAGCCTGTTCAGATAATTTTCCAGATAATTCAGATAATTCCTGTTTTCTCAGCAAACACTCTTGCACTGGGGGTTATTTCCACAGGCTGGCTGGGGGATTGGAGGTGCTGAGGGAACATTTGCCACCCTCTCCCAGCCAGCTCTGGGTTAGTCCCCTGTGCTCCCTGCCCAGGGCAGGACTTTGTCCCTGTGCTGTCCCCCCGAGGTGACAGTAATCATGGAGGAGGCAGGACGAGAGGCAATCAGCTCCACTGGTGAGACCACTCAGGATCTGTGGAAATCAATCCAGTCTCTGGCCCCGGGGCACTGGCTCCACATGAGGCTGTGAGCAGTGTTTAGTTCTCCTCTAAGTGGTGAGGAGGAGCTGGTGAGGAGCACAAACATGGCAACAGCTCCGTGCTGCTTTGGGAGGAGGAACTCATGCCTGGTGTCCCCTCTGTCCGTGGCCGTGGTGTCCCCTCCAGCTAGGATAGCTCCCAGGTGATGGCTGAGCTTTATAAAGTGAGTTTGGAGCCTTTGGAGTGGGGGTTGCTGCCTCCCGAGGGAAATTGGGATGCTCTGGATTGTGCTGTTCTCAGGCACGACAGTCCTCACCCCTCACAAACCACAGAAATAAACTGGCATTGACTGGAAGAGCTGCCAGAGTTCTTGCCACAAAACATGGCTCACTGGGAGGAACTTGGGACTACAGTGAGGAATATTGTCTGTCTGTCATCTGGGAACAGTAAATGGAATATTTAGAAGGACACTGAGCAAGCAGGGGAAGGAAACCACTCCGGTGTTGTTGACCAGAGAATCTTTGTCACAGTCGGTGGATTTTAATGCCACCATCTCCACATTTAATGCCACCATCTCCACATGTCCCAGCTGTCCTTGAGCTCCAGTGACTGATTCCACCTTACAAAGCACCCAGAGCCCGTTCCTCAGTTTCAGACACTAATCAGGGGTTGTGTCTTATCTCCTCATCTGCTTTAATTTCAGTTCATCCACCAGAGCCCGTGGTATAAATTAATATTCCCAGGCCACGGGGTGCCTTGCATAAAGCGTTTTTACATCTAAATGGCACCATACATCCTGTAACAGAGCTGTGATTCATGGGCTGCTACATGGCAAAGCTGAGGTGAAGCCAGCTGACTAATTTATACTAAGTAATTAGATTCTGAATTAAATGCACAAAAGATGATTATTTTTTTCCCTTCGTGCTTTTCCTTGTGTGAACTCAGATGAGCTGATACTGGAGAAGGAAAGGTGCTTTTCATTCTCCATCACCCCAGCCTGGTATCTGCTGGCAGCCTCAAGGGCAGCTGTGGAAGGTTCATGGAGATGGCTCCATCCCTGTGCCACCCTCCTGGGAATGTTCACAGGCCAGGCTCCCTCCCAGGAATCCCAGTTTGCAGCCAGGCCCTGGGGGACCCTTCCTTCACCCAGCAGTGTGTTTGTGTGTGCAGGGACAGAGCACTCTGGCTGTGATGGTTCCTTGATGTACAGGTAGAGAACAGCCAAAAGCAATAAAATAACCCCATCTGGGCTGTTCATGGACCAGGGAATGGTTTGTGTGGGAAGGGACCTTAAAACCCATCCAGCTCCACCCCCTGCCATGAGCAGGGACACCTTTCTCTATCCCAGGGTGCTCCAAGCCCCATCCAACCTGGCCTTGGACACTGCCAGGGATCCAGGGGCAGCCCCAGCTTCTGTGGGCAGCCTCTCCTTAGACCCCCTCCGTCCCCCTGATCCCCTGGCACAGGAGCCATTCCTTTGCTCCTGTCCTCACTGAGATGCTGATGCAGAGATTTGCAGAAGCTGAGCTATGGATCCAGCAGGATCTGGGCTGTCACCTCCTGCACCCCATGGGGACAGGTCCTCCCAGGCTGCTGGTGCCCACCTCTGGTTGTGTCCAGCTCCTGCCTGGGGGTTCCAGCCACCCACAGCCCCACAGAGCTGCTGGAAGCTGAGCCTGGCCCAGGGATGCTTCCCAGTCCTGCTGCATCCCCAGGGAAGCTGGAGGGGCTGAGCTCTCCCTGCCCAGGCAGGAGGGTCATTCTCCACCACATTACACAGGGACAGCAGGGAGGGCAGCAGGGATTTCCACAGGGTCCTCAGCACCCAGGGTCAGCAGGAGGATGTTGGACCCTGGTGCCATCTCCAACTGCAATCTCCAAACCCCTGGCCCAGTCTCCCCAGCCAGCCCCGCTATTTTTAGCTTGGTTTCCCAGGGAAACAGGGCTTTATGTGGCTGCTGTATCCTGAGATCTGACAATGAGGGAGAGAGGTAGTAAAGATCATTCTCTGTGAGACTTTTTTGGTGAAAATGTCTCGTTTTGATTACAGAGACAAGCCCTGAAATCTTCAGCCGTTGTGGGGGGTTTCAGCCTCCCCAGCCCTTGGGCAGTCACTGCTGCTTCCTCAGCCCTCCAACAATTATCCCAGCATGGAAAAGAAAAGGGTGCTGAGGGACAGGGCAGGAGGGTAGGGAGTGATTTTTTGGGGTTTATTTCTTTTTGGGAAAGCACAGTGTAGTTGTTCCTCCACTCAAGAACATCTCGCTGGATGCTCTTCATGGAAGCATTAAAGATGCATCTGCTGAATGGATCATTTGCCTTTTTTTAATGTGGAAAAGAGGAAAGAAAAACTCTTTCAATGCCTGAACCCAATGACTCTGGGCTGCCACAAACTTTTCAGCCCCATGAGATTGGCACACTTGGGCTTGGTGTTCATATCCAAATCCAGGTAGTGACATTTCCTTCCCAGGAGCTTTTGAAGAGAGTGAAGTGGGTGATTAAAACACTTACTCATGAATTTGTCACTTCAAAGGCCAGCACATGTTGTGTTTAGCCTTGCTCAGCATCAGCTGAAGGGTGAGCAGGACAGGATCCTGTTTTCCAGAGCCAGGGAACATGAGGTGCATCCCCGCTGCAGGCATGACTCGTGTGAAGTGGGGGTTGAAGTAGGCTGAACCAGGGGAGGTGATTTTTAAATCCCTTGTGGCGTGTCAGGAATCTGCCAAGGGCTGGAGGTGGGACCTGGGACCTGCAGGAGCCTCCTGCCCCTCTGCAGTGACAGCTGGGGACAAGGGGTGTCCCCCAGGGTCTCCAAAATGCCACCACAGTTCTCTGTTCAGGACCTTCATTCCACCCTCCACCTTCAAACCAGAGCAGGAGATGTCTCCAGCAGCTGAACAGGTCCCACTTTGGGGCAGGTGGGATAGGGGTGCCGAGATCCAGAGCGTTCATACCTGCCTGGATTTGCCTGAGTTGTACATTTGCAGTGTGAGGGATGTGTTTGCCCAGCTGTTCCTCGGGGCTGGGTTTGGCTCAGGCTGGAATTAATTTGCTTTATAATAAGGAAGTACATGAAGACTTCCGAATGTTGATGTTCCTCTTGTGCCTCGCTGACGGCTCCACTGGCACTGATCTCACACTGCTGGGGGGGACCTGGGGCAGCTGAGGAGCTGCAGGGGGAGGGATCAGTGCTGGGGGCTCCTCTCTGCTGGGGGCTTCAGGTTCTCATCACAGGGCGATAAAATCATCACAGTTGGAAAAGCCCTCTGAGATCATTGAGTCCAACCATTCCCCAGCCAAGGCCACCACTGCCCCATGTCCCCAAGTGCCACATAAACACAGCTTTTAAACCCCTCCAGGGATGGGGACTCCACCACTGCCCTGGGCAGCTGTGCCAGGGCTGGGCACCCCTTTCCATGAAGGAATTTTCCCCAGTATCCAACCTGAGCCTCCCCTGGCACAGCCGGAGGCCGTTCCCTCTCCTCCTGTCCCTGTTCCCTGGCAGCAGAGCCCTGGTTGCCCCCTCCTGTCAGGGAATTGTGGAGAGCCAGAAGGTCCCTCCTGAGCCTCCTTTTCTCCAGAACAACCAACAATCCAACACTCCCAGCCTGAGCAGCCCCAGCAGCCAAACAGGCTTGTTTAGTGCCAGCTTAGGGAGCCACGGGGCACACGGGAGGAGCAGGAGTGCTGTCAGTGGTGCCAGGTGTGACAGACTTGGTGAGACACTGAGGTGAGCAGGGCTGCCTCATCACTGTTATTCCTGTCTGGGCTATGGCCACATTGTTTACTTTGAATAAATTGGAAGGGCTGTTGTATTCATGAAATCTGAGGCACCTGCTGTCATTGATGGCATTGAGGTTACACCTAAACTGTTGCACCTCCTTTAGGTGGCATTGCCAGGCCTGGGCTGCCTCATCCTCCCACGGGGCAAATCTCCTCAGAATGACCTTGGTGCTCCTGATCCAGCCTGGCCAGGGGAGCAGCACTGGCCGTGCTCAGCTGGGCTAGAGGGACCTTGGATCGACAGGACACAGGGAATGGCTTCCCGCTGCCAGAGGGCAGGGATGGATGGGATATTGGGAAGGAATTCCTCCCTGTGAGGGTGGGGAGGCCCTGGCACAGGGTGCTTAGAGCAGCTGTGGCTGCCCCTGGATCCCTGGCAGTGCCCAAGGCCAGACTGGACAGGGCTGGGAGCACCCTGGGACAGTGAAAGGTGTCCCTGCCCATGGCAGGGGTGGCACTGGATGGGCTGTGAGGTCCCTTCCAACCCAAACCATTCCATGATCTTGCCCACGGGATTAGAGGTGGGTTTTGTTCGTATTTATGTGGAGAAAAACAGCAAAATGAATGACTGAATGCAGAGGGGTCACTGCTGCTGGCCCAGTGTCCATAAACTCCCTGGGATTCTGGATTCCTGGTGTAGGGTCATGCAAGTCTCATGTCAGATGAGATCACACATCTCATGTAGCTTGTGGCAATGTTGTGTTGTGGTTGTAGCTGGAGATAAAAATAGAGTGGGAAAGGGCAGGATGGCCACCACTGACCTAGTTCTGGGGTTTGGTGTGCTTGGCTTTCTAAAAGTCAAAGAGATAAAAGCTGTCTGCTTGTCAACTTAGCTTCCAAGGGATGCTGTGTCTGCAGGAGATTGTTCTCTGGTCAGGGAACTTCCTCCAGGTTTGGTTAAAGAATTCAACCACGTTTAGCTCAGTGCAAACCTGGCTGCAGACAGGAAGGAAATCCCTGAGAGGTTTAGTGGTCTTCTGTCCTAGCCCCTGTTCTACCCTGTTGTCACTGCTGGGGAGGTTCCTGAGCCTCTCCAGGACAGCTGGAATGTGCAGGGAACACGTGGGAATGTGCAGGGAACACGTGGGAATGAGCAGGGAACATGTGGGAATGTGCAGGACCCCACAGACACTCCTGTGACCCCGAGCTGGGCACTCGGCTGTCGGGGGCTGCTCACGCCGGGAGCCTTGGAAGCTTGGAAATCAATTAACTTCCAACTGTAAAGCTCATTAACCCAGAGAAAAACATCTTCAGTCCTGGGTCAGAGGTGGATTTGAGCAGGGAGAGGAGGGATTCAGATGCAAGCCTGGAAAAGGCATGGGGCAGCCTGGGGTTGGATTTGTTTTGCTCTCCAACAGGGCGTCCCTCGCTCCCAGCAGCAGGGGATGGATGAAACCACCTTGCCCGAGGATTGTCCTTTTCTTCTAAAAACCACCCTTGACATAGCAGCTGATTCCTCCTCCCTGCTGCCCTCCCACGGGAGCTTCCCAGGGAAGAGTTGGTGCATTTGCATTCCGTGGCCAGTGCAGAGAAATTCACGTGTGACTGGAGCCAGGCAGAGCCATGGGCTGGGTTTGATCTGCCTTCCCCCAGAGAGGGCTTTATTTGGGTATCCTGGCACTGCATTTTGCAATCGGTTTATTTATTAATGTTCTCCCTGTCTGTGAGGTTTGGGGGTGGAGCGGGGACAGCAGAGGGAACCAGGCTGAAATGCACCTCTGTTTTCAGAGGACAGAATGATATTTCTGCTTTCAGTCCCAAATATCAACCATCAGCAGAGGAAGTTTGGGGTGGCAGAGGTTAAGTGTGCAACAGCTTTGTGGTTTTTACCAAGAGCTTATTCTTAACCATAAACTTTCCAGGGGAAGGTTCTTGACTTTCCTCTGCACTCAGAAAAGGTCACCTCCTGTCCCAGGCTGAGTCTGCTGCAGTCCTGCTTCCAGCTGGAGCCTTCTCCAGCCTTATAGCTGCCCTTGACTTCTGGGGCAGCCTGGCGTGAATTCCCAGGGGTTAAACTGAATTCCTGCCCATTAGGCCTCGGGTTACTGCAGTTTTCTCTGTCCTTTGAAGATCCCGTCACAGTTTATCTCCTTTTCTCAGAGCAGGGATCTGACAGGGACTGCGGCTCCAGGCTGGGATTCCAAGTGACTTAGCAGGTGTAAATGTCAGGGGAGAGGGGCAGGGTGGGGGGCCCTGCTGTGAAGGGGATGACATCCACCCCTCCCAAGATCCATCTCTCACCCATCTCTTCGTGCCCTTTATCTCTGAGGACAAGTGTTGAAGCCCACCTCTCACTCCTCCTCTCCAAAAAGCTCTGCCAGTGCAGCTATGTCTGGATAAAAGTCTTCTCAGCATGGCTTTGGTCCCTTTGTGCCTCTTCCCACCCCTTGCTGAGAGCTCTTCCTGGGAAAGTTTGTCTTTAGTCCGAGCCTTCCTGAACTGGTGCCTCTGTGAGGTTTGCTGGTTCCAGGTTTGATTCACCTGGAGTTCTTTGTGTCTAGACAGGTGAGTGGGGTGTATTTCAGTGTGAGGATAGTGAGTGAAGGACCTGCCTGGAGCTCTGTGGGGTGATGGCCTCACCCCGGCTGCCTTGAGGTGTGTCCTGCTTCACCCAGGCCCTGCTGACAGAGCCCTGATGGGCTGGGTTCCCTTGTTTCACCTGAAGCCCTGTCATCCTCCTTGCTTTGTTTCCAGCAGACTCAGAAGTGCTTTTTCAAGGTACTTGCCCAGCTGGAATACCCTAAATATGCATCGAGTCCCAAGTCACGTCTGCGCAATCCCTGCGAGCGAAGCACAAGGAATGTTTAAGCAGGGGCTGTATAAATTTTTAAACAAAGATAACAAACCAAGGAGGAGGTGGCAGGTGATGAAATGAAGGTGAGGAAAAAAGCAAATGAGATCCCTGATGTGTGAGTGCCCTTTCTCCAGGTCTGAGGCACCCTGGGTGCTAATGAGCCTCGCTTGTTTGCTGTGTCAGCTCCAGCCCTGCTGGCTGTGGGCACTGCTGGTGCTGCAGTGAGGGGTGGGCTCTGCTCACGGCTCAGGTGAGTGCAGGGGATTGTGCAGAGCAGCTCTGCAGGTTTAGCCAAGTCATGCATTTCAAACAGGGAAATAAAGAGGAGTTTTTCTGCAGAGTGGTTGAAAGGAAAATGGCTGTATCCAGCCACACCTTCCTGCATGCCCCCTCCCCACTGGCATCCCTGACTGCCATTGGTCCTGTGGGCTGAGCCAGGGCAGCTCTCATCCTGCAGCTCCAGGGCAGGTCATGCCAAGTGGCAGTTGCCCATCTGGAAGTCTCCAAGGCCAAGTTGGACAGGGCAGCCTGGTCTAGTGGAAGGTGTCACTACTCATGGCATGGGGTGGGAATGGATGATCTTTAAGGTCCCTCTCAACCCAAATTAGTCTGGGATTCCACAGTTAAATGATCTTGGACTTGAAGACCAATCTGTGATCCCATTTCTTTTCCCAGAATGCAGGACAGTTTTATCACCACTGTGGGTTCCTGTTGGTCTGTGTTACACAGTTCAGACCAGAGGGACACAGGGACAGTGTGACAGGGAGGAGTTTCTGCACAATTCCAGTGCCTTGTGCCTGGCTGGGCCTGCAGTGCTCACTCCGAGGTACAGACAGCAGTGGGGCCAGTTCTGCGATGATTCAGAAATCACATTTAAACAGTGGTTGCTGATCTCACACTGTGTTGGAATGGTTGGGAAAGGACCTTCCAGACCATCCAGTGCCACCCCTGCCATGGGCAGGGACACCTTCCACCTTCCCAGGCTGCTCCCAGCCCCATCCAACCTGGCCTTGGGCACTGCCAGGGATCCAGGGGCAGCCACAGCTGCTCTGGGCAACCTGTGCCAGGGCCTCCCCCCCCTCCCAAGGAACAATTCCTTCCCAATATCCCAGCCAGCCCTGCCCTCTGGCAGTGGGAAGCCATTCCCTGTGTCCTGTCCCTCCAGGTCTTTGTGAAATGTTCCTCTCCAGCCTTTTTGTAGGTGAGGGTACAGAATACCAATAAATGTGATTATCAAATTCACACGCTCTTCTCCAAGGAAAGAGGAGGGGATGCAAAGGAGAGTGCCTGGAATGCAGAGATGGTGTGAGGTTCTCTATGTCAGCAGCCTCTTGGACAGACTGACACAGGATCAGCACTCCTGAAATTTTCCTCCATGTAGGCTGGGAAATTCCAGCATCATCAGCTCGTCCGTCTCCAGCTCAGCCAGGACTCATCCCTTTTGGCATCCCTTCGAGGTTGGTTGCCAGTGATGTGTTACTGCATCTCCTGCTTGAGTTCAAAGGAATTGGGTTAATGAGCAGAAAGTCAGCCATCAAATTACACTGACGCTTGCTTGCTGCCTCCTGGATTTCCCACTGCAGCCTCTTTGATCCCTGGGATGCAGGCAATTAAATACAGCAGCATTAAACACAAACCACCTCACACGCTGGGTTTAGTCCCTTGCTTTTGTGAAACGTGGTCTTCAAATGAGGCTGAAACAGGAGGAGAGTGAGGAAGTAGGGGAGGGAGGAGAGCACAGATTAGTGGAAGACCTTTTGTCTGGGGAAATAAAACAGATCTGGAGACAGGCTGTAATATCCTAAAATCCTCAGGTACTTCAGCAGGCTGGGGAAAGGCAGCAGCCCGGCCTGGAGGAGGAGCAGCAGCTCGGGATAGGACACATCCACCAGGAGTGACTGTAGCTAAGGCTTGGGATTCCACAGTGCTGAGGGGGATCACACAAGGTGCTGAAGAGCAGCATCAGCCTGGAAAAGGAGCATCTCGGGGTGGCTGCTGTTGTGTTGTGTGGCTGCTGGCACAGGCCTTCGAGCAGGAAGAGATGCTCCTCCGTCTGTTGCTGGAATAACAATCACAACAGTGCAGACCTGACCTGGGAACCAGTCCTGGGCTTTCCAGGGGTTTAAATATTCATTTCAAGAGGGTCCTCCAGATGGAGGGAGGTACAGATCCCTCTGGGAGCTCAGGCCAGCAGCAGCATCCTCCAGCAAACAGCCCTGCAGCGTTGCTGTGCTGGAAGGGGCTGCTCAGTCAGGGAGTGCCAAAATTCAGTGTGCAGAGAGAGCCAGGCTGCTGCCAGCTCCTGCCTTGGGCTGGGGAAGGGCTGTCACCACCCCGGAGAGCAGCCCAGTGACCCCAGGCCCTGTCACATCTGAAAATTCCCTCCTGAACAGCAACTTCTGACAAATCCTGGGCGTTGTTTTCATTTCACCTGCTGACAGCAGCCACATCCTGCTGGGTTTGCTGAGTGTTGTCAGCTGAGCTTGAGAGAGCAGGAACTGGAGGTCAAGGCCTGCCTGACAGTGAGAATTAGGAATGAGGGCATCCTAATCCTAACTCTGGATTTAATGATTCCTTTCAGCACCATTAAAAATATTCTGGGAGCTTGTGGAGTCGGGCACATCCTGTAACTGTGTGTGTTGGGAAAATATATTTTTGCAAAGAAAGGCTGTTCTGTTCTGCCATGACTCAGGCCTGGGGATTGGGAGCACAAATAGGAATGATCCAGCCTGGAGAGGAGGTTTCCGTGGTGAGGAGGGTGGCGGAGGGGGCGTGCTGCAGCTCCACAGCCTTGCACAGCAAAGGAAAACATTTTTAGCTCATGCAAATGTTTCACTTCCTCCTCATATGGTGACTTCAGAGAGCCCGGCACCGGAGATGGTTCTGTCAGCAGCTCCTCGGATCCACTCAGCGAGATGCCAGCATGCCCTTGAGCTCTGGGAATAATCCTGGCAGGCTCTGGAGTGCAGCCTGGCACGGGGCTGGCTCCCTTGGTGTGTGAGGACCAGGGATGAGCCCCTACAGACAGGATTTGCTCTTCGTATTTTGTATTGAATTGTCTCTCGCAGCCTTGACTCGGCTCGGAGACAGGAGCTGGGCTGGGCAAGGTCTGGGATGGAGCTGCTGCAGCCTGGCTCAGGCCCTACCTGCTCTGCCTGTCCCTGCCTGTCCTGCCTGTCCCTGCCTGCAGTGTCCCTGCCTGTCCTGCCTGTCCCTGCCTGCAGTGTCCCTGCCTGTCCTGCCTGTCCCTGCCTGCA
>VZTG01000590.1:805-33118 GCA_013397845.1 Melanocharis versteri | reverse complement strand
CCTGTCCCTGCCTGCTCTGCCTGTCCTGCCTGCAGTGTCCTTGCCTGTCCCTGCCTGTCCTGCCTGTCCCTGCCTGCAGTGTCCCTGCCTGTCCCTGCCTGTCCTGCCTGCAGTGTGCCTGGCTCTGGCCCTGCCTGTCCTGCCCAGCTCAGTCTCCTCTCCAGTGTAACCGTTCCAGCATTTGTCCTTTCCCCTGCCCACAGGGATGTGTTAGAATGGCAGCAGCATCCCAGCACAGCCCAGGGGAGCTCAGGTTGATTGAGGTGACTGAATTAAGGTCCCTTTAAGTGTAAACACAAATCCAAGTTGTGCTTGGTTGTTTGGTTTTTTTAAAAAAGCTCAATATTGTGGAATATTTGAACCAGCTTTCCTAACTCTACAGACACAGGAGGTCAGGCCATGCCAGTTACAACTCAGAATGTTTTTCTCCAGGTCACCCAGTGGGTCAGATGGCTGCTGGTGGCCTTGGGTGTGACCCTGTCACTTGGGCCAAGCGTGGTGCCCTGCAAGGATCTCCTGTGACAGCCAGAGCAGCTTTTGTTTCAGCCTTTCTAGGAAACAGCTGGAGCCGAGCCAGGGAGGACGGGATGGGAGACGGGACGGGGAGGGACAGCAGAGGCTGGGGGTGCAGGTGTGCTTCTCCTGTGGCAGAAAGGAGGGGAACTGGGATCCTTTGTGCAGCACACGGTGCCAGGGGTGCCTGGGAGGGGTGGCGGGGATTCTGGGGTCCCCAGAGCAGGGACAGTCACCATGGCAATATCAGCAGCGTCCCAGGCAGGCGCTGTCACAGCGCCGTGGTGATTTAATGAGCTCATCTCCAAATCCTTAACAATAGCAATAACAACAATAATAATATGGAAATGGTTGGTGGCCAAGGGGCTGGGGCATCACTGCAGCCCCTTATTCCATGGGGAGCCACACATGGGCTTCCTGGAGCAGGGATGAGCAGCAGGAGGAGGAGGAGGAGGAGGAGGAGGGTGCCCTCCTGCATCCTCGTGGCTCCAAGGGAGGGCATTGCCCCTCATTTTTAGCTCCATGTGCTCAGAACACCCTGAGTGTGCAGGTTGCTCAGTGCTCTGCAAACTGCCCTCAGCAGAAATGGGGGAACAGCACCAAAAAGCCCATTTCTCACAAGTCCCAACAATCTGGGGGTTTTTCGTGGTGTGTGATTTAATAGCAAAAGTAATTTTGCTTCTCAGACCCCTGCCAAGCTTTAGCCATGGCTCAGGCTGTGTAGCACCATGGTGGGACAGCTATGGAAGGATTTTCCATGCTGAAAATCTGATTTTTGGTACAGAAAATTTTCCATAATGAAAAAAGAAGCCTGTCTTACCATGGGGGTGAAGCATCCTTTCCAATTATTATATTTTTCCCCCTTATCTCCTGTATTTTCTCTCCCTTACTGGCCAGAGCTGCAGCAAGGGAAGCAAATCCATCTCTGCATCTATAAAGGTTGAATTTTTTATAGACAACTAAATATTTTAACACATGGAGACAATAACACTCTCTTGTTAAAAATAAGCAAGCTCCTCCGCCTTAGTTATGTGGCAGTTACCAAAAAATAACATCCACTGGAGCACTCAGCTGCAATTTAAAAGTAAAATTAAAATTTCGTGGTGTTTGTCTGGTTTGACAAGATTTATTGCAATCTCTCATTATGCGGCAGGTTCAAGGGAACCTCTCCAGAGGACACAGAACAATTTAGAAAATGAAAGCCTGAAACAGTTTATTATTAGAAGGTGGGTTGGAGTTTGTAGGGCTCCTACACAGAGTTATTTCATCTGGTACATTGGAGATATTTTTGCTGAAGCCATTAAACCCTTGGCATACAAACCTGTTATTAAAACTGATTTAGGCTAAGACAGGATAAATACTTTGAACTCTATTTAATTGACTTATTTCACTTCAGAATTCAGTCTCAGGCCTAAGACTAAAGAGAATTTAATTCACGAATTTCCCCTTCCTGCCTGTTTGTAGGTGCCAGTTCCAGGTCCCCAGTGTCCCCTGCCATGGCCCAGACCTCACAGCAGGTTGCAGTGTAGGAATATTTCTCTTTTTCACTTGGATTCTGAGCTTCAAGGTGGAAATATTTTGCTGCCTGTGTTGCTGCTGCTTCATCCCATTTGTGTGATGGCCTTGGTTGGGACACAGAGCGTCCTCTGCCCTCCCCCAGGTCACAGCTCTGCTGAAGGTCTCGCTCAGGAGTTCATTGGGAGCTTTGTGTCCACGTTTGTGTTCAGCAAACATGGACCAGAAGGAAATTGCTGCTCAGATAAACGGAGATCTGGCTGCCCAGGGAATGCTCACAGCTCCAGGGAATGCCCACAGCTCCAGGGAATGCTCACAGCTCCAGGGAATGCTCACAGCTCCAGGGAACTCCAGGAGCGTTTGGACAGCGCTCTCAGGGCGGGGTTGTTGAGGTGTCTGTGCAAGGCCAGGAGTTGGACTGGATGATCCTGATGGGTCCCTTCCAGCTCAGGATATTCTGTGGTTCTGTGAGATTGAAATCTGGTTTAATACAGTCCATATTACGTTTTTATTGTCCTGGTTTTCCTCCTGCTCATGCCCCCAGCTCTCTCTGCATGATTTTCATGTCTGATGACAGCTCCTCCTCTGTCTCTCAGCCCTGGCCAAGCTCTGCTTTTTCCTGGGTGATTTTCTGTGTCCCTGCAATTACCTCGGCGTGTTTGCTTGGACCTGAGGTCTGACATGAAAGCAGGCAGTGTTTGCTGGAGGGGAAGGGATGCACCTGGGATGCATCATGATTCCTGCCTGGAACACTTGGAGCTGCAGGTCTGGGCACGTCCTGTGGGGAGACAGGGGACAGGCAGGGCTGCTCGGGCTGGGCTGCCTCACCCGTGGCCACAGTGGCCCTTGGGCCAGGCCAGGGCCAGGGGATGGCTCTTGGTGGAACGTAGCAGAGTGTCCTGCGTTCCCTAAAGTTGAGCCAGGTTCTCTTTTTTGTGGTTTTTCTCCTTTTTGGGCAGTGCTCGTTGCCCCCATCGCTGTGATCTCTCTGCAGTTGTGCCCGACTTTGGGATCATTTTCTCCCAGGAAGGATTTTGGTGGCACTGTTCCTGTGTGCTCCAGAGCTGGATCTCCCTGGCACAGCTCTGGGGTTTGTCCTTGTCCCTGGCACAGCAGCACTGCCAGGGCATGGGATGAGCCCTGGAGCCTCACCCTGTGTGTGAGGAGCACCAGGGGCCACCAAAATGATCCTTTGAGAAACCCCCAGAGTGAAGGGTTTGAGACACCAGTGGCCAAAATCTGTTTGGTTGCCTGCCAGTGGAGTAGGGCTTAAAAAAACACAATAAATTATTTTATCTTGGGTATTTTGTTGTTTGCTTAGCAACAACTCACATGAATGTGTAAAAATGATTGAATGTCACAGAATCAGAAAACAGAAGGGTTGGAAAGGACGTTAAAGCTCGTCCAGTGCCACCCCTGCCGTGGGCAGGGACACCTTCCACTGTCCCACGGTGCTCCAGGCCCCGTCCAGCCTGGCCTTGGGCACTGCCAGGGTCCATTTGTTCGTGCAAACAGGAGCTCAGCTGGTCAAAACAGGATCCTGAGCTTCCCAAGGAGCTCCCAAAGTGTGCTCATACTCCCACCTTCCCCAGATCCTGCGTGGGGGAGCTGGGGACGTGCAGTGCTCACAGCTGGGATCGCTCGGGCAGCTCAGAAAAGGCTGGAATTTGTTTCATATCCTCAATTCTGAATTTCTGCTGGAAACAAACCCAGGCTGTTTGCAGGGTACACAACAGGCCCAGTTTGGATTGGCAGGGTTGGCTTTGCAGGGATCAAGGTTCTATGTTTCCTCTTCCAAAAGCCCACGTGGATGGTCAGGGGTGCCCTCAGGCTGATTCCACAGGGAGCTGCTGCTGGAACAGCCTCAGCTTTTGGCACTGGAGGTGGTTGTTTGAGCTGAAGCATAACATGGCAGAAGTTCTCTGCAGTTAATATGATAAATATTAATTATCAGCATCAACCAAGAAGATGGGATAATAGATTCCCACTTTATAATCCACCAGCATTAGGAAAGACATGTCCAGGAAGTGGCTTCTTCTCTCCAGTGTCTTCATAAATTCCAGTTTCTCAGGTAGCTAAGTGGTACCTTTGGGATGATGGAAATTAAAATACATATACATAAAATATATAAAATACACAAAATCCTCCCAGGTTGGGCCAAGGGCTTGACAAGTTGTCCCTGGTGGTGCAATCAGTGCAGTTTGTGGTACGGAAACTTCCCAGTAAATTAGGAGTGGAAAGAATAAAAAGTCCCAGCTGATGGGGGCTTTTTGTTCCTGTCCTGCAGCTCTTTTCAAACAAATGATAATACTGTGATGTCAGACTGCTGGTGTTCCCACCAGGAGTTACTGCTTCAGCATCCCAGCCCTGGAAATAGCTGTGTTGAGGGTGCTTGGGAAACGTCTGAGCTTGGAGGAGTGTTTGCTGTACGTTGGAAAAACCTCTCCAGACTCCTTTGCCTCCAGAATTCCAACTGGGCTCCTTCAGGACTGAGCTTTCACAGTTCTAATTCTCAGCCAAAATCTTTTCTCTGGAGTTTCCAACTTCTTTTTTATCGACTTTCTTCTACATAAAAATCAAGAGCAAGTGTGGAGGTGGCTTCAGAGGTAGCAGGAGGAAGCAGCTGAGATCCTCTCCCAGGGGTCTCCCAGGCCAGAGAAGCTGCTGGAAGTGTTCACAGGTGACATCCATAGGGAAAATCTGCTCCCAGGCTGTGTTAAGACCCAGACTGAGGTGGTGGATGATGCTGAGGTTCTTTCCCTGGTGCTGAGGTTCTTTCCCTGGTGCCAGTTGTCCCCTGCAGCCACTGGGTTTGGTCACTCGTGTCCCTCAGCTCGGGGTGGTTCACATTCCACGTGTGGAGGTGATTCAGGGAGTGCAGGAACCCAGGCCCTGGGCTGGGAAACAAAAGCTTCCCATGGTTCATGCAAAGCCCTTGCAGCTTCCTCGGCCTCTGTGAGGCCTCCTCTGCTAAAGTTTCAGCTCCTTCGAAAGCTGAGCCCCAGACAAAGCCTTCAAACCAGCTCCTGACTCATTCTCAGGCTGATTTCACTGGAAATTCTAAACCTGCCT
The DNA here is from genome assembly GCA_013397845.1 of Melanocharis versteri. Lineage (NCBI taxonomy): Eukaryota > Metazoa > Chordata > Aves > Passeriformes > Melanocharitidae > Melanocharis > Melanocharis versteri. The sequence goes on along the minus strand of VZTG01000590.1, from coordinate 28,018 downwards.
GAGTCAGGGCTTCTGAGGGAAAGCCTCTCGAGGCTGTCTGGAGGCAACCCTGAAGTGCTCTCCAGGATCACAGGAGGATGTTAAGTAGAACATCTCCTTGAAACGTGTGCTGTTTGCAAGGATAAAACCAGGGAGGTGCTGCCAACAGAGCTGGAAGAACTTAAACACATTATCCAGAGAGATGCCATCAGAGAGAGATAATTCTGGGAAGATGTGTGGTTTGGGAAGCCCTTGAGAATCCTCAAAGAGAAAAATGGTGACAGGTCACTGAGATCTGTGGTCTCTCAAACCAGCAGTTCCCTAACGCAGCATTGTGCCCCTGCAACTTCAGGGTGCAAAAAAGGGTCTCCTGACAACATGACCAAAGAAATTCTGTGTATTTATGGGAGGAGGAGGATTTCAGAGTGTTTGCTCCCAGTAACATTTTCTAGAGGATGGGACTGACTGCTGCTCTCCACAGAGGGACGTAGAAAAGGATGTGATGGAAACGCTTTCACAGAAGAGCTACAAAAGTTACTTAAAACACAGAAAATCAGCCCATGTTAGCAGTTGATCAAGTCAGTCTGTCAGTTTATTGGTTCTCTCAGAGCTGGGTTGATTGTTATCTGTGAATACACAGAAACGTCCTCCCCGTTTGTCCAATATTTGCCACCATTTCTTTAGGGCCATGGTAGAAACTTTGTCACAAAGTCAAGATATTTTTGTTCATTTCCCAGTCTTCCAACCTCAAACCATCCCATATCCCCTATGACCCACGTGTGTGCTGCTGGTGTTGAGGTGGAGAAGGGCCTGGGAATGCCAGGGAATGCCAGGGAATGCCAGGGAATGCCAGGGAGTGCCAGGGAATGCCAGAGAATGCCAGGGGTGAGAATCTCCCTGCTGAACCTTGGGGCCAAACTCTGGCAGAGTCTTTCCAGCTCATTCAGGTGAGACCTGCCTGGAGTGCTGAGGGATGGTGGCAAAGGAAGATCTTTGGAGTTTCCAGGAGGTGCCTGGCTCTGGAGCAGGGGCCAAGGGGCAGGAGGTGCTGCCTCACCAAACCGCTCTGGTTCGTGTTTGAAACGGAGCTGTGGGGAGGAGCCATCGCTGCAGGACACGCAGGATGCGGGGAGCAGAGGCTGATGGAGTTTCAGGGCTCTGGAGAACAGGGATAAAACTGTCCTTTGTTTCTTCCCTGGTGCCATCTGAGTGGTTCCAAGGGAGCTGAGCCGAGCTGAGCATGAGTTCCTCCTGCCAGCGCCCAGCACCCTTTAGGACAGCAGAGGTGGAGGATGTGGGCTGGAGCCCACCTAGGTGTCCCCCTGTCCCTCCTCCCCTCCTTCCCACCACCCCCCAGCGTTTTGCTGCCCGCTGCTCCATCCTCTTGCTGGCCACCAGCCACGTTCACTCTTTTTAAAAAACCCTGATTGTGAGTGTTTGCTGCACTCGCCTCGGGCGGGCGGGAGCGCAGATGGACCTGAGCAGCATCAGGCCTTGGCTCCGTGCCTGCTTTCATTCTCACTCGATGGAGGAGCTCCTTGAGCTAAGTCAAGCTCTGTTAAACCACGGCCAGCGCTGCTTTAGCACTGCCCAAAATAGATTCTGGCCACGGGCGTTGTTTGGTGCTTGGGTCAAGCAGCTCCGGTGGAAGGCGGCGGAGCAAACACAAGCCTGTCCCTGGCAGCTGCCCACAGGGAGGCATCACCCGAGGCTCTGCTCACCTGGGCAGGGTTCATCTGCCTCCCGGGCAGCACCAGGGAGTTTTCAGCAGGAAAGGAGTGGGGCAGTTAAATGTCCCTGCCCCGTGGGGTGCATCCCGGGGAGCACCAGCTGCACCGTCCCCTCCCAGTGCCCCCAGCAGGCTTTGGGTGAAGCCATCCCAGATCCATGTGCCAAGAACCCCTCAATTCCATGGGGTTTCTGGCAGAGCAGATGGGTAGAAATCGTGCAAAGAAAAAGGCTGACAGGGAGCAGGCTCTGCTCCCCCCCCAGGGGATCAATCCCCGTTGCTACAGCAACTGATTATTGACATTTATTAACAAAAAGCCCACTTATGACTTGAAAGTGCTTATTCACAAAATCTGTTTGCACTTAAGATTATATAAGGAGGCACAGTCTGCACTGCCTGACATTATCCAAACCCAACAACTCGTTAAATTCAACCAGAGCTTGAGCAGAGCTGTGTCAGAGCCCTTTCCACTCCCAACCTGCCAAGCCCTGCTGGGGCTGATGCCCCCAGTTTTCAGCTCTAAATATCCACTTATTAATTTCTCCTGTCTACTGGCACAAGGGCAGAGGGGCTGGGATTGTTTGGAAGATGGTTTTTCTGGACTCTTGATTTACCAAAGGCATTTTGGCCCAGGTAATGAGCATTAAACTTTCACAGAATCACAGAGGGCAGGAAAGCATTGAGTCCAACCATTGGTTTGGTTTCTACTTTAGAGGATATTCCCATTATATTGAGCATTTTCCAGAGTAAAACCAGAAATGTTAAAGGAATGAGGTGGGATTTCAGCTGTATTGATTCAAGGCTGAGTTCAGTTTGTAAATATAGCTCCAAACACTAAATATAACTGTTAATTGTTAACACTTGTTAATTGTTCTTGTTAATACTTTGTGAGCTGCCAGTGATTTTACTAAATCAAGTTGTTGATTTAGTAATCAAAGTAATGACAGTGCTTCAAAATTCTTTTAATTTGAAGTCACTTTGGATGCTGCAGAGTTAAGGAATCGTGCTGGAAACTTACAGCCAGTGGGGCTTTCTACAGACTTATCATTTTCAAACCCAGCATTCTGAGTTTGTTTTGGTGAAATGGTAGAAAAAGGCCAGTAAATCTCTATGGCAAATTGGAAATGTTATTTTGGATTCTGAGAACAATGGGAATGGAAAGTATTGACTAGGGCTAGGTTTAATTTAGGTTTTAATTATCATTTTTGTGTAAGTAGTCTTTAAATCCTTCCTACAAAGCAATCAACACTCCAGAGGTAAAATTCCACCCCTAGGAATTGAGGAGGAGGCAGCTCAAAATAGCACAGCACCTTCTTCTCCCTTTTCTCCGTGTCCCTGTGCAACCAGGCAGCAGACAGCTCATCCCTCGGTCTTCCTCTGCTTTGGATCGTGCAGATGGGGAGATAAAGGCACGGAGGAGGGGCAGGAGCAGCCCCAGGCCAGAGTTCCACAGGCAGGAGGTGCCACAATCCTCTTCCAGCAGCACCATCCCATCTCCTGCCGTGCTCCTGGAGCCAGAGGCTGTGCCCCGGGGTTTGGAATCAGGGCTGTCCCCCTCTGCCAGGCACCACAGCCATTCCCTGCCCCTGTTCTTCCTGCTGGTCCTGCTTCAGGAAAAGCTCGGGGCGTCAGGAATGAGCCCTGGCACATCCCTGGCTCAGCAGCAAATCCATCAACCGTTTCCATTTGCCCAGTCTGTGCTTTTCCCTGTCCCAGGACTGGGATGTGGGAGGTGCTGCCCCTTGCAGCTGGCCATGCCCTGTCCCGGGTGCAGTGGGTTGTTCCTGGAGCTTTGCTCTCCGTTCTGATTCCAGCATTTGTGGAGTTGGTGGGCTGTTGATGTCTCGTGGTCCTGTGCCTGGAAGCCTCTAGGAAAAATCTTAAATTCGTCTGGATTAGGATCAACATCTCCTTGTCCTTAGAGGCTGTGAAATGGCACCTCACAGGCAACAGCTTCCCTTCAGGAGTGGCATTCAGGCACAAAAGTGGAATTTTTAGAAAATCCCTCCCAAAGCTGTCATTCTGTTCATGGCCAAACCATCCCATCATTTGCCTTCCGGTTTTTCCTCATCAGATAAACCTGGGGAGAAAAAGCAGGTGGAGGCAGATGGAGTCAGAAGCAGCAGGAGTTTCACCAGCTCACATCTGTGGTGATGGTGATAAGTGACAGTGATGGTGCAGTGATCACATCCACAGTGATGGGACACAGGAATGGCTTCAAACTGAAAGAGAGCAGGGATAGGTGGGGTTTTGGGAAGGAATTGTTCCCTGTGAGGATCGTGAGGCCCTGGCACAGGGTGCCCAGAGCAGCTGTGGCTGCCCCTGGATCCCTGGCAGTGCCCCAGGCCAGGCTGGACGGGGCTGGGAGCAGCCTGGGACAGTGGGAGGTGTCCCTGCCATGGCAGGGCTGGAATGGGGTGGGATTGAAGGTCCCTTCCAACCCAAACCATTCCATGATCTTACAGTGCTCCTCCTGTACAGAAACACCCAGACAGTGCCATTTTGGGAAGGTGGGATCCAGCTGCTCCAGAGGCTGCAGCCGTGCGAGTCCACGGCGGGACCGGGTTTGGGTTGTGGTTTCCTGTGTGAAAGAGGACACAGAGATGCTGCTGGAGGGGACAGGAGCTGCTCTGCAGCTTCTCCAGGTAAAGTTCTGCAGCATGGGAGGCTCCAGTTCTCCTCTCAGGCTCAGCTTGGTCAGCAGGAAACATTGGGGATTTTCCAACAGACCAGGAGAGAGTCATGGGGATGGTTCTGGCTGGAACGGGAGAGCACAGGGCCCGTTCAGGCTGCACCCTCCTGCACTCCTGAGATGCTGGTGAATGTCAGGGGGAACTGAAGGGAAGCCTGAGGTCCGTGTAGAGCCCCGTGCTGTGACCGCTCAGGGGCTCTCATGTCCCAGGCGGGGAATTTGAGACAGGCACCAGGGTAATTCCACAGGGAAATCCTGCCTGCTTCGGGAGCTTCCCATTCCCAAACAGCAACTGGCTGCTTTGAAATCGATAGTGCATGGAAAGAGGGGCTCTGTGGCTTTGAATAAATTGAGTTTTCTCATCCTGCCTTCTGGGGAACAGTTGGATGGGGGCTGGGGGCTCTCAGACCTGTCTCTGGGGCAGAGAGGTTCTGAGTTAGCCAGTAAGGTACCAGTAAGTCACCAGTAAATTCCCAGTGAGGTGACTTTTCTTTCCTCTGATCGTTTATTTCAGTGCCTTACACCTCCCATCCCACGGGCCAGCAGCTGCTGTGCTCCCATCCAGGGGGATTGCAGATGGGAACAGGAGCCCTGCCTCTCCTACCCAGCCCAGTTCCAGCCAGCATGCCTTTGAAATTCAATACACCCCTAAAACGAGCTTCCTGACCCTGTTGTTAACAGCTGCTCCAACTCTGGGTTTGCGGGCTCCTAATCCAGTGTGTGAATCCTGGGACACGGTGCTGCCGCTTGGATTTCCGAGTGGGGTGTTAATCAGCTCCTGTTACCACTCCTCCTTTATCTCAAGCGGGAGTTATCTCTGGAGCAGATCTGGAGTGCTCAGGGTTCGGTTGCACCGTTTGTCTTTGTAAGGGGAAATGGGATAATTAGCCAGCGGTTACCCAAGGGGCAGAGCAAAATCAGGAATCTTAGCTTGGAAAAGTCATTTAAAATCATCAAGTGCGACCACGAAATCCACAGAGAGCCTCTTCTTCCCCTCAATTCACACGTCTGCTCTCTAACGCTTAATTCCAATAATGAGAAGAGTTTGGACGTGTGACTCGTCCTCTTGGCACAAGAGCATCCAGTACCTGTTAGAGTTGGACAGATCTGGAGTCACAGGACGGATTTGGTGTCACAGGACATGTGTTTATGGGGTGAGTTAATGTAGCCCCTGCTGGGTGAGACAGAAGTGACCTGCAGACAGTGAAGTGAAAAAATCAGTGATTGCAGGATTGACCCAGGCTGGGGAGCTTTTCCCTGTGTGCGTAGCAAAGGTTGAAATCAGAATTTGGTTTTAATTTAAATATCATATTAAAAAAAACCCAAACAAAACACGACCAGCTTTTAAAGTTGTATACGTACTTGCAGGCTGCTGAGTGTTGGCTGCAGCCACACTCCATGGGATCCCAACATTCCCAGGTCCTGCTCCTGCATCCCCAGGTTTTCCCCAAGGACTGAGCTCGCCTCTCACCCTGCAGCAGCACACGTGGGTCACACTTCCAGAGAGCTCAGAGGCGATGGGCGATGTGAAACATCACAGAATCATTTCGGTTGGAAAAGACCCCCAAGATCATGGAAAGTCCTTGCAGAGGTTTCAGCACAGAACTGCAGATTAATGGACCTTAATTACACCACCTGTTTGCTGGCAGCACCTCTGCTCTTGAGGGAGGGACAGAAAGAGCCAAGAGCAGCTCCAGTGAGTGACCTCAGTGTTTGCTCTGCCCGAGGAGCTCAGAATTGCCTGTCAGCAGCTGCTTTCTCCTGGTCACCAGTGTTTACACATGGAGCCAGTAATTCCAGCTGTTCCCCTCTCATGCTGCAGGAATTCTGCAATAATTACAGGCAGCAATTTAAAGGTAGCTGGTTCTTCCCTGAGTGGAGTCGTGGGAAGGTGCATCCACCCAGGGAGAGTCAAGTGAGTGTCATCGCCTTTGGGAAAGGCTGGTCCAAAGAGATGCAGGGACAGGACACAGGGATGGCTTCCCACTGCCAGAGGGCAGGGTCAGATGGGAGATTGGGAAGAAAATCTTCCCTGTGAGGGTGAGGAGGCCCTGGCACAGGGTGCCCAGAGCAGCTGTGGCTGTCCCATGCCTGGAAGTGTCCAAGGCCAGGTTGGAGCACCCTGGGACAGTGGAAGGTGTCCCTGCCCATGGCAGGGGGGGCACTGGGTGGTTTTTAAGGTCCCTTGCAACCCAAACCATTCAGGGATTCTGTGATCTCCTTCCAGCACCTGCTGGAAGGATGATGCTGCACCACAGGCGTGACCTCCCCGTGAGGCTGTGGGGCAGCGTCTCACCGAGGCCCAGGAGGGATTTCTAAGCTGCCAGGTCATTCTCAGGTGGGTTTTTCAGAGCCTGGCTCACTGAGCAGCTCACCTGGGCTGGCAGAGATGCCACGCTGGGCTTGGCAGCAGGAGGTTTCTGTGCCCTCTGTTCCTCAGGGATCCCAGGAAACTGTTGGCTCTCTGGGCTGGGGCAGGATTTTAGCACTGAAGAAATTTGCATGACTTAAGGAGGGTTTTCAAGGCTCTCGGGGTCTGGCAGACTCTCTCTAATCGCCTGAACAAACTGCTGCCCTGCCAAGCCGAGGAGGTTCACCCAGCAAGGCAGAGAATTGCTTAATTCCCATCTTGTGGTGTAACAGAGCCTGGCTCAGAGCGTTTGGTAAGAGCAGGATCTGTGCCAGGAGAGCACTGCCCTGCGAGGGTCACACCTGTGCTTGCTCCCTTTGATCCTCTGGCCTTTCCTGCTGCGTTTTTGGTTTCCACGCCCTGTGCTCATGCGTGTGACAAGGTCTGAGTGTGGTGCCATCATGTCCCTGTGTCCCCTGCTCCAGGGTGTCGTCAGCTCTTCTCCCATCAGCAAGTTCTGCCTCTGGAGCTGCCAGCAGAGAAGCTCTGAGCTGCCGAGGGGAAGAGGTCAGTTCAGTGTGCTGCAGACAGGAAAGGAGAGTCACGAGACTGAGAACAGTTTTGCAAAAAGATTGAGTTTATCTTTTTTGGTACTGAAAACCCCATCAGCTGTCTGTCTGCACCAAAAACCTGTGGTGTGAAAAGCCGAGATCCTGAGGTGCGGTTGTTAAACTGAACTGAGGAATATTCCATGGCTGATGTCAGTGGGAAGTGTTTGGAAGTGTTCTGATGGGAGGAGGATGCTCCCCACGCAGGTCGTGTCGAGCTGAAGGGTTAATTTGGCGTTTGGGCCCCTCCAGCTCTGCAGCCGCCTCAGCCCCAGTGGGGGCAGAGCCCTCAGGCAGCAGGGACGGCTCTTTTCCCAGAGATTATTTCACAGTGGTGGCATCTTATCTTGTCACTGCAAAGGCTCTTCGGAAAACATATAGGGAGCCTCTTGAACTGATGTGACAGCCTTGGAACAAAGAATTCATCTGGTTCTGGGGGAAACATTTGCTCCACAGCTCATTTTTCCCTGTCCACAGCTCAATTTCTCAAGTTTTCAGGAGCAATGTGAAAGATTTATCTGTGGTGAACTTGGAGGAGGATGGAGGCTGCTTAGGAACTGGGGTGGGGGAAGATGTTTTGCTCAGCTGGAATGACTGCAGCGAAATAAGTTAATGCTGAATGCCCGAGCCGTGGATGTTTGATTTGTTAATGGCTTTGGCTTTGCAGGCATTTGGTTGATGTAGCAAATTTCTCAGTGCCATGTGCAGAAGTGCTGATTTCTCCCAGCACAGCCTCAAAATATGGAAGCAGAAATAGTGATAACTCTGCCTGCTGAGAGATGGAGCTGCTGATGGTGAAACTCCAGCGTTTGGTACCTCCAGATAGGATCCAGCCCGGCTCAGGATTGTTGTTCCTGTCCTTGCCACAGCCCTGGGGAGTGACCAGTGTCCCTCTTGGGCTGGGAACCTTCAGGATATCTCATGCCGTGTCATGTTCTTAGATAAATGTATCTGTCTGTAGAGAAATTGATACAGGAGCATAAAACTCTGCACATCACCAGGTCCATTTTCTTGCAAATTTGGCAGCAGTGCTGAATCCTTGTGGGGTGTTTGTGAAAGGAGCGGGATGAATCCAGAGGGATGAGTCCAGAGGGATGAGTCCAGAGGGTGCCAGGTTGTTTGGGATGATGCCCATGTTGTTGGAGTTGCAGCAGTGGTGCTGCCAGGAACCACAGCCTTGGTTCCGATCCACATGAAGCAGCAGGTCCGGTGTGGGAAGGGAAGAGGCTCAAAAATAGCATTTCAGGGAAAACTTGCCCTCCCTGCAATCAGAGATAGGAAGAAGGATCAATTCTCCTGCAGCTGAGGGTGCAGACTGTGCCAGACAGTCATTAAAGGCACTTTCCTGTGCCTGGTGACGTGGCTCTGCTCTCAGGCTGCATCCCTAGCCTGCTCGGGAGCAGACCTGTGGTTATTCCAGGGACATGGAGGCTCCAGCAGCCTCACTGCCAGGCCACAGGCAGTCACCAGCCTGTCACTGTCCCTCTCCCTTCAGGCTGAACCCTCCTTGCACCTTCCTGGGGCCTCACCTTGCCAGAAGATGGATGAGATTCTCCTCAGATCGTTAACAGCCTGTGTGATAGGGCAGGGATGTGGATCCAGCCCGTGATCCCCAGCATGAGATCAGCTGCCTGCTGAGCAGGCTGGGTGTGGGGCAGATCCCGTGGGTTGGCTGTGTTTCCAGGAGGGGCAGCTGGTGACAGACATTTGGGTGTTGTGTCCATGCTGTGTTTATGGAGGTGTTGTCCTGCAGTAACACCCCAGTGTGAAAATTAAAATGTGCAAATGCTGAGAGCTGGGGGTGCTCACCTGGAGAGGAGAAACTCCAGGGAGAGCTCAGAGCCCCTTCCAGGGCCCAAAGGGGCTCCAGGAGAGCTGGAGAGGGACTGGGGACAAGGGATGGAGGGACAGGACACAGGGAATGGCTTCCACTGCCAGAGGGCAGGGATGGATGGGATATTGGGAAGGAATCCTTCCCTGTGAGGGTGGTGAGCCCTGGCACAGGTGCCCAGGGAAGCTGTGGCTGCCCCTGGATCCCTGGCAGTGTCCCAGGCCAGGCTGGACGGGGCTGGGAGCAGCCTGGGACAGTGGGAGGTGTCCCTGCCATGGCAGGGGTGGCAGTGGATGGGCTTTGAGGTCCCTTCACACCGTTCTGTGACAGTGGGAATCAGCCTAGCAGTGTGCATTTCCCCTCCAAACTTTGCATTTTTATAAGTACGAATCTCTTTGTTTATGCACCTGTTTTTTCATGCCAGCTTTGCCACAGGGAAGAGCATTTTTCACATGATCCGACACATTTTTTCAGCTATTTCTGCAAATCCAGACTCCTCGTGGAGTGAGGCAAAGGAAAAGCAGAAATAGGTCAGGTATTTAAATAAGATGTAGTTGTCTCTCTTCACGGCAAGTTGCCTTTTTTCCTGCCTATGTGAATTGTGCTAATGTATCAGGGAATAAAGAGAACAAAGGGAAGCAGAGTGCCAGCGTTTTCATTCTGGGATTGCAGCTTCAGAGCCCTTTACTTTGCAGAAGTGATACTGAGACCATCACTGGTCTCATCTCAGCAAATGCTCCTGAAATAATAACCCCCAAATTGTCTGCTCAACCTCTCTGAATACACAAAATCCACTTAAAACCCTGCCTGTCATTCTGCTGTCACATAAAAAATTGATTTCCCAGCTCTGAGCCTCGTCCTTCGTATTTTGCAGTGTCGTGAATGCATAATATTAAGGAAACACAGGGAAATTTGGGTGCTCTCAGGAATCATCTGGCTTGAAATGCAGAGAACAGGCTGCCCTTGGTCGTTTGAGGTGGATTTGTATTTCTCAGCTCGGGTCTTTGTTCCAGGAGTGCCTCTGGCTGGTGCCACCCTCCTGCCAGGCTGGCTGTCACCTCAGCTTAGGCTGATCTCGCTGCTCCTGCTCCTTGGAGGAGGAGGACATTGGGAATCCACAATGAAATTCCCCTTTTTAAATACCTGCACTAACGGCAGGACTTGGTTTCTTGACTTTAAAGTTTTGTGATGGAAGGAAAATCTTCCTTACAAAACCTGCCCCAGCCTTTGTTCTTCCCAGGCTCTGTGTCTTCAATCCCGACTCACCCCGGTGCTCCCAAGCAGAACAGGGATGATTTCCATCGTGCCTGAAATTTGATTAGACTCAAAGTGTGTCACTGGGGTGCTGTAATGCTGATCCAGACGTGATGTCAGTGCTGGTTCAAGCTGGGCTTTCCCTCATGGACAGTTTTACCTGGTGGAGGAAGCAACTTTTCCCTTCATTATGGGACCAGAGACTGCTGCAGCCCAACTATCCTCATTCTTCCTTCCTGCCCTTCCTGAAATCCCCCCCTTCCTCCTTAACCCATCCAGCTCCTCATTCCCTGCTGCAGTGACTGCTCCTCTTCTCTTTTCTGCCATTGGAATCCTCCTTAATGACCAGCCATCCCCATCCTTTGTGCTGGGAAAGAGGCCAGATTTCCTCAGGACTGTTTACAAACCAGCTTTGTTGGGGAAGTTCGGTGTAGACGAGATTCATCAGCCCCCGACATCCCAAGACCAGCTGTGACCTGTTCAAACATCATCCCTAAAACCATCCCAGGAGCACATAGGGATCAGCCGAACCCAAGTGCTCTGAGTCACTTCAAGATCTGGGTTCTTGTTCCTGAGACCCCTGAGCTCTCCTCAGGGATTTTTCAGTAGCACCAACCTCAGTCCAAGCTGCTCCTTGGCTTTCGTCTGACCTCCTCGCGTGTTTAACCCCCTTTTTAAGCCCTGCACATTTGCTGTGTCTCTTCAGGCTCCTCCCAAGGGCCCTGGCTGTGCTCTTGCCCCAGGGGTTGGAACTAAACCCTGGCTGTGATGATGGAGCAATGAGAGGTCTGCCCTGAGTCACCCTGACTGTGCTGCTTCCCCTTCCCGTCCTCACCCTCAGCCTGACCCTTCCCTGCCCTGTTCCGCAGGGCTGGGGACGTGTTTTCAGCTGCCCTCGCTTTGCCAGGACACTGTGTTTGAAGGGAGCACGGAGCTGCCTGCAGCGTCCTTCCCATCAAACGGCTCCCAGGAGGGACAGCAGAAATCCCAGGAGTGGAACAATCCCTGTGTCCCAGCGATTCTCCTTCTGGCCGTGGAGAGGGGCGTTTTTAAGAGCAGGGACCTCAGCGAGGCTCCTCAACATCAGGTTAAAAGCCTGTCATTAATTGAAGGATGATTCAGCTTCCTCAGCTAAAATGTCACCGTGTAGATGCTGGGAGAGGAGGAGGAGGAGTCGCCTTCGTCGCTGGCACCGAGCCACGAGCACCTCCTCCCTCTGCGCTCCCATTCTGCAAGAATCCAGGGGTTCACAGCCAGGAACGAGCTGGGGGTCGCGGGCAGGAAGCCCTGAAGCCGAGGGGAGATGCCCGTGTGTGCCACGGTTTGCCCGTGAAGCGTGACCCTGAACCGGGGCGGTGTGACCCTGTACCGGGCCGGTGTGACCCCGTACCGGGGCCAGTGTGACCCTGTACCGGGGCAGTGTGACCCCGTACCGGGGGCAGTGTGACCCTGAACCGGGAGCAGTGTGACCCTGTACCAGGGCCGGTGTGACCCTGTACCGGAGCGGTGTGACCCCGTACCGGGGCCGGTGTGACCCTGTACCGGGGCCGGTGTGACCCTGTACCGGGGGCGGTGTGACCCCGTACCGGAGCAGTGTGACCCCGTACCGGGGCCGGTGTGACCCTNGTGTGACCCTGTACCGGGGCGGTGTGACCCTGTACCGGGGCGGTGTGACCCTGTACCGGGGGCAGTGTGACCCTGTACCGGGGCGGTGTGACCCTGTACCGGGGGCAGTGTGACCCTGTACCGGGGCCCGTGTGACCCTGTACCGGGGCGGTGTGACCCTGTACCGGGGCGGTGTGACCCTGTACCGGGGCCGGTGTGACCGCGGGGAGGGGGCGCGGAGACGGAGCCGCTCGCTGGGAAAGAGCTGCAGCAGGGCTCAGCACAACGGCGGCTCTCTTTTCATGGCGTTTCTGTGTCCCCTGAAGCTTTAGCTAATTTCTCTCTCTTTCCATTAGAAAAGGAGAAAAATCTGGGTTTTCAGATCAGCTTTGCAAATAGAGGCAGGACCCGGCGCGGCTGTTCCAGGTCAGCGGAGGGGAGACGTGTGCCGTGCTGACAGAGCAAGGTTACCCCGGCGGCCAGCGGTGCCTCCTCGGCGGAATGCGCCCTCGGGGCCGGGTTAGCTCAGCACTGCTGCTGGACACGGCGCTCCGCGGGGCCGGGGAGCCGCTGGCAACTGGACATGATGTCACCGCGTCCTGCGTTAAGTAGGTCACGGTGACACCGCGCCCGAAAGCGCCAGCGCTCTGCCGCTGCAGCGCTGGAGAGAGGGCCACCCCCAGGAGCCGTGACAAACCCCACCGAGAGGGGGGTTCGTGCAGGATTGTGCTTAGCCAGGGTTGTCCGGGTGCGGGGAGCAGCAATCGGCGGCAGTAAATGAACCCGTCCCGCTGCTCTGCAGCAGCCCCGGTTGGCTGGCAGCGATGAGGCATCAGATGGGATGAGGGATATCCAGGTTGCTATAGCGACTGGGAGCTGCGGCGCTGGGAGCAGCCGCTCTCCATCATCCTTCCAGCGCCCCTCTGCACCCCCAAGCACCCCTCAGCACCCCCATGGCCATCAGCCCCCGCGTCCAGCACACACGGCCAGCACACACTGGATGCTGCCCGTGCCCGTGCACCTGGCCCTGGATGTTCCCCAGGGCGGCAGAGCCTTCCCGGTGCATTCCCAGCTCTGGCTTTAGCGAGCTCAGCTGGGATGTGCATGGAATACAGCGGAGCTGAGCTGTTTCCCCGGCTCTGCACGGGAGCACAGCCGCCCCGTGAGATGGCACTGAACGAGACCGCTCCGAGCTGCGGGAGGGATGTGCGACCCTGCTTCCATCCCCTCTGCCTGGGGACAGCCCTGGTGCTGTGTCCCCGTGGCCTCCAGCCCCTGGAGCCAGGCAAGCCGAGCTGGTGGCTTCACCATAGCGAATTGTCCTCCCTCTTATCCGAGCTGCTTCTCAGCAGTTTCACTGGCACAGGTTGATCCCAAAGAATAATGAGAAAAATAACAAAGGAGAGAATTTCAAAAGCGTCCATGCTTTTTGTTTTCCTATCGTGATTTTGGGTGATCTCTGGGAAGCTCGGTGGCAGCTTCCGCCTTGTTGTGGCTTCAGACCTCTGCCAGGCTCTAAAAATATCCATTTAATTCAGAGCCCTGCAGTGGGAAAAGCAGAGCCGCTCATCCCTCGGGATGGCTGGAGGTTTTCTCTGTACCAAAGCAAGAGCAGAGCTTGTCTGTGCCATCGTTTTCCAGTGTAAAGCACCCATGAGCTGTTCCAACCACTGCTTACTATTCCAGAATTGTTGCCCCTTGTAAATTTGAATAGAAAACAGCTGAATAATCCCACACCTTTGTCCTCTCCATTGGCCCCCTGTACCTCACAGCATTGCAGATGTTGAACAAACGCATCCCAGATGCCTGAAAAGTGCTGAATTCTCTTTGAAGTATTTTTTTTGGGGGGGAAATTCTACCTTCCTTAAACTTCAGAAATTCAGCTGGCAGAATTTGATCAACAGCTGCTGAACAGGCCAGTAGCATCCTTTGCAGGGGGACTTAGCAAATGTGCCCCAGTAAATGTGGGGCTGGTGAATTCATCCCCCCAGCTGGGCCATGGCAAGGACCATCACTGGGAAGACAATATAAGGAAAGACTTTTGCTGTTTCTCAACCTGGCCAGGAATTGAGTCCATGATGTCCCAAACAGGAGGCTGCTCTGCACTCATCTTCCTAAGTGGTCTTATTTTATTTATGTGCTGGTGCATTTCTAATGCCAGGTTCTTGGCATCATCCCCATGTGCTGCTTTCCTCTGCTCCAGCCAAGGACTTGGAATCATATTTTTGGCATGGTGGTTTTTATAAAATATGTAACACTCCAGCATCTTGTGGCCACGGTAGAGCCGGGAGCCGGATGAGCTCTGACTCCCCAAAGCTTTGCCAGGCTCAGAATAGCTCTGAAATGTGACTTAATTGGAGGCTGCAGAAGAAGCTGCAGTTTATCCGTGGTGCTGTCGGTGCTGGGAGCAGGGTGGGGCTGGGGAGGTGAAGGGGACCAGCACGTGGTGCTGGGCTCTGACGTGTCCCCACCATCCTCCCTGCCGTCACTGGGAGCACAGACCCCACGTGCCCTGGCCCAGCTCTCCCCACCGCTTTCCTTCCCTTCAAAAATTCCAATTGCATTGAATTCTGAGTGAATTTAATTCACATAATCATCGAACAGTTTGGATTGGATGGGGCCTTAAAGGCCATTTAATCCAACCCCCATTGCTGTGGTATCCCAGGATCAGGGAAGGAGCACTCTGTGGATTTTGGAGTTCCCTCCAGGGTGGCATGTGGCAGGTTGGGGGCCTCTGCCAGGATGTTCCATCAACCCTGCCTGCCATGGGGGCTGGGAGCTGCTTCCACCTCAGGGGATTGGAAATTTTTCATTTTGCCTGCTGGAGGAAATGAAATATTTAAGACACTATTGGTGCTTTTTTTTTCAATTTTTTTAAGCTGCTTCATTACTGCAAGTTCCCAGGAAGTGCCCTGTTGAGTGAGCCTGTGTTTTTCCTCCACAAAGCCCCTGACCAGCTTTAGGGAATGCTTGTGGGAGATAAATGGCATCAGGCACTGGAAGCTGATGGCACAAGGGGTGGGAAAACCTGAGACTTCTCTCTTTGAACCACGAAGATGAATTCCCAGCTCCCACAGGAGCAGAACTGAGGGAGCAGCAGCAGCAGGAGCCTGGAGCCTCCTGTGCTAGGATGGGCAGGGAAGGGGAAAATTTACACATGGAATGGTTTGGGTTCGGAGGGACCTTGAAGACCATCTCACCTTGGGCAGGGACACCTTCCACCAGACCAGGCTGCCCCGAGCCCTGGCCAGCCTGGCCTAGGATGAATTAATAGTAACGAGGTCCAGGCATGGTTTTAGCTGAGCTCAGTGCCTCCCGTGCATCCTCCCCCTCCAAACCCCACCACAGTCAGCTCGGGGCCAGTGCTGGGTCAGGGTGGGGCTGGGATTCAGGCAGTGAGGGTTGGCCCTGGTTCAGCCCGAGGACGGAGCTCGGGTGGGGTTGTGATCCCTCTCGTGGGTTTCACGATAGGAACAGTGACGTTCCCGTTGTATTTCCACACGTCCCAGGCTGGAGGAAGGGGAGTTGGGGCACACCACTCAGTGTGAATACAAAGTGATGCCTCAAACCACTTTTGGGGCTTTCCCACCATGAAATATTACTTTGGGGTACAGCCCCACGGCTGGGACCTGCCCCACTGAGCTGCCCTTGGGCTGCTTGTGTGTTTTACAGCAACCTGGCTGTTGGCCCAAGCTCCCAAAGCAGGAGAGCAGCTCTGGGAAGGGGAGGGGAGGAGCAGCCCCTGCCTCGTCACCTCAGGATCCTCTGCCCAGGAGCACCTGAACCAAAGGGGTTTGCTGGAAGAGACAGAAGTATTTCCCAGCTCACTGGCATTGCCAGCTCTCCCTGGCTCCTGAGGAGGGATGCACAAATACCCCAGCTCCTTAATCAGTGAGGAAGGAAGCGCAGCTCACTGGCTGCTCCGGGACCTCCCAGCTTTGGGATCAATGGGAATAAATGCATTTTAAGAATGAGAGAGCCAAATACTTAATGGACTGGGTTTGTGTCTCAGCCAGAGGGGAAGGAATACACCTGGATGTGCTGCAGACACATCATGAAAAAGGCCCAGCAGTGTTGTGGCAGCTGCTGTCGTTTCAGGGAAGTGGCTTTTGTGGCTCAGACATGAGTTGAAGGGACCATCTCGGTGCAGCTGGCTTGGCTCTGCCTTGCCCTGTGCCATGGGACACGTGACACTTTGCACTGGGAAGAGACACATATCAACAATTCTTGTTGCTCGTTAAAAGGGCAAAAGCAGCGTTGTTGTCACAGCTCAGCAGCGTGATGATGAAATGTGTGGTGCCGAGCAGTTCCCAAAACCAGGCTGTGGTTTGCTCTGGTGACTCCGTGTCAGCATGAGCTGCACAGACAGCGCGTGGGCAAGGCTGAGCAGAAAGGATTGAAAGCCACTTCTTAAGTGGAGGGGTTGAGTTCTCAGGTCGCAGTTTGTAGCCTGGTGCTTCTCCTGCACATTAAGAAATTGTTTCTGAAAAGCCACTTCTCGCAGGTGATTTGCCTGAGCAGACCATGAGGCACAAAACTGTGGTAGAAATACACTGTAAATATTTGCTGATTTGGAAGGTGGAAAAAAAAAGTTCAGTGTCTCAAGTGTCACTTGACTGCAGATAATTGTGAAAAATCACACGGTGAGGAAGGACCTGGCAGCCGTGTTCAGCTCAGTGACCTTTCCCAGCATCAAAATGCCTGGGGCACTTGGTCTGACCTTTGACTATGGAAATTCTCCTTTTGATCCTGACTTGAGATCTCCTTGATTTGTGTCTGACTTTCTTTGTAGTCTCTTTTCCATCACTTTGATCCATCTTAATGTCTGATCTCTGCCAAGGCCACCTGGCTCCGAGGAGCTCAACAAGCCCAGAGCTCCGAAAAGCCGGTGACGCTCAGAGAAAAACATCCTGTGAGCCCTGAGAGTCTTTCACAAGGCAGGTTTTGCAAAACCCGTGTGGTTTCAAATGTTTTCATCTCCCTCATGGCACGTGTGAGTCACGGACTGCCTGCGTGTGTCTGTGTGTCTGTGTGTCTGTGTGTCTGTGTGTCTGTGCATCCCCTGCCTCCTCCAGACGGGAGAGATCTGCACCCAAAAAGGGCTCCTGGTTCATCTCCTCCCCTCCTCAGGAATCCATGGGATGAAGGGAGCTGCCTGCTCTGGCTTTGGGGCTGCACTGGAAAGGGGTGGCTGGATGAAGGGGGGTTCTCAATACAGCCTAGCAGCCAGCTCAAGAAGGAAAGAGGATGTTAAATCATTCCTGGATCACACAGGACAGTAAATCATTGCTTTTAACCTTTTACAAGAGCCGGGGTGTTCTAACAAGAGCTGGATGGGGGAGGTGTTCTCTCCCTCTGGGAAGGATGGAGGGTGCCAAGGACTCACAGGGGTGATGCTGTCAAAATCATCTGAGCCTTACACAGGGAAATTTATGCTCTGAGCATGTCTGACCCATGCACTGTCTCTTCTGGCAGTGGAACCTAGTGCTTTGGAGCTGCCACACTTGAGATGTGACTGCCCTGGGAGAGGCAGAGCTGAGGTGCCAGAGCTGCAGCTCTGGAATGAAATTTCCACCCAGGATTATTTACATGTGATGCCCTTTGCGTCCTGGCCCCCAGGGACAGTGGCTTTGGGGATTCTTGTGGTGACATGGAGAGTGTCAGCCCTTCCCATGAAGAGTGTCAGCCCTTCCCATGGAGAGTGTCAGCCCTTCCCAGGAGCAGCTCCCACACGCTGGGTGGTACAGGCAGGACACACAATGCACACAAGGTTTCAGTGCAGGTTTTGCTCCTGTGCACCATGGGAATCCAGCCATTCCTATTTTTCTCCACTGAAGCTGTTGCGGGATTAATTTTCTGAGTGAGGTCTGTAGGTTTTCCTTTGAGCCCATTACCCTCAGTATCATTGTCCTGCAAGCTGCAGAAACCCACAAGTGGTCAGGCGAGATACACCCTGATCCCTGCCCTGCCAGACACCCAGCCTGGGCCCTAAACCCTCCTGAGAGAGCATTTATCTGTCCCCAGATGCCACTTGTTGTAACTCAGATATGTCCTTGTTTATTACCCGTGTTACAGCTGGTGTCTTCTTAGACCCTGCTCAAGAAATTCCTCCCTGTGGAGGTGGAACCTGGCACAGGTTATTCCGTGGCTGCCCCTGGATCCCTGGCAGTGTCCAAGGCCAGGCTGGACGGGCTTGGAGCAGCCTGGGACAGGGGAAGGTGTCCCTGCCCATGGCAGGGGTGGCACTGGATGTGGTTGAAACTTGATGGTCTTGAAGGTCCCTTCCAACCCAAAGCATTTCACGATTTTATGACTCCATGATTGTCACCTCTCTGCCACCACAGCCTGCAGTCCTCCCCAGCAGTGACACCACACATAGCCTGGAAAGCTGATTTAACCCTCCTTGACATTTTCAGTATCCCTGTTTGTCTTCTTGGCTCTTGTTAGGAAGCAGAGCCTTGAAAACTGCCTTTTTTTAGACCTCTTGAGTTTCTCTCTCCCCGTTTCCTGTGTATTTTATTCCTGCAGAATATAGCTGCTGCTTTTTTGGGCACTTTTCTGCAGCCTCCCTTCATCTGGGAGCCTTTTTAATGCTTTTTTTCATGGCTGAACCCTCTCAAAGGCTGCAGCCGAGATCCAGAAGAGGCTGCAGCACTGACTTACATAAGGTGTTACCATTTTGGGGTATTCTCCATCCTGCCCCTCACGATCCTCACATCTTGTGTGCAGCTGCAGGCTTTCCTGGAGTCACAGGATCACAGAATGTCCTGAGCTGGAAGCCAACCAGGTAGCCCAGAGTGCTCCTGCCTTTCCAGAAAGAGGCCTTGGCCTAAACTCTGGAAAGGTTTGATGGTTTAAAGCAATCCCCTCTGGAATCCATCCCAGTGGGTTCATTGCTGCTGAGCCCTCATTTCACACTTGGTTGCACACTTCGTTGAAATCCCTCTGGTTTGTTGTCATGAAAATCAGGCAATTACTGTGCTGGCTTTGCCATCTCTACCCAAATTCTGCTTCTGAAAAGAGCTTATTTCCCTCTCTGTGATGGCGTTGGCTGCATCCATGAGACAGCACCTCGTTTAAAGATCCTGGGAAATCTGCACAAAGCCCTGTTCCATCGGACCCCTGTCAGGGATGGGTCTTTGGCTCTGGAGCTCCCCTGCCCTGGTTGGTGCTGCTGTCCCTGGGATGTTCTCAACCCCATCCCACTGTGCTCCCAGATGGAGCTCACAGCTACCAGTGGGTCTTTGCTGTGTTTTCATGCCTGTTACAGCTCCTTGCAGGGCATTCCAGGTCATCTGGGCTTGTTCTTAAGCATGGAATCATGGAGTGGTTTGGGTTGGAAGGGACCTTAAAGCCCGTCCAGTTCCACCCCTGCCATGGGCAGGGACACCTCCCACTGTCCCAGGCTGCTCCAAGCCCCATCCAGCCTGGCATCTCCTGTATTTAACATTTATTTAACAATACATTTATTTTACTTCCCAGCCTTACATCATTTGTCCTCACCAGAACTCCTTCCGATCTTTCTGCACTCCTTCCCTTCCCCACTCTCTTCCCACCACGTGTTGGTGCTGTGGATGTTTCTGTGCTGTGTGCAGCTCTGACAGATGTCTGTGGCCATTTCTGCGCCACTTGCCTTGTGTTTCCCCCGAGGTCCTGGATTAAATGCTCAGTCAAAACTCTCATATTTCATGGGCCAGTGATCTGCTTCCACTCGGAGGTCTCCCTTCTCTGCTGGTTTCCCTTTTGCCAGTGTTTCCCTGGTGCCTGCTCAGCTCCTGAGGGGTCTCGGGGGCAGCTCTGGCTGTGGGATGTGTCTCCCACCCCCAGACCCTGCTCACTTGGGGCTCCCACAGGAGCCTTTAACTCCTCCTGTGAGCCAGGAGAGTGAGGGGAGCTGGGGAAGACACTTTGGGTGCTGGCACGTGCTGGGGCAGATGGAGGAAGAGAAGTGCCCCAGTCCTGCAGGGTTCACTGAGCCAGAAAAAGGCAAAGAGCAGCCCCAGCCAGGGATCAGCAGCTGTGGCTGGTACTGCTCGGCTGTCAGGAGAGGCTCTTTCCACCCAAAAATATTCCCTGTATTGTATGAAGAGCTGTGTTTGCAGAAAGCACCAACACATTGGTGTTTGTTATAAACAGAAATTACCCTGTGGTTCATCATGTCCAGACATTGCCGTGTGGTTCCCTGGCAGATGGGAGCAGTGCTGGGGTGGATCACGACTTCCCCACAGAATCTCTTTTCCCTGTTCCGTTTTTCCAGCAGCCTCACGCCGGGGTGCTGAGCCTGGGTTCCTTCCTGGCAGCGCTCAGGCAGCGCTCCCATCCCGCTGTCACTTCTGATGGAATCCCTGTCAATGAGAAGTGGGATTATTTCCCAGGAGGAGCCCAGCAGCAGCATCCGTCACTTTGTCCTGATGGACTTGACTTCTGTCGGGGTTTGGTTACACCAGGGCCTGGTGAGGAGCCAGAGCTGCCATCAGCCAGGGCTGGATTCAGCCAGAGCAGTGCTGGGTACCTACAGGGAATCCCAGAGTGGTTTGGGCTGGAAGGGGCCTCAAAGCTCATCCAGTGCCACCCCTGCCATGGGCAGGGACACCTCCCACTGTCCCAGGGGCTCCCAGCCCCGTCCAGCCTGGCCCGGGACACTGCCAGGGATCCAGGGGCAGCCACAGCTGCTCCGGGCACCCTGTGCCAGGGCCTGCCCACCCTCACAGCGAGGAATTCCTTCCCAATATCCCATCTAACCCTGCCCTCTGACAGAAGGAAGCCATTTGCTTGTCCTATCCCTCCATCCCTTGTCCAAAGTCCCCAAAAGATGGGACAGCTTTAGGCCATGAAAATTCCTTTTTCAGCCCAAGTTTGATTGGAAGAGGTACTTGTCTCTGCCTTTGCTGCCATCAGGGTCCTGCTGAGCATCACTGATCCCCAAAGGGTATTTTTGTTGTCTGTTGCCCTTGTCTATGAGAGACTTTGTTGTTTTCCAGGATTGTTCTGGTCCATCTCCATCTCAGCCCCTTCCTGTGGGATGTGAATCCAGCAGGAGCCTGGGGAAGCAGCTCCCCAGCCCAGCCGTTTGTAGCAGTGAGATTGGGAAGGTCTCAGTCCGGTTTCCCGGCTGCTGCAGCAGCTGTTCCCTCCCTTGGGGCCCATGAACAAACCTGGGGACCCCAGGGCAGCCAGCAGCAGCTGCCCCTCTGCCCCTGTGCTCCAGGAGCGAGGCTGCTCCGCCCGCTGGGCTGGAAACCGAGCGGGAATTTCCTCCCCCCTCTCCCTCGCTGGCCTCGGACCAAGCGCCGGAGCAGCGGCCAAGAGTCCCGAGGTCCCAGCAGGTCCAGCTGCTCCCGGAGCTGGTGGCAGGGTTGGTGTCGTGGGGTGCCCAGCAGGGCCACCAAGAAGGGCATTGTCATCCCTGTGCACTCACAGATCCCTGTGGATTGCTCTGTCCAGGAGCTGCCCTGCACCCCAGCAAAAGGCTTTGAGGCTGAACCCTCGCGTGGAGAAAAGCAGCACGTGATGAGTGAGGGAGCTTTGGCAAGGTGGGGTCTGGGCAGTGAGAGAGGGGGAGGGAAGCCTTAATTAAATGGAATTGTCACACGTGGCAAAGCTCAGAGCATCTTCTCCAGATCCCTCCATCCCAGGACAGTGTCAGCTTCCCTCAGACCTGTGTTCAGTTGATTCTCCTCATCCCAGCAGGAGCTGAGACCCGGCCAGATCCAGCTTCCTGCAGGTCCCACAGCCGCAGGGCATCCAGGACCTTCAGATTCCCAGGGCTGGGTCCTGCTTGGGGTCAAAATTCAGGTTACTGATGTTTCTCTCCCCACATCCTCTGCCTGGTCACCGAGAACTTGCTGTGGGGGGGAGAGGAAAGTCCTTCACCCTTATCCCTGTGAGGGACACTTGGTGCTAAAGCTCTTCCCAGGCGTGTGGGGACAGGGATCTCCGAGAGGCTCCTCGGCGTGTGCGGCTCATTCTGCTAAGACACGGCAAAAATAGCAACCTAAGCTGGGATTGCAGCCTCGGCTCACCCAGGCAGGAGTAAATAACATTAAATACCTGGGACAACACAAGGGCTTTGTGTGCTGGGCCCTGCCAGCCCCCTCCAACCAACGAAGCATTGTTATGGAAGTGGTGAAAATCTGAATTATTTGGGAACTGCATAAAAATGCAGCTTAAGGGATGTGACACGACTTGAACAGTCTGATAATGGAAATGGAGTAAAAACTGCACAAAGGACTTGGGCTGTGGCAGTGGAAATGCTGAAATGGCTCAGGCAAGGCAGGACCTGGGGGGTCTGGGAGCCAAACACAGGGAATGGGATCCCAGCACATCCCCCTGGGGTGTTTGAAGCATTCTAAACCACTCAGTATTACAGTAAAAATGCTGGAAATTTGGGAATTTGAAGTGTGGGTCAGGTCACAGGAGAGCATTCCCAAAGGCCAAGTCCCTGGATAGCTCTTCCCAATGGTGGTGACTCATGGAGATGGATCTGCTGCAGGTTTTTCCTACTGATCCCCTCTCCTGGGGGATCTCCAGGGGCTCTTGGCTGGTCCCAAGGGATTGTGGCTGGAGCTGGGGCATCAGCTTGGCCTCAGCTCCATCCCAGCCCCCGGAGCAGCCAGGCCAGCAGTGGGGGCCGTGCCAGTGCTGGGTTCTTCACTTTCTCCATGGAAAGGGCTGCCCAGCCCTGGCACAGCTGCCCAGGGCAGTGGTGGAGGCACTTTAAAGCCATGTGGATGTGGCACTTGGGGACATGGGTCAGTGGTGGCCTTGGCAGTGCTGGGAGAACAGTTGGACTTGATGATCCCAGAGGGTTTCTCCAGCCTGAATGATCCCGTGATCTGTGGTTTCTCTGCTTACAGCACAAGGAACATTATTTGGGATTTAGAGCAGGGGCCTTCATGGCCTTTAGCAAAGGGGGACATTCTTGCCAGGCATCCCTGTCCCTGCCTTGGCCAGAGCAGGGGTGGACAGGCCCTGGCCCTGCTGTCCTCATGTCCCCCCTGGCAGCGACCCCAACAGCCAAGGACAAACTGACGTGGGGGGCAGAAAGTCCCACCCCCGAAAGGTGGGAATCATTTTTAGTGCCAAAACTGGGTTAGGGCATTCAAAAGCTGCAGGGACAGAGTTTTGTCCCAGCCAGCTTGGTCGGTCCATCTGGAGAGGGAATCGAGGCAGCCACCACCCCACGTGTGGCTCCTTTCACTGTTCCAGGCTGTATTTCAGCCTCTGAGCTCAGCCCAGGGATGTCCCTGTCACTGCTGCAAGCACAGAGCTGGGAGGGCTCGCTGTGGGGTCATTCAGTGGCAGCAGCCCCTGCACCCTTTGACCCGGCCTGTGCTGTGCCCGTGGAGCTGGGGGGCTTCACAAGCAGGAGCCCAAAGCTGGGCTCAGTGCTCAGGCCTGGCTTAACACAGACTTTTGGGATGGCTGTGGGACGTGCCTGACCCGAAAATGCTTNCATAGAGTGTACTTGCTGCTGGTACGCTGTCTAAGAGGGTCCTGGTGATTCACCTCTAAACATTTCTAGGCCTTCACATCTAAAATCCTGCTGCATCTCCTCATGTAGTGGTGTTGCAGCACCAAGTGGACCAAGCCCTGAACAGCCCATCCCATCCCATCCCATCCCATCCCATCCCATCCCACCCCACCCCTCCTGACCCGTGTCCCTTTCTCTGGCAGGGAGAAGCGCGCTCTGCACGTCACTGTCACCAACCCGGTGCAGTGCAGCCTGCATGGCAGGAAATGCACCGTGTCGGTGGAGACCAAGATTAACCAATCCCAACCGGATTTCACCAAGCACCGCTCCGGCTTCGTCCTCTGCGTGCCGGGCAATTAACGGCCCCTCCCCTCGGACCGGGGCTGGGCTCGCCCTCCCCGCGCCTGGGAGTCGCCGGGATTCATCGAGAGACGCTCAGCTGCGACTTGTCAGATGCCTAAAGTGGCCTCTGAAGCTCAAGGTTTGGAAAACCCAAATTCTAGGGGTTTGGAAAAGCCAAATTCACATGGAATGAAGGCTTAAAATAGCCGGTGACCTGTTCCCCATCCTTCAAACCAGGCTGGAATATCAGGAAAGTGCTTCCTTTGGAATTAGTCAAAAAAAAAAAAAAGAGTTTATTGGTACTTTCACCCTTCCTTCCCTTTCCCACATTGATTCCTCACCCCCTCTCCAATTTTCCCTTCCATGTTTCTTTCCCATGTGTGACTTTTTGCACATGGTGCAGCCTCCTCCGGAGGAACCAAAGATCCCCGGCTCAGGGAGTCAGGTTCTGTAGGGCCAAATCCCCAGGGAACCAGAGCCAGGCTGGGAAGGGAGGGCTGGCTTCCCCTGCCGGGAGACACTCCACGCTCCTCCAGCCCCAACAGGCACACGGGGCTGGGATGGTACACGGAGACACCTCCAGACTTGCTGCTTTCCCTCAGGAATTCATTAACCCATCGAGGCACCTTGGCTGGAGAGGGGACTTCCCAGTGCAGGGCCTGGTTTTGTTAATCCTGCATTGCTTTTTGCCTTAATTACCCCCTCCAAGGGCCTAAAGCCAGTGGGTTCCCATTGGGACCATGTGGCCTTGCTGAATTTTTAGATGATCCATGTGGCTTCATGTCTGTGCCAGCGATGGGGTCAGGGAGGGCTAAGGGGACCCACGGCACGGCTGAGCCCAGGAGCAGGAGCAGCTTTGCGGGGCCAAGCTTTGCACTATCCAACACTAACCTACAGCCCCAGCTGCCAGCACCCAGGCTCCTCCCTCCAAAGAGTTTTCCTGGCTCTTCCCAGCAGTGGGCTGTGGGTGTTGGGGTGTTGGGCTTGTCCTGCTCAGCCCAGATAACCCCGGGCTCTGTCTCGACGAAGGGACGTGGATCTCCCCAGTGTTTTATTCCCACTGTGCCAGGCGCTGCTGTGGTTCCTGAGCAGCCCAGGCTGCTGGGATTGTACATTGGGATTGTCCTGGCACTGCTGGTCAGGTCAGGATTCCCAGCCCTGGAGATGGGGGTGCTGCGTGGTGACCCCACCTTGGGGTCCCAGCCTGGCTGGCAAATGGGGAGCACTTGTTTGATGGAGTATTTTTGGAATTAGAAAGCCTGGAAGAGGCTCCTCACGGACAAAAGGTTTCCCGAAGCCGTGCCATGGACACAGGGCACGGGGACAGGTCGCTGCAGCCTTGGTACTTCCCTGCCACCCCCGAGAGCGGGGAACACGAGTGCAGAGCAGCTGGGGCTCGGCATGGACTGGGACAAGCCCGTGCACAGGGAGGCCCCACGCCGGAGCTCTCCCATTCTCATTGTCCCTGGCCTTGGACCAGCCCCGGCAGCACCCCAGCACCGCATCCCCGCCCCCAGTGCCCCCTCCCAGTGTGCAGGTCTGGGATGTCTGGAGGGTCCTGTGCCGGGGGCTCTGCCCCGAGCCCTTGGGAAGGGGCTCTTCCAGACACCACAGCCCCAAGCCACCACAGCGCCAGGCCGGGAGGTGACACCGGCAGCCCCGACCCCGCCACGCTCACGACACCCCGGGGCCACCGCGGAGCCTCCAGCGCCTCCTTCACCCTGCACCGGCTCCTCGGGAGGAGCGACAGCAACGCCAAAGCCGTGGGACAGCCCCGCTCCCGCCGGGGACGCTCCGGAGGGAAGCTCCCAGCGCCGCTGTGCCTTTGGATTTGCACTTCTTGCTTCCCGTGTCGTGGTGCAGACGCCCCCCGCACTGACCCCGGGCAGGTGGTGGGGTGGGATCAGCACTTCTGTGCCCTTGCTCCTCCAGAGGAACGGCCGGATGGAATCGGGATGGACGGCAGTGAATTGCAGGCTTTGGAAATTTCTCCTACCATGAGATGGCAATATTGTATGTGATGAGATGTGTCTTATGAAATATATTATCTGTTCCTGCTCTNGGTAAAAGAGCAGAAAAAAAAAACTACTATAATGGACCTAGGTTTTGTTTACATCATTCACTGCAATAAATAATAAAAGAAAGCCATTAGTTGCATCCCACCGTGGCGCTGCCCGTTCCTGCCGGCGCGGGGGCTCGGGGCGATGATGCCCAGAGGGATCGGTGTCCCAAAATCCCAGAATCCCGACTTTCCCCCTCCGGCTGCTGCCGGCCCCGCCGCTCTCCCACCACGGGGTGACCCCGGCACCGGTAACTCGATTAAAGCGGCGGCTGCGTTAAACCCTCTGTCGTCAACACAAATCCCATTCCCAGCGTCCAAGGGGTGGGAGCGCAGAAAAGACTCGGCCACGAGCCGCTGCCGTGTAATGGATGGTCAGTGCATTTTTATTTAATCAGCACAGTACAAAAATAAATAAAAATAAGGGGAGGGGATTAAATTACAGGCACACTGAGCCCCATGACACAGTCGGTCGGGTTATAAACCACACATACTTACAAACACACTATACACATACATACAAAATGAGACAAATATAAATTAATAAGTAACAATACCCACCAATTTGGTCAACAAAGATCTACAGAAGAGATTGCACTAAAAAAACGTACGTACACATGTATCATTAGCAGGGTCCAATGTACAGCCATGAAGAGCTTCAAGTGAAAAATCAAAAATAAAAATAAATGGCACGTTATTTCTCCCTCTCGTTTGCCAGTTTAACGCCCGATGGACCAGAACTAAACTAGAACTGAGCACACGGAGAAAAAAAAACGATAAAACCCAAAAAGAAGGTCTCAGTCCCCAGGCCTGATACGGGAATACCGGCTCGAGACTGCGGTGTCGGGGTGGTGGCGGGTCTTTGTGCATGGGTGTAATTTTACAGCCATCTCTCATTAAGGTTTTTCTTTTGATTATTATTTTTTTATGCGTTTTTTCCTTTTTTTTTTTCCCCGAAGACACAAAATGCTCCTGTTTGCATGCGCAATACCACTGGAAAAGCAACAATGACAGAAGAAAGAAGGGTTTTTTTCTCTTTCCCCCCCGCAGGTTTGCAGTTCGTTGGGTTTGTTCTAGAAGAATTCATATAGCAGCATGTGGCGGCTCCCCTTGCTTGCACACTCAAGTAGATCCTTTACACAATACTCATGATCAGTGCACGATGGGAACAAGACATTTCACATTGATCTCATGAACAGTAGCGGTGATTCCCGTCACCCGGACCCGCTCGGGAATTCGAGTCTCTTCAAAGAAAATAAATAAAGGGGGGGATGAGGGAGGAAGGGGGGAT